>JANAVB010042820.1:7871202-8103702 GCA_029216955.1 Iris pallida | reverse complement strand
ATATATATATATATAATCACTAAGTATATATATATATATATATATATATATATATATATATATATATATATATATAATCACTTAAGTATATATATATATATATATATATATATATATATATATATATATATATATATATATATATTGCTAATAAGGAAATAGAGAAAGAAAAAAAAGTAAATAAGAAAACCCAGCTAAGTAAGGCTCACAAGCCAGCCCGGCCTGGCCATGGGTCAGCAACCCCGAGCCCAGCTAGGCTCAGCTCGGAGCCAACCTAGCCCACATCAGGAGCTGAACCCTGCTCATCAACACACCCCAGCCCGATAACTATATATATTATATATGATATATATATATATATATCGACTGAACGAACAGAGTATCGAGAGAACCCTTATCGAAACCCTAACTAAACTCTGCCATCCCCCACCCCAGGCCTGGGCGAACTCTCCCTGGCCTCCGTGCGCCGCTGCGGGACGCAGGCGGCCGGCCAAGTCATCGCAGAACCACGCTCCAGCGACTAGACAGAGTTGCAACAGCAGCATTGACAGGCGGCTGACCCCACTTTGTGAGGAGATTACTCGTCCCCCAATGGATCGTTTATCGATCTACAAATTCGGGTACAACTACAACCTGATCCCCTTCATCTTCTATCAATTAGTTTTAATTTAGTTGCGATCGATTGTTAGGAAATACCTTGTGAAAATCGAGAAAAATCATGATGGCACGTCGACAATTTCCAGTTCCATGAACCCTATTAGGAAGCCAAAATTCTGTCAAACCATAGCGAATTCTTGAAACCTAATTGAACAGATTTCTAGAGGACCTAACCGAGATGGAAACCCCACTTTTTGTTTTATTTTTAATTGTTTATACAGTAAGATAATCCAGCTTAAAAATCGAGAAAAGCCTGTTTAGAAAACTAGAAAAATTCATTGATACGACGTACGTCCTGCCATTCCGGGCGACGTGGTCGCGAACCGAAAGCGTCGAAAGGTGCATAACGGTTTCATGGCCGTGTGGGCTTTGATGAAATTCAAATTGGTCGCGTGTGCACGACGAATTTGATGCGTATCCGTCAAAATTTGCCGTATCGGCCTCTGTGTAAATTCTCCAATTACTTTGAGCACGCTCGTCAGATCGAGACAAAACTTACGCCAACTGGATCGTATCATTTTTTTGGTCCTACATGCCAAGTATGGTCCCATTTGAGATAGTTGATAGGACTGCCGTTTTGCGGGCCCTACGGTCCGACTCAACGGGTGATTTTGTGCACGGTCCACCGGAATCTAAAATTGGACATACCGTTGGGTTCATATCATTAAAACAAATTCGTAGACATGTAGTTTGACGACCTTAGAGATCATTGAGTCTGACACATTTTTCGGTGCAAAGCGGGTCCAACGGCGGACACCATTTTTGCCCGAAATTACCGTTTTGCCCCTGTGTCCAGAATTGGACTTAAGGACAGACAATTCCAGCTAATTTGACTATTCTGAGAATGTTGGCATTGTCTGTTTCAGCTTTCGGAGACCGTTATGGTGATTTGGACTTTATGGCTCACCAATTGACTATATTTTGTGGGATCTGCGTGCAACCTCCAGACAAATATACCTTGCCTCCCTCTACAGTTTTACTTACATGCATTTCCTTTCCTTTCAGTCATTTGATTATTTATGGACATGTGCTTTTCGTGTTATTTTCTGTGGAGTTGTTTTTATTGTTTATAGCCGTGTTCATGTTTGGCCTTGTGTTTCATGCTTGGAGTCTCTCACAGTACCTTGCTTGAGTCGTGTCATAGAATAAGTGCGTGTAGTAAACTGCCATAGCCTTGATTATCGTTTTACACAACCAGAGAGTCCACACTCGAGACGAGGGTTGTTTGGTGCACCAGAGAGTCCACACTCGGGACGAGGGTGTTTGTCGTGATCATTGGCATCAGAGAGTCCACACTCGGGACTAGGGTTGATCAATTACACCAGAGAGTCCACACACGGGACGAGGGTGCCTTGCCGTGAGCTAACCAGAGAGTCCACACTCGGGACGAGGGTTTGGTTTTTTCTATTGATCTCGTGTATCGTTCATCCGGCAGTTCATTTATGCGTAGTTGTTCTAGTATTCGTGTTCGTGTTCGTGTTTGTGTTCGTGGTCATTTGTCGGGTTCCTGTTTTCTTGTTTATCCTCTTTGCGCATGATAAAACTGTTAGATAGGCATGTATATTATGTATCTTGCTATATCCTCTGAGGACCTGATAATCTCTTCAGGTTTAGCGATTGCATGGAGTTAGCTAGTGGTTTTGGATGACAGATGTGATGATGCGCTTGCGAGATTCAGGTATTGTTATTGTATTTATTATTCGCTCGTGCTTTCATACCTTATCATGAGATATCATGTTTCTTGATTCAGTTTTAGACTCTTGTTATTTCCTTTAGAGTCTTATCGGACATATATGCTAGTGGGCTGCAGACCATGACCCATAGTGTTCATTCATGTTTTATTATCTTATTGTGGATTGAGATATAGATTGCATTTCCATGATTTGGCAGTATACCATAGCCTTGACAGCATTTACGTATTCGAGTTGGGCTGGAGTCCGCTCGATACGTAGCTGGCTTGCTCACGCTCTCGCGTCCGAAAAGCGGGTGCGGGTCGTGACACTTCATGCGGGTCCTAGCACAGGTCTATAGTAATACCAAAAGGTATTCTAAAAGTCTCAGACAGTCTAAAAATGAGCATGGTCAACAAAACTCATTAAATCAGGAGTATCGCATGATACCATAATCATGAAAACCGAGAAAACATAAATGAACAATAAATACTCGTGTAACTGTATACAAATTCCGATACTATGAGACGAGTCTCACAAAAATATTTTGAAAACTTCTCATTAAAACTCTAATTAAATTTAATTTTGTGACATAAGTAATAAAAGTATTTTGATAACTATCGTATTTTTATTAATTATTCTCTCACTCAAACCCTCCAATCCAAACAAGAGTTATTAAACACACTCCACTCAACTCTTCCTCTAATCCAAGCAGGGCTATATGTATTGACTCCCTCACTTGACCATACATAACTCTGCTCATTTTTTCTCTCTCAATCCAATTTGACCTTTATAAAAAAAATTTAAAATATAGGAGCTATAAAAAAATAAATAAACTATCACTACAAGAAAATAACGATTCTTGACGGTTTATAAGTTGACGGTCGTCGAAAACCGTCAACAATAGTGGTTATTTTGACGGTTTTTGGTATACGTCAAAAAAGCACACATTTTAAGTTAATTTAGCAAATTTTTACCATAATAGTTGACGGTTTTAGAGGATTCGTCAAGAAACACAATTTTTTCTGTTGACGGATTGATAAAAACTGTCAATTAATGTATGTGCGAAAAAATTGGCGCAAATTTTTCGACTGCCATTATAGTAATTTTTTAAAATTTTTTTATATTTGTTGACGGCTGTGGTTATTTTTTTATGGAGAGGAGCAGCAAATTTTTCCCGAAACAACTCCTCTTTCCATTTCTCCTCCTCTCCTCTTCGAGTCCTTTCCTCTCTTCCTCCTTTTATTTCTCCTACTCCTCTTCTTCGAGCCCAGCCGTTCCGATCCCGGTCATTAAAGAAGCGGAGCACTCTGCCGTGCCATCTCTTGTCATCCTCCCCTTGCAAAGAAAGAGCAATCTCGGAAAGAAGAAGAGGTCCGGTGGGAAGAAGAAGAGGCACGACGGCGTGCTCCTCTGCTTCGACGCCGCGATTAACCATTGATGCCATTTTGGCCGAGGAGGCGGATTTTGACGACGATGACGTCGACCTCGAGGACATGAGGTACCATTTCTTAGGGTCTTGTTAGGGTTTCTTTCTCTTTTTGGGTTAGGTTGATGATATAGATGAAAAAAAGAACTTTTTCCTCTTCTGATTTCTACAAATTTATGAAATTTTTTATTTTAGGGATTTGAAGTTAGTTCCATTTCTTGATTTCTGAAAATTTGTAAAATTTTTCATTTTAGGGCTTTGAATTTGGTTCTATTTTAGGGAAGATCTAAAATTTATCATGTCAAGAAGGGAAAGGTGGATCACATCCGCTTCAACAAGGACGACGGTGTCAAGCGATGACAAGTAGCGGTTCCCTCTCTGGGAAGTCCTCCGTCGTGCCATAATAGATATGAGATAAGACATTTTTGTGTTTACTTTGCATTGTCGAAGTCAAAATTGACCTAGTTTTTCTTAAATTCTTTGTTCGAAAATTTTAGGATTTTTATGTGTAAGAACTGATGTCGATGATCAAAAACGTTGCATAACTGATCGTTTTTTGTTCAGTAGATTCTTTGTTTTGAAAGACAATAGAGAATTCGATATTCCGGTGCAAGAGAACACGCTCGATGCCCTAATCGCCTTCTTGAAGGCTACAAATGTTGATGCCGAAAGGTATAACTCCTTATTTCATTTTTTTTCCCATTAAATTTTCCTATTATATGTTCTGCTATGACATTATTATTGCCAAAGAAATGGTTGTATAAGATAAGTGTTAACTATAATCTTTAATGTGCTTAGTAATCCATTTCTTTCTCTAAGGAGCATTGATTGTCCATTTAATGTGCTTAGTAGCTGCAATTACAACATTGTGTTAGCATCCAAAGGAGAAAGTGGAGACATGGCCATAACTACACTGCGGATAATTAGACATGGCAACTATACTAGTATGCTGGTGTAGTACCATGCATCTGTGCCAAAGTAACCACCATCTATGAAATAATTAACTTTGCCAAAATAATAGGTAGTATGTGTATATGCACATATTCATGTGTGTGTCGGGTTCCTGAAAATGCAGCAGCAGCTACCTACGGCAGCAGTAGCTGTGCAGAGCTGCAACAGCAACGAGTGCAGTTCAAGTGCATATCAGAGCACTGTTTGGGTGTGTGCATCAATTTTGGTCTGTGTACCATGGGTATTTGAGCACTGATGTTCAAACTGGAAAGAGTAAGCTTGAACTCAATGGAAGAAAATAAATCATACAAGCTATCAAAAAATACTTGGGATATTGAGTTATTATTTGTCTAATAGGTTGGAACTCTATTATAGAACAAAAGAACATGATTAATAGTAGGTAATACATGAAAGAATATTGTGCAATCTAATTAATAGAAACTGGAAAGCAACTAGAACTAGCAAAGGTCCACATGAGTAACAAGTCAAGAGAGAACCAAATTGGCAAATAACATTGATATGTTGATCATCGAATCGTGAAATCTCAGAAAATTAAGATCACAAATATCAATGACAACTAAAAGTGACAATTTGAATGTTCTAAACTACTTATCAAAGTCAAATCAGGTATCAAACCCTAGAGGGTATTTGCTATAGGTACCAATGCCATCATTTGGGAGAGTGTTTCCTGTAGAAACATTTGGGGGTGTCATGTATCCTTTAGGAAGGTAAAATCTGGGTGATTGGTGTGTAGAAGATATACTTGTGGGTATCTGTATAGTGTGCAGCATAGCAGCAGCAGGTAAAATCTTGTGTGTAGAAGAATATATACTTGTAGGTATCTACTACAAACGATTCTTTGTTTTGTTGTAGTTTACCTTGATTTAAGATGGATATCCTTCACAAAATTTGTTTTGTAGACTTGCTTGATATTTTGACATTCTAGGTGCCAACATTTATTGGATAATGGAGTATAGAATGACAAAGTTGTATCTGATATACACAACCTGACCTACTTGCTAGCTTTTGTTGGATATGATCTTGTTTGAAACTTTAACACTGCACAAAATTTGATAGGCTTCTATTTTCCTGGAAGGACTCATGATAAATGCAAAATCCCCAAAACATTTGTGTGTTATTCAATTATAAGTATGCAAGTCAGTTACAATATGTAACAAAAAAAGAAAACAATACCATGTGGAGGAAAAAAATAACAAAAGATTAGGACTAGAAAGCCAGTTTCCAGTACACCAGTATTGTTCCAATGAATATCAGTTTCGACAGTTTTGGAGTTTTTTGAAGAGGCTGGTTTTGGTTGTTTTAAGATTGGTTTTCAGATGATAATGCAAACTAAATATTCAGTAAAATATCAGCCAAAGAACAGTCTTTAACTTTCCTTAGTGTAGGATGGAATCTTGCAAAGAATAGCATCATAAGTTTGACATAGAGAACCAAATAGAACGAGGCTTAATATAATCCAAACGAACTCCATAATGTTGAATATGTGAAGCAACAATTTAGAGAATGGAGGACCTAAAAAATTCTGATAATATGTAAACATAGGACATTTTTTTTTCAAGATTTATTAGCTACAATATATAGGTTTCTACACAAGATTATGTTTTGCAACAATCAAAGATGCTTTATATTTCTGAATGTTTCAGTGTACCTTGATTTTTCTAAGCCTTATGTTTCAGTACTTTGAATTTCTAAGCCTTTTGTATGAGTTATATTTTTTGATGTCTCCATGAGCTTTGTTGTTCATTTTAATGATTCAGGTTTAATGATTCTGAATATGTTGACAACTCAACATCTCCAACCCATATCCCTTACTCCATATCCCCTGATACTAACCACTCTAGTTCACAATTTCACTCTACGAGCCAGTTATGCACAGAGTTCTCCATTCATCTGACAACCCACATTCTATGTTTTCATAACTAGAATGTGTATCTACCCACAACCCACATTCTCTAAGATACATTCTCTAAGATTTTACAGGGAACAACGTTTAGGCCATCAAAAACTCAACTCGGAATGATATAAACATGGTGTGAACTCCAGAGATGCGTAATAACACAGTTCAAAAATTTTCTTTTATTATATTAAATAAAGCAAATTGAATATCAGTCTAAAAATATGCAAAAAAATAAGTATGTAGTAAACTTCATCAAACTGTCAATCAATGGAATGAAATTTCTGTTGGAAACTTACTTCTTCACTATTTTTAGACATCTTCTTCACCATTATTATGTCAGTAATCAAACCAAAGTAGAAAAAAGATTCATCTTCTTCACCATTTTTAACTATAATCTTGGAATTTTTGGTGGCTTGGTTGATTCAACTGATATCATATTTTGTTAGTCATCCTAACTTCTTTTTAAATTGTTGAACTAGAATTTGATTATTGTATTGACTTGTAGGCCTCGTGGTTATTTTATTTTGTTCTCAGTTATTAATTTATACAAACATGGACACATAAAGGATTAAATATATTTCTCTTCTTCTCTCAAGAACTACATGGATAATGAAGGTGTTGTGAATATGGGAGGGATGTGCTCCGGCCGGATTTGCTACATATTTTAGTTTTTTATATAATTTTCACTTTTAGATGTTTAATATGCATGGAAACTAGATACTTTGGTTGGATATGTTTGTGGTTGGACAAATGTTAGATGTTTGTGGTGGACGTGTTGGATGTATTAAAAGTTTGTGGTGTATGAATAATATACAGTTTATTAATATAAAAATTGAGTTTTCTAGTTATTTGATGTATGTACATCTTCTGGATTATTGATATTATGTGTGTGTTCGATTATATAATTATAAATAGAATTTTTGCTATACAAAATTTAGCTTCTCTTGACGGTTATAAAATGTCAACAATTAACACAATCCTGCTGCAAGAGGGCTTTTCTTGACGGCTAAAGGCCTTCATCTAGGCCGGAGTCAAAAAAACGTTTTTGCCTACGTTGAAGGTTTCTAAAAACTGCTATCTTGACGGCTAAAACCAGTCAAGAAAATTACTTCATATGACGGCCAAAAACCATCAAGAAAAGCCATGTCAGCGACCGTCAAGAAAAGGGGGGGTCTTTTCTTGACTCCGGCCTAGTTGACGGATCCACAACCGTCAAGATACCCATTTCTTGACGGGAAAAACCTGTCAAGAAAAGCCTTTTTTCTTGTAGTGTATATGTATCGTCAGAATATTAAGTATAAAGCATAGAGGTTACCCTTTAAATATCAACCCATAAAAGATGTTCATTGTAGTTCCTCTACTAAATTATTGTATTATAGTATTCCTTAACATTTAGGTTTATTACTTTATTATAGTATTCTTTAGTGTGTAAGTTATTTACTAGCACTAGCGTATTGTGGAATTTTTTTCCAAATTTCCAAATGCCAATAAATAGTGGCAAAAAGAAGAAAAAACAGGGCATAAGCATGTGATATCTGAATTTAAATAGCTATAAAGAATATAGTTTACTGTAGTCACAAAATAAAGAAACATCTACAAAAATAGGTTCTACTAGCAAGACTGATTCTGTTTCCATTGTACAGTTCTATCTGGGAGAAGTATATACATATATTATGATCTATATATAAACATCAGTGACTAAGCCTATATGCTCGGGTCATGTAACTTTACTAGATTATTTACATAAAAAATACTATATGTACCTCCAAAATTCCAACCCTCCATGTTCCTCTGCCACGTGGTCCTCTCCTATTCGCTCATGTCTTCTCCCAACCCTCTCTCCTATTTGCTTCGGTCAAAAAGGGAGTGTCACATGACGGAAGGACATGGCAGAATGAGATTTCTAGAGGTACATATATCATCACTCTTTACATAAGCTCAAAAAAAGAACCAAAAAAAAACATAGACAGTTGAGCGAAAGGAGGTCACTGTTGTAGAAACATGAAAAATATGGAGTTCATGCGGATTACAAATTGCTGCATAGGTACTTCGGGCCAAACAGGTCCACATGAAGGAAAGCCGCATAACTATTTAAAGACATATGCGGCCCATCGACGAACAGCTGTAGAAGGAAAATTTACGACCAAGGAGGAGCAGTTCGACTGATAAAGCTGACAAGTCCTGGCAAAACATGACAGTTTTGAAACTTCGACAAGAAAGATAAGACGTGAGACGTCGCCCAAAAGCAGGGTTCGTACGCCTCCATACAGCCAAAAAAACGTCATCCAAGTCGCATGAACCTCATGCGGCCCAGCTTATGCGGCCCCAAAATTTCCAGAACTATAGGCAGCCGGGTGTAATTGTGATCCAGGCGGCATGCATGAGTCTCATGCAACCCTGCATGATCGAAGACTGAGAATGTTATACGCAACGGGACACGTGACAATCTGACCAATTCCTTAACTACCCAAATTTACTGTAACAAAATCCCAACAAACTGACAAATGGCAACCCAAGAGCGGGTCTTCGCGTGCTAATCAGCCACGTGGCCACAAGCCGTATATCTGGCTCAAAATCTATCCTATTCTAAATAGCAGGGTGCCACACCCCTGCTAAAGGTTGGCAACCTTCAAGAAAAAGGCAATATCTTCACGAGCATCAGATAGTCCACGGAGTAAGGCAGAGTTGATAGCACTTTCCCGAGCCTCCACCGTCACCCCCAGAATCAAAACTAAATAATTATACTTAGATTGTTTCCTAGGCTTTTTTTCTAGGCCCTTCTTTGTACAAGCGAGTTTGCAATCAATTCCATTATTCTGTAATACCTGTTGTTGATTTTTATGGCAAACACGATGGCGACTCTGCTGGGGACTTCTTTCTCTTCCGATGAGAAGTTGGTGATGCAATCTGACGCGTCCAAGCTCGGCTATATACAGCAGATACTTGTGGTCCGCTTCGACCAACAAGCCTTCGAAGAATTGCTTTCTGAAGGGAGCGCCAGCCCGTCTCATAAGCGAGCCAACCCGAAGAGGACTCGCAAGGCGTCGGTGCGTAAAACTGTTGCCTCCAACCAAGTTCTCAAAGAAGCTCCTTCTGCAGCCTAAGACGGTGACCAGACTCTCCTGTGGCTCTGTTTCCGATCGCAGACGACCCCGCTGTCCCCAAATCCAACAGAGGAAAACACTACGATGCTAAGTTTTTGGGGGCACACGAAAACTCCATGCGGACAAAGAGGAGATCGCAGAGAGGAGATGGGCAGTCTGCCCATGCAACAGCCAACTTTGGCCGCAGACAGACAACTCATGCGGTAGCCAACTCTCACCGCAGGAAGATGATCCATACGGCAGCCAGCTCTAGCCGCAAGCAGATGGTCCATGCGACGACTAATCCTGCCCACAGACAGGACGTCTCATACGGCCCTGTCAGAAGCTCTGTATCCGACCGTCTCTTTTGCGGGCTCGACGCCATGCAGCCCACTAAAGATACGGGATGTATCAGTCTGGCCTCTTTTTACTATGCGCCTTTGGGAGCTAAGTCAAAAAGGTCTAGGGCAGTGCGGGCTCAACCAGTCCAGTCAAATGACCAAGTTGCTGACTGTCAGTGGGCCCCGTTAACTGTTACACGTGCTTCTGATGGAAAGTTGTACAGAACCACCCGCGTCCAGTCCCCCATGGCTAACTAACAATGTGGGTCTTTAAAGTCTCCCTCTAAAGATCCAGGACAAGTGCTTTTACTAGCCACGGATCATGGAGCAAACATGATGCCTAAGCACTCGTACGCTCGGGAACCCCGAGTTCACAAGTTTGGTGCAAAAGCAGAGCAGCTTCCTACCGACTTACATGACATAATTACTCACAAGCGCAAGACGGCAGCGTCAGCATACAATGAGTCCCTCTCGGGGCGTCATTGCACTCAAGTCATCATCAACTGCTGTTGTAATAAATCAGCAGCGCCTGAAGATCGGCAGTCAGTTTTCCAGCGACTGCAGCATCCAGCACCTGTCCGACAGGTGCAAATTCCAGGGGACGAAGAGTTTCCTTTCGCCTCTTGTAATTCAACTCAAAAAGTTCCTCCTGGCAAAGGAGAAAAGAAGACAGGCTCTTCCAGCCCGACCATCTCGGCCAGTATTGCAAGGAGACCCTCATCTGGGGGGTTCCCATCAACTACAGGGGGTGTCTATTTAGGCACTCGATCCAAGAAAAAGCTTTCGGCACCGGGGGTGCGTCTTCAGCCTCCTTGAGAGTAGAAGAAGCTGGGGGTAGCAGCCCCCTCAATGTATACGATAACCCGGTGTACAAAGAGCACACGCAGGGGGTAGAGGTCCCCCAGAACTATACAACAGAATCGAATTTCCCTGAGGGCTACCACCCTTGCCAAGACGATGCGGCTTCCTGCACAGGGGTAGCACCCCTTCCGAGTCTGACGAAGATGATATTCCGATATTTTCTGATAATTTCTCTATACAAGGGTACGTTACCGAGAGTACCTCTGCCACAATCCCTTCTACCTCTATCCACGTAAGAACAGTCTTTATAACTGACGACGATCATGAAGCGCCTTCCGACCGATAATGGCTAGAAGTGCTCGAAGCCATGCTCGTATCCTTAGTCAAGTCGGTGGACGAGATCAAAGCCGCCTTGCCAGCTCAACCAGCAAGGACGCCCGGACAAACACGCTTAGGGCCCGCGGTCAACGCGGACTCCAACACGACTGTCACTCCTTTGGGTGATGATCCCGTAGCACCATCCGTTCCTTTAGCTGCAGATGAAGCCAAGGAGGCTAGGAGGGAAGTCCAGGAGCTTCAGCGATGTTCAATGCCTGAGACTCCTCTCGGGATCTCAGAATACGGCGGCCATATCCCGTCGCATGGAGGGACGTACATTTTTTACCACGATACGAGCCGTTCTATATTGATTCTTATGATGGAAAGACCTCTGCTAGTCGGTACATGACTTACTTTGAAGTCACCACCGACCACTTGCCCCATAGTCACGCCATCCTCACGCGATTATTCATCGAAGCATTGGAGGGGATCGTGTTCGACTAGTATCGCAACCTCTCCGACAACTGTATCCATTCTTTTGATGGCTTCAAGCATATGTTCCTGGAGAGATTCTATGAGGTGGGACATGATGTGACAATGTCATCTCTCATGGACATCGTTCAGGGAGAGAGGGAGCTGACGAGGAACTATATCGAGCGGTTCCGCCAAACCACAATAAGATTGTCTCAGGGCAATCCCGAGAGCTCCCTGATTGAAATCTGCCAGAAGAAGCTGCTCCCTGCAATTATCCTATGGATGGGTGACGATCAGTTCAGGGATTGGATGACCTTCATCATAAGTGCTACCAATGCGGAAGCAAAATTGAAGAAGGCTCACCAGTTAGGGTTACACATCCCAGACGGAGAAGATAAGGGCAGACGTCCTGGTCCCACTTCCAGTAACAACAATAGTGGTGCTACCGCCAATCGGGACAATAAGGGCAAACATGCCATGGTTACTGATGCGACTCAGAAGCCCGAACAAAAACAGAAGGAAGGGCAGTGACCCAAGATCAACTACTTATTCGAAGATAGTCATGTCAAACCTATCTTCGATATGCTCTTGCAAGGGGGTAGGATCCAGCTCCCTCCACAAAGACGTGAGCCCCGAGCAGCAAAAATGGAGGATCCAAAATAATGTCACTTCCACCGCTATGTCCATCATGCCACTCATGATTGCTTCCAATTGAAGCGGTACATTCAGAGTCTTATCGACTCAAAAGCTCTGTCGATAGACTTTGAAGAGGTTACCGTTGCGGCGAATATGGTATCTATTCAGTTCAGCGACTTCCCTTTTTAGTGGTGGCCCATGCAGGTCCAGACTAGAAGTGTAGTGGTATTCGAATTAGAGTATCACTACAACCTGCAGTAGGATATAGGACATTAATTTTAAGGTACTCAATCACTTTAGGAAAAAATTTCTTTTGTTGCCATCTAAATCCTTATTGTCGGCTGATCCTTTGAATTTTAACTGTCCGCCTTTGTTATTTCGCTTCTTTCTCAGAAATTGATACTCTTGTTTGTCTATCTTCAGGATGGTAGAGACTCGATCGCAGCATACCATTCATAGGGATGCTATGGAGGGGACTGCTACCTCCTAGACAGTACAGCGGGGCCAGGGGACTGCAGCTCCTGCCACCTCTGCTCGTATTGAGACCTCGGCAGCAGCAGCAGGAGGTATGCTTCCACCGGCTTGGAGGCAGGACCCAGTCATCGCAGAGGAGCCCTTCCAGCAGCCACCACCTACAGGATACGTGGATGCAGCACAGATGTTCGCGTACTTCCAGCAGTTCATGGACCGGCAACAGGCTCGACAGGACAGAGGCATGGAGCTGGCCCTTACGACGATTGCAGCTCGACCAGTGGTTCATCAGTCGAGGACACCGGAGATTAAGCAGTTTCAGAAGATGAGCCCCAGAAACTTTCTGGGGACAGAGGGGATCCTATATGCCGATGAGTGGATCGAGCATATAGAGGAGATCTTCCGCCTGGCCAGGATACCAGCAGATCTTCAGATCGAGGTCGCAGCTAGTCGGATGCGAGATCTTGCTCGCACCTGGTATCAGTCAGACCCCAGGGTGGGGGTAGCTGGGCAGACTTGGGAGCAGTTCAAGGGCTTCTTCAAGAAGAAGTTCTTCCTAGATTCAGTATTCAGAGCCTTGGAGACGCAGTTCGAGAGCCTAGTCCAGGGGAGCCTTTTAGTGGAGGAGTACGCCGGGGAGTTCGGCCGCCTCGGCAGGTTTGTAGAGGGCTTGAGCGAGACGACGAAGGCCCAGAGGTTCCGGAAGGGTCTAGTCAAGGAGGTCAAGTCCTTGACCAAGGGCAACCGGGATGCCACATTCGAGGAGATCTTGATGGGAGCCTTGATGGCAGAGGATGATCTTGAGCTTAGGCTCAAGAGGGGCGAGACCCAGTTGGGGGCAGCAGCAGCGGAGGCCAGGCCAAAAGGCCCCACTTTCAGTTCTAGCAGCAGAGGCAGTTCCAGCCGCAGCCGATCCAGCAGAGGCCAGTTCACCAGCAGCAGCAGCCGAGGCAGCACCAGCAGGGCCAGAGACAGGGTGTTACTTGCACCTACTGCAGGAAGCCTAGGCACATCTTCAATGAGTGCCAGAAGAGGCTGGGCCAGTACCTGGTGTGTGGTTCAGCAGACCACCAGATGAGGGAGTGCCGTATAGCACGAGCAGGCCCGGAAGGAGGTACTAGGGCTCCAGCAGGCCAGCAGAGGGGACCAGCCCTGCAGACGCAGTAGCAGAGGTTCGTCCAGCACCAGCAACAGGCCAGGGGAGGCCAGGAGGGGCGAGGATTCGCCATGGCAGCAGAGGATACGGAGGCCATCGGAGAGCTGATCGCAGGTACGATTCTTATCGACTCCAGTCCAGCTTTTGCATTATTCGATTCCGGTGCTTCGTATAGCTTTATATCAGTATCTTTTACGATTAGACGCGGTATCGTAGCTGAATCATTGCCTAGGACTTACAAGATCACGACCGGGGGTGGTATTATCCTCGTGAGTGATGTTTGTAAGGGTCAGAAAGTAGGTTTAGGTGGCCGTGAGTTGGAGGTGAGCCTGCTCGTAATGCCATTGCCAAACTACGATATAGTACTAGGCATGGATTGGTTGAGCAGGCACCATGCCAGCATTGATTGCAGAGGGGGTAGAGTTCTTTTCAGAGCGCCGGGGGAGCCAGAGTTCGAGTACTCCAGACGTCAGGCAGAGCAGAGCAGTGGAGTCTTCTGTGGAGTCTCGGTCGAGGAGCATGCGATTCCATACCCCTTGATAGCAGAGTATATGGATGTTTTTCCAGAGGAGTTGCCGGGATTGCCACCAGACAGAGACATAGAGTTCTCGATAGACTTGGTTCCAGGATCGGAACCCATCTCTCAGCATGTCTATCGGGTGAACAACAGTGAGCTGGTGGAGCTGAAGAAGCAGGTGGATGAGCTATAGGACAAGGGCTTCATCCGCTCGAGTTCATCGCCATGGGGTGTACCAGTGTTGTTTGTGCCGAAGAAGGATGGGTCAGTACGGATGTGTATTGACTACAGGGCACTCAACAACCTCACGATCAAGAACAAATACCCACTGCCGCGGATCGACGATCTTTTTGACCAGTTGAGCGGAGCTCGGGTATTTTCCAAGATTGATCTGAGGTCTGGATATCACCAGGTGAAGGTGAAGGGGGAGGATATTCCCAGGACCGCTTTCAGGATGCGGTACGGGCAGTTTGAGTTTTTGGTTATGCCGTTTGGGCTAACCAATATACCAGCAGTGTTTATGAACCTTATGAACAAGGTGTTCCATCAGTATCTGGATCAGTTTGTGGTAGTGTTCATTGACGACATCTTGGTATATTCCAAGACTGAGGAGGAGCACGAGGAGCATTTGAGGATCGTGCTGGAGACTCTCAGGAAGGAGCAGCTTTACGGGAAGCTCTCCAAGTGTGAGTTCTTCTTGGACCGGGTGGACTTCTTGGGGCATGTGGTGACTGGAGATGGTATTTCAGTTGACCCCAAGAAGATTGTAGCAGTTGAGGTATGGGCAGCGCCGACTTCAGTTGCAGAGATCAGGAGTTTTCTGGGGCTGGCAGGATATTATCGGAGATTTATGCAGGATTTCTCCCGGGTTGCAGAACCGTTGACTCGATTGACCCGGAAGGATGCTGAGTTCGTTTGGTCAGAGGAGTGTCAGGCAGCTTTTGATGAATTGAAGAAGCGGCTTATGACAGCTCCGATTCTGACATTGCCTTCAGGATCAGGTGGTTTCACTATTTATAGTGATGCTTCAGGAAAGGGGCTGGATTGCGTCTTGCAGCAGCATGGGAAGGTGATTACCTATGCTTCCAGGCAATTGCGTCCCCATAAGAAGAACTACCCTTCCCATGACCTGGAGCTGGCCGCAGTGATATTTGCTCTAAAGTTGTGGAAGTATTATCTGTATGGTGAGAGGGTAGAGATCTTCACAGATCACAAGAGCTTAAAGTATGTGTTCACTCAGAAGGAGTTGAACATGAGACAACGCAGATGGCTAGAGTTGATGAAGGATTTTGACATCCTACTTTAGTAGCACCCAGGGAAGGCCAACGTGGTTGCCGATGCCTTGAGTAGGTATCCGACAGCCTTGTGTTTGACCATGGATCGACATTTGCTTGCAGACTTAGAGAGCCTTGGGATTGAGGTGATCGTGCCCGGAGTGCAGATACAGTTATGGGGTATGCAGATTCAGTCGGACTTGGTGGAGAGGATCAAGTCAGCACAGTTTGAGGACGTTGCTCTGCGGTGTCTTCGAGAGCAGGTTCAAGCAGGATTGCTGGAGGGCGAGTTTTCTCTTGCAGAGGATGGTGTCTTGAGGCACGGTTCCAGATTATGTGTGTCCAGCGGAGATCTCAGGGAGCAGGTTATGCAGGAGACCCACAGATCTCAGTACTCTATACACCCGGGTGCCAACAAGATGTACCGAGATCTGAAGGAGCATGTTTGGTGGTCAGGAATGAAGCGGGAGGTGGCTCGCTTCGTGGCTAGGTGTTTGGTCTGTCAGCAGGTCAAGGCAGAGAGGCAGAGGCCCGGTGGATTATTACAGCCGCTGTCCATTCCCGAGTGGAAATAGGAGCATATCACTATGGACTTCGTATCAGGATTGCCGCGTACACCAGGAAGAAAAGACACGATTTGGGTCATCGTTGACAGGTTGACCAAATCGGCCCACTTCTTGCCATTCAAGGTGGGTACGTCTACAGAGAGGCTGGCGGAGATGTATATGCGGCAGATAGTCAGGATTTACGGAGTTCTGGTCAGTATCGTCTCAGATCGGGATAGTCGCTTTACTTCCCATTTCTGGAGGAGTCTGCAGACCAGCTTGGGCACTCAGCTCAAGTTTAGTACTGCATACCACCCCCAGACGAACGGACAGTCGGAGCGGACTATTCAGACACTTGAGGATATGCTACGGACGTGCGTCTTGGACTTTGGAGGTTCCTGGGAGGATCATCTTTATTTGGTGGAGTTTGCTTACAACAATAGTTTCCAGGGCAGCATTGAGATATCATCTTTCGAGGCTTTGTACGGGCGTAGGTGTCGTACACCCTTATCTTGGGATGATGTTGGTGAGCGAGCTTTACTGGGGCCAGAGTTGGTTGTTGACACAGCCGAGAAGGTGAGGCTCATCAGGGACAGACTTCGCATGGTGCAGGACAGACATCGGCACTGGGCCGATAGCCACCGGAGACCGTTGGAGTTTGAGGTACAGATTAGAGTAGGATTAGATTTAGGTTTGTTTGTTTGTGATTTTTGATCATGTTTGTTTATTATTATTAATTGAGACCTTGCTTGTGATTAGGTCGGAGACCAGATTTTCTTGAGGATATCTCCGACTTGTGGTACGATACGTTTTGGTGGAGACGGGAAGCTTAGCCCGCGCTTTATCGGCCCTTTCGTTATCAGCGGGAGAGTCGGTGACGTTGCATACAGGCTAGACTTGCCGCCTGTGCTAGTGGGGGTCCACAACGTATTCCATGTATCACAGTTGAGACGGTATGTGGTTGACCCTAGCCATATGCTCGATCATTCAGAGATTGAGGTTGGGCTTTCTCTCGGCTATCCAGAGCAGCCAGTAGAGATTCTGGATCGACGGGAGAAGGTTCTGAGGAACCAGATGATACCCTTGGTACGCGTGAGGTATACTTTTGCGAGCGCTACCTGGGAGCGGGAGGATGAGATGCGCGAGCGCTACCCATATCTTTTTGGACCGTGAGGTATACTTTCTATCCTTCTCATCAGTTGTATTTTGCCTTTCAATTCGAGGACAAAATTCTTTTAAGGAGGGTAGATTTATCACTACCACATTTCTAGTTTGAGGGTATTTTTGACATTTTTGGGGTAATTTAAATTTATTAGAATTTATTAGAATTTATGGGAATTTTTAGGAATTATTTTGGAATTGTTTGGATGAGGGTTGACTAGGTTGACTTTGACTAGTTTTGACTCTTGTAGACCAACCTAGAAGCTAACCCTAGTTAGTATGGACTTGGTTAGGTTATATGACTCTAGTCTAACCTAAGCTAACCTTAGTTTGGTCAATAGACTCTAGTTAGCAATAGGAATTAGAAAGTCATAAGACATGACTTATGATTTAGAACCATTGATAAATCAATTTAAGTCATAGCCTTGTAGATTAGCCCAAAGCCCAAGAAATGACAAAACCCTAGCCCTAGACTTAGTGGCCGGCCACCCTATCCTCATTGGGAACCCCACTCTATAAATGCTCTCTTAATTTTAGGGTTGCCTCTTTTAGGAAGGATCAAGTTTAGAAAGAGGTTTGTTCCTACTTGTTTTAATCCATAGAAATTCCATTCCATGTCCTTTTTCATTCAAATCTCTTCCATTAGGTTTTAATAGACCTATACTTGCTGTTATTGGAGTTTTATTTCAGTTTGGTATTGATTTGTTGGATTGGGATATCAAGAAGAGGAGCTCAACAAAGGAGGATTTTCTAGAAAGTTCATCTATAGGTAACTTCTTCATTACTCAATGAAATTTCGATTTCTTTATACATTTAGGAAGCCCTAGGAGTCCCCTAAGTGGCTTCATTAGTTTCGTGTCGAGTTTCATAGGTTTCGTGTCCGTTTTGGACACGTATCAGGAACTGTCCATTAGTGTTTGTCGAAATGCCTCAAAGGGCATTTCGATTCTTTTTGTGCAATCTTTTTGAATAGGAAAATTGTTTTTGGTGTCGCTTATGCATTTCTCTTTGTCTGGGGGTGTCTCTGTGTCATGTCGTGTCGGAATCGACGCGTGGACACGCGGTACACACACGCACGCGCGCTAAGGTTTGATCCCCTGCTGTTCGGGGGCCACAACTCTCAGGACACGTCACGTCGACACGCAATACTTGACACATGGGTCGTCTTCGTGACTGACACGACGTGTGTCGAGTCTCAGACCCCCACGTGTCGTGTCGGACACGCACGAACACGTGCATTGCTTTTGCACTGAACTGGGTTCAGTTGATTTAGAGCGCTGATACGTGTGTCGTGTCACTGACACACGTGTCGTAGGCCCATATCAGGGTATCCTAGCCCTAGACCTAGACCTAGTCGACACTTGGACACGACCACGAGGTCTGTGTCGTGTCGTGTCGTGTACACGAACCCCGTGAACACGTGCACGAGGAATGGCACCGTTATTGCACTGTTTTGTGTTTGGATTTATTTTGACACATTGTGTCCTCGTGCTTGGACACAATGACATTGTAGGACACATATGTAATATATATTTTGATTACCAACCAATGGGTTCGTGTTTTAGCTTAATTTTTTATTGAATTCTCATTTACCCCTAATCAACTGATACATGTGTTTTCTGTTAAAATTTCCAGTTTTCAAATATTAAATTTGCCAGTTGTTTTAGCCTTTGAAATGCTGTTAATATATTAGTTTAATTCCTATATTGGTTCTCCTATATGTGATCTATGTGTGTGTCGAAATTGGGACTGTTTTGGAGTCTCTTAGATTCAAAATCTGAGATGTTAAGCCTAGACTGTTAAACTGGGTTTGTTAACTGCTGTAGACTGAAAACTAAGTTGTAATCTCTAAAACCTGAACTGTTGATTCCCCTTTGCACACATTTACATTCCTGTGGAACATTAACACACTGGAACACACATGTTTTGCCATGTTTTCATTAACACATACACACCTTTCACTAACTTACTGATTTTCCTTTTGCACACACACATATTTCACATTCCTCACTCACCCATACACACATTCACATACCTATCTATTTCCTATTTTCTGTCACATGTTTCAGCCACTCCTAACACACACAGATTTCCCTACACCCTCATGTATGTCACATAACACACACATCCTTCACTCATAATACACACACAGTTTACACACACCCTCTCTATATACCTATCCTTTTTTTCCTAATTTAATGTATATATGTAATGTATACTCTAATATATGTATCTATATATATATAATGTAAGTTGTGTATTATATATAAGTATTTAGTATAGATTCATGCATTGGATGAATAGGTATATTGGCATATATACTAGTATCATGTAATGTGTATATATATATTATGGTTGTGTATATATATACATATGTTATGTATTAGATTAGGTAAATATATCAATATGTGTAGTATTATAGATATAGGTAATGACATGTTGTCTTGTATCATGGGTTGGCTAATAGGCATGATATAGCCTATGGCCCGTGTGTGTCTGTTTGACTAGTGAGCCTAGATTGGGCTTGTATAGCCTTGTTTAGACCTAGAATAGACTTGCTAGACTAGTACAGACTTGTTAGACCTAGTTTGACCTAGTTTGACCATAGTTGACCTAGTTTGACTTCTAGGGTTGACCAGAGTTGACCAAGAGTTGACTTTGGCCTAGATTGACCTAGATTCATGTAGAATGCTTTGTAGTGTTTCATTTTACCATTTTAGACTTGTTGTGACTTGTGCTGTTCTGATTAGGAGCCAGACACCACTCCTCGGATAGTACTTTCATATTGGACACTCAGATACCAGGCGAGTACATTCTCTGGTCATTTCATATCCTGTTTAGAATTATTTCCTGTATTAAATTACTTTACTTGTACTGTGACGTTGGTCACACGGATTGGTACTATATGGATCCTTTCTTGAGATGTTATCCTTAGGAAGCATCGGGTACTACATGTTCTGTGCGTTTCACTTACATGGCATATTACTATGCTTCACTGGTTCTTTGATCACTTGAAACATATACTCTTATGATCACAGAGTCTCCTAGAATCTCTTATCCCATTTACTGGGTATCCTAGAATCTCCTAGAATCCCCATTTATGGGACATCCATGTATCACCCTTCGGGGGCTTGCATGGAATCATAACATAACCTGGTTGGATCCTTGTGTATTGATTGGGGGTACGGGGTAGTAGAAGTAGACATGTGAATAATACCCAAGTAGTATCTTATCAGAATCTCTTCTATAGTGTCTTATCAGAATCTCCTATGCCATTTACATGTCTATATTGTACTCTGACTCACTAGCCACTGTTAGTCTCTATTTGTAGTAGATATTTCTATTACAGTTCTCTCTCTGTTTACATACTGTACTTCTTTCAGTACTTGTATCTTACTTTACTGCATGATTATATTTTCTAACCTGCTATGAACTGTTGAGATGTACTGTGCTCGCTTCTGTCATGACTGGACCTGTTAAAAATATTACAGAGGACGAGAATGAGGCCTGTGTGGATACCTTCTACGGGGCAGCCCTAGAAGACACTTGCGAGCTGGACTCTCAGGAGGACCCAGCTCTAGCTGAGGACTTCACCCCCATTGCCTAGACTAGTTTAGTTAGGCTTATCTTATTTTATGTTGCCTTGAGACATGTTTAGCTAGACTTATTTTCTGTTCAGAGTTCTGAGTTATATATATTCTTTCATTCTGTAGCTGAGTTTGTACTCTGGATATTGATGGGATATTATCTTAGACTATTTATCATCTGCAGTTCCTTGAGTTCTATATCATATCGTGCTATCTCTTCCTTAGTTGTGATTGAGTTCATTTACTGCTATGTCACCCCCATTCGGGGAGTATAAACTGTTTAGAGATATATTGCTAGATGTATGTTGACCTAGGACAGCGTTCTACCGCCGATACTGCGACGTAGGCTGGACGTACCGACGTCTCGTGCCCTTACTCTAGGGTGCGGGTCGTGATATCCCTCCGACAAGTACTCCAGACGGGGTAATACCTATCCCCCGGGCAACGATAGAGGTTACTAATCTTCCACCCGCCCGGAGCCAGACATCTGGATTGGTACCCCTCACCACATCGCGAGGAGAGATCATGTGGGTATATCCAGACTTGGTGCCCGAAGTTACCCAGGGGGTGTCATTTCATCCCAACAAGAAGAAAGGCAGGAAGTCTAGAGCCTGCCACATAATTTCAGCTGAAGCTGAAGAAGCTGCAGATGTTGTTACCCGGTCTGGAGCGCAAGTCCAGCACATACGGGATAGTCCAGCCGAAGATCCTCAGCCAGAAACGTTGCCTCCCTCTGATGTTCCAAGGCCATCTCAGCCTCTACTGGCGGACAAGTCCAAGGCAAGGGAGACCCGCTTCGACAGGCCACTCCGCGTGCAATGATATACCTCAGGGACTAGAGAGACCTTACAACTTCGACATATTAGCACAATTGGCTAATATTCCAGCAAAGTTGTCGCTATACGAGCTCCTAAGGCTCTCCAAGGATCTTCGTGTTGCATTAAGCGAAGCACTCCAGAATGCTGATGCCTATTTAGCTCAGGTCAAGCCTCTAGGGGAAGACCCGCCAGCAGATCTACAGGACGGCGGTAGCACAGATGTAATGCCCAACATCGTACACTACTAAAATACAACGATTTAGCAACGGCCCTATCCGTCGAAAATCTGTCGGTAATTCACATTACCGACGGATTACCGATGGATACGGGTTGAAAAAATCCATCGAGAATAACCTCGTCGCTAAAACTAGTCCGTCGCTAGTCCGCCACTCTGCGACTACTTAGCGACGGATTACAGTTGGTTAAATAAAAACTGTTAGCGACGGCTAGCCGACGACTTCCCATCAACTTCGACAGTTTAAAATTTTAATATAGCAAAGATTAGCGACGGACAATATGTCGCTAAATCGTTGCTAACCGCGTATAAGAGGATTTCTGATACGCAATATCCGTCGCTAACTCGTCGCTAAAGCGTCGCTAACCTCTACGGATTAACGGCGGAGTAGCGACGGATAATCCATCGCCATGCTTCTGGATATCTTTCATATTTCCAGAACATGAGCGACGAAAAATCCGTCGCCATTCCGTCGCTTAGTATTTTTCTAGAAACAGGCCGACGGATAATCCGTCGGCCATCCATCGCTATCCTGATATTCATACAGTTAGCGACGGATTGTTCGTCGCTAACCTGTCACGAGTCCGTCGCTAAATACAGTAGCACGTCGGATTAGCGGCGATTTGGCGACGTATAATTCGTCGCCATGCTTCTGGATATCTTCTATATTTCCAGAAACTCAGCGACGGGAAATCCGTCGCCATTCCGTCGCTTAGTGTTTTTCCAGAAACAGGCCGACAGATAATCCGTCGGCAAGCCGTCGCTACCTGCAAAAGTCCGTCGGCAACCCGTCGGTAATCTATTGCTAACTGCAATATTTTTGAAAAAAAATTGCAGGAAAGAGACTATTTCTTGTAGTATAACATATCCAGCATCCACCAAACACAAATATAACATATCCGACATCCAATATATCCAACAAATATCCATATTGCCAACACAATATCTCCAAACATCCAATATATCCCAACATACACAAAAAATATCCAATACAATGACCAACAAAATATCCAACACACTATCCCAACATGCATAGCAAAATATCCAAACATAAACAAAATATCCAAAATATACACATATCCAAATGTCTAAATGTTCAAAAACATGAACAAAATCACTGAGAAGGAGGAGGTGGATCGTCTCGTGCTCTCTCTGCCGCATCCGCTCTGCGTATATAATGCTCCACCATGTGTGGCGGCACTTGGGATAAGACATGGTCTGGAAGCGAGCGTAGCTGCTCTGACGACATCATGTCAAGGAGCGCCACGATAGTAGCATCCGGTACCAGACGGGCCTCGAAAGAGTGGTCAAAAGAAAGCCGTCCGGTAGAAGAAGGACCAGGTCGATCGGAAGCATTAGCAGCAGCAGTAGACGGAGCGGCAGCAGACGGACCAGGAGCAGACGGATCGGAAGCAGAAAAAGGATATGGATAGTGCCCTAGCACTATCGACCGTAAATCTGACACCGCCGTGGCGAGAGTCGCAAGCTGCGTCCTTACATTGTCTGTGGGAGGTACGGAAGGAGGCGGAGCCGGTGGATATCTCGGAGTCGACGTCTGCAAAAAAATCTGCCATGGAACCTAAGCCGTACAGGCGCCCTTTCCTAAAGCCGTCGACGGATTCTATGTACACGTCGTCATAGCGAGCGGCCATAGAAGAGGGCGTCTGGGTGGGCGTCGTTTTGCCGACATCCTCGGTAGGGGGCTCAATCCGACGGAGTGCCTCACGGTACGCAGCCTATCCAATGAATGTGTTTATACTATAAGTATTCCTAAGTTATAATCTAAATCCTATGTTTCCCTAAGTTATAGTTTTAATCCTAAGTTTACCTAATTAAGTTAACAATAATTATATTTCTAACATAAATCTCATAAACGTAAGTACTTACATCAGTCTCCTGGGCCCTCGCGTCGACGAAGCTTCCGTCCTTCCGCCTCTTGTGCGTATGCACGAATACGTCGTGAACGGTGGCCGCCTCCACCTCTCTCCCCTCCTTCACTGCCTGTTGGGCCTGCATACATAGAATTTAACTAACTTCGTATATTAATAGTACCGAATTAAATAGTGGAATGAATTTGCGGTATCTCACCAATTCTGCACGCGTCCGTACGTGGGGCCTTGATCCCTCCGTATGTAGACCCGCGGCCTATCTATTCGCCTTAGCTTTGTCTGATTTTTCCTTGTATTAAGGAGTATCCATCTTCTCCAACATCTCCACATAGTACGCCGCCCGGATCCAGTCCTTCTTCGTATGCGCCGTACGAAGGTCGTACACCGCATCCCGTATCTTCTTCCCAGCGGCGGCTCTGTAGGTCCTGCGGATCGCCTCCTCGCGATGGGGGGGGCCACCAGAACGTCCTCTGACACACAAATTCAAATATCACGTAATTAAAAAATTAATGAATTAAAAATAATTAATAATTAACCAAAAGATATATACCCTCATCTCGTCGAGCCAGACGTACTGCCTGTCCTGAGGCACCTCAGAAAAATTGAGGTAGGGGCCATGGTAGTTTTCCTGGATAATGCACCCTAGAATCCGGGCAACATCCCACGGAAAAAATCTATAAAGAAGCAACGACTAGATTATTGACTTGAATAAATAAAACAAATTTAATAAATTAACTTAAATTTACTTATGATTCACCAGCGGGCCATATCTCTCGTCGGAACTCGCCCGTCGGCCTCTCTGGTGGCGTCGGAGGATCCGAGGGTCCGCGTATGTACTCTCCGGTAACAGGATGAAACTGAATCCGGGGGTACTCTGGGGCCCACCGTGCAGTAACTGCTGTGTCCGCTGCTGCATTTGCTGATGCATCCGCTGGTGCATCCGGTGGCGAAACGGATTCGCTAGCGGATGGAGGAACGGATCCGCTAGCGGATGGAGTCGCAGGCCTCGACGAAGATGACTGTGGCACCGAGATAGATTGACGGCGGAAAGAGTTTGTGCCCGGGCTCTCCAGATCGGGATCGGAGGTCACATCCAGGGAAGACGTATGGCGACTACGACCGCTACTACCACGACCGCTACCACCACGCCCACGCCCACAACCACCACCACCACCACCACCACCACGGCCACCACCACCAGCACGAGTGCTCGTAACCATGCCCTGTAAATAGAACACATAAACATAATTAATAATATAGAAGTATAAATAAATATAAAACTAAACTAAAATATATATACCAGCAGCAGGACGACGAGTGCCGGCCAGAGGAGTAGGACTAGGAGTGCCATCTTCAAAAAGAAAATCATAAAATAAGTAGATAATCGAACGACAAAAACATGAACTGAAAGAAGAATACATAAGTTTAATTTAAACTGAATCGTCCCCGTCCTCGACTTCGGCCTCGACAAAACATGAACTGAAATATACCGATATTTAATCATCGTCATCGTCCTCGTCCTCGTCCTCGGCCTCGTCTTCATTCTCATCATCATCCTCATCCTCATCGTCGACTTCATCTGTATCCTCATCCTCATCAAGTTCTTCTTCTTCTTCTTCAGTCTCAATACTTGGGACAAGATGCCTCTTTCTCCCCTAGTTGACATCTAAGTCTTGTATATCAACCTCTTCCTCCCCTCTATTTTTCTCAGCAGAAGGTATATCAACCTCTAATTCAACATCCATGGTATCCGACTGTTGTCCCAAGTATTGGGACTTTTCGATCTCGTCCTCTTGGTATGCTGGGTCTCCAACGTTGAATGTATTTCTAGATTTAATCTTGCATACTGTCCAATAGTCAAATCGATCTCTACGACGCCTTGGGTAGCTTGTATAGTAGACTTGAACAGCCTGACTTGCTATTGTAAACGTGTCGGACCCTCTATACCTCCTGCGATAATTTATATTGACGAATCTAAATTGTTTATCGATTCTCCAACCGATATTTGGTGTCGTATCGAACCACTCACATTTGAACATCACAATATGCATATCATATGGGGTACTATATTGTAAATCTATAATATCCCGAAGCATTCCATAATAGTCAAAGTCTGGCTCGTCGTCATAGATGGTGCCTTTTATGCAAACACCAGAATCCTTAGTACTGAAGTTGTCATTGACAAATTTGGCATTTATAGCATGCTGAGTTGCCTTAAACTTGAAGCCATTAACGACATAGCCTGGCCAAGTCTTCGCATGCTTCTTCGGTCCCAATGCCAAATAACTAATGCTCTAATTTGTGATTGTTGTTTCAGGCAATAAAACCTGTAAACAAATAATAATAATTTAAATATTTTACTTGCATATATTTTAATGGCAGTCGCATAACATATTATCTCAGTTACTTACGTATTTTTGAAACCAGGTCGGAAAGGTACAATCAACCTCTCTTTGAAGTCCCTCATCGGTAATATCGGGTGTCCTTATTTTGACTTCATCTCTAAATATACTGTTAGAGAGAATAAAAATAAGTGTAGTCACTTACTTCACCAAATTAGAGATTATAACGAGGTGTAGTCACTTACTTCTCCAAATCTCTCACTTCTTGTATGTCACAATTTAACAATACATATCGGTGCACGGCATCATACTCATCGTCTGTCAACCACCGATTCTTACAAGCCCCAATAGGCTTGCCCCTTAAATTGAATATACCACCATCCTCAACAACTTCGTCATTCCTTTGAGATCTATTTCGATATGTCTCGACATGAGTATCGAAATAAATGGAGCAGTAGTTTGACACCTCCTTGATAATATATGCTTCGCATATCGAAGCCTCTATATGAGCCTTGTTGCCAACTTTCTTCTTTAGATGGTGTATGTACCTAGAAAGACAAATTATCTTGAGAATTGACAATGCATTATAAAATTCCACTCAAATTATATTAATTTTTATTTACCTTTCAAAGGGGTACATCCATCGATAATGAACAGATGCACAGACACGGGCTACGTATGGTAGATGAATCGGTAGATGCTCCATGCTATCGAAAAAGTCTGGTGGAAATATTTTCTCTAACTTGCAAATTGTTAAGACAATCTTTTCCTCAAGTTGTACCATATGTTGCACCCTCAGCTTAGTTGAACAGATATCCCTGAAGAATGTAGACAGCTCGGCCAACGAAACCCATATAGCAGAAGGCAACAACTCTCTCAAAGCAATGGGCACTAATCTTTCCATAAACACGTGGCAGTCGTGACTCTTCATTCCTGTTAGCTTGCGTTCATTGAGATCAACGCATCTAGACAAATTCGACACATAGCCGTCGGAAAATCTTAAAGTAGATATCCGCTTGCAGATTATTAATCTATCTTCCTTGCTCAATGTATATGATGCTATAGGCTTACTTAATTGTCCACCAGCTCTCCTTTCTATCAAGTTTAGATCATGACGTTTGCATATCTCGGCCATGTCTTGTCTTGCTTTTGGATTGTCCTTCGTCTTTCCTTTAATATCCATGACGATATTGAAGACATTATCGAACACATTCTTTTCGATATGCATGACATCAAGATTATGCCTTATAAGATTATCTTTCCAATAAGGCAAGTCCCAGAAAATACTCCGTTTGGTCCAGTTATGGATTTGTCCGAACCCCTCGACACGATTGTTCGATGGATCTTCCATTGCGGTGGGCAATTCTATTACAACTTCCCAAATATCTTATCTCGACAATCTGGCAGGAGGATCAAAAAATTATTGTTTTCCAGATTTGAATGCGTCCTTGTTCTTTCGCCAAGGATGGCTCACGGGCAGAAATTGACGGTGACAGTCAAAGAAAGAAGTTTTTTCTCCATGCCTAAGGCGGAACACCTTACTATTTTCTATGCATATCGGACAAGACATGTTGCCATGCGTACTTCATCCCGATAGCATACCGTATACTGGAAAATTATTGATTGTCCACATGAGTGAAGCTCTCATCTGAAAGTTCTGTTTCCTGGAAATATCATATGTCGTGACGCCGATCTCCCACATCTGTTTCAGCTCATCCACCAACGGCTGTAAATATATATCGATGTTCTTCGTCAGATTTTTGGGACCGGGTATGATAGCTGTCAAGAACATGTAAGGAGTCTTCATACACATCCATGGTGGCAGATTGTAAGGATAAGAATGACCAGCCAGCATGAGTATTGAGATCCCGACTATCCGAAAGGGGCGAAGCCATCAGAACATAGCACAAGGCGTACATTTCTAGACTCTGCAGCAAAATCTGGATGACACAAATTAAAATGTTTCCACGCCTCTCCATCCGAAGGATGTGACAATTCTCCTTCGTCCTTTATGCGTTCTTTGCTGTGCCACGTCATGTGTTTCGCTGTATTCAGAGACATATACATCCTCTGCAAGTGCTTCGTGATCGATAAGTAATGCATATACTTGTAAGGACATCGTTTTCTAGTTAACTTTCTATTTTCCTGCACTGGCTTGTAACGATCCGCATTACAGAAGCTGTAACTTTCTGATACGTAATTCTCTTTGTAGTACACCATACATCCGTTGCGACAATAATCTATCTTCTTGTACCCCAGTCCTAGTTGTCGGACCATCATCTTTGACTTATAGAAGTTTTTTGGGAGCTCTTTTGATTCCTTCGGTAACACCTCCTTGATTAGTTGTGTGATCCGATCATAGCAAGCTTGTGGCAAGTTAAAATTAGACTTTATGTTCAGCAATCGCATCGTCACTAAAAGTACGGAATGAGTCTCACAACCAGGATGTAGAGGAGTATCTGCGTCCTGAAACATATCATAGAACTCCTTCGCCTCGGGATTAGGATCCTCCGGATCAAAATTAGGCCCTGTCGCATCATACACCATATCTCGTGCAAGGTTCTGCACGTCTCCATAATCAACAGAGCATCAGTCGTCTTCGAGGACATTCATTGCAGCATTATCATCAAAAACATAAGTACCAGCTTCCGCAGCCTGTCTTTTCGAATATAATTCACCTTGCGATGACCACAAGCCGTAATCACGTACGAAACCCTTACGGGTCAAATGATCTCTCACAGTCACCACTTCTTCATAACGTCTATTGTGACAATTAACACATGGACACTTGATTTTGTTACCGTCCATGTACTGAGCTTGCTCATGGCATACTTAAGAAATACTTCTACGCCTGCCTGAAAATCGTCACTCACACCAATTCTGCTTCGTGTTGCCGTTTGTACATCCATGTACGATCAACAAATTAATGATTCATCCACGATTTGGATGTAAAAATCTGTATTGTAAGACAAACTAAATATAAGAATAGCCCGATACTTTAAACCATCCGCATAAGAATAGTCCGATACTCCGATCGGTATCGGTATCGGCCGATACTTTAATAAATTATTAATATTAATAATTTATTAATAGCTATTTGTTTTTCGATACCAAAAAATCCGATACTCCGATCTGAAACCACCGATATTACCGATACCTCCGATGCCGATACTCATAGAGATAGTCCGATATCGATACCGGGATATGCCAAACTGTATCGGTATCAGTATCGGATCGATATCGGTCAGTATCGGAGTGGGATATGCCAAACTGTACCGGTATCGGCAGTATCGGATCGGTATCGGTCGATACTTTAAACCATCCTCATAAGAATAGTCCGATACTCCGATCGGTATCGGTATCGGCCGATACTTTAATAAATTATTAATATTAATAATTTATTAATAGCTATTTGTTTTTCGATAACAAAAAATCCGATACTCCGATCCGAAACCACCAATATTACCGATACCCCCGATGCCGATACTCATAGGGATAGTCCGATACCGATGCCGGGACATGCCAAACTGTATCAGTATTGGACAGTATCGGATCGGTATCGGTCAGTATCGGGTATCGGTCAGTATCGGAGCAGGACATGCCAAACTGTACCGGTATCGGTCGGTATCGGTCAGTATCGGTCCGATACCGATTTCGATACCTCCCCCAATCCGATACTCATAGGATTGGTCTGATCCGAAACCACCTATACCCCCTCCCCCGATCCGATACTCTGATTCGAAACCACCGATACTCATAGGAATGGTCCGATCCGAAACCACCGATACCCCCCTCCCCTACCTCGTCGGACAGCAAACCCCCCTCCCCTTCCTCCACCCCCCACGACAGCAAACCCCCACCCCACCCCTCCTCCCCGATAGCAAACACCCACCCCCTCCCCATCACCCCCGACAACAAACCCTAAACCCTACCCCTGCCCCCCGCCCCGCACCCAACACCATCCACCCTCCGCCCCCTCCCCCCCCCTCATCGTCGGCCCCCGCGACAGCGGAACCCCCACCCGAAACCCTACCCCTGCCCCGAAACTCTAAACCCTACCCTGCCCCCCGCCCTCAACAACCTCCTCCCCCGCCCCCACTCCCTCCCCCCACCCCGTCGGCCCCAGCGACATCCGACCCCCCACCAACTCAAAACCCTATATGTTATGCTAAACAGAGAGAGAAAAAGAGGGAGAGAGAGAGAAAGCATACCTGAGAGAGGGAGAGAGAGAGGGGGAAGAGAGAGAGAGAGAGAAAGAGAGAGAGAGAGAGAGAGAGAGTCTTTTTGGAGGGAATGAAAAATTCTCCTCTGTCGGTTCAATTTAAGTTAGGTTACAGAGTTTAGCGACGGATTACCGACGGATATATCCTTCGGTAGGTAGTCGCTAAATACCTACTAGATTACCGACGGAATGTCCGTCGCTAGATAGATGCTAATTTATCGTGCCATTTTTTCAGATTTTGCCGCCACAATGTGTGACATATTAGCGACGGATATGAATCCGTCACTAAATTTTTGTCAAATGAGCGACGGATGTGCGACTGATTTTGACGCAAAAAAATAAAAAATTATCCATTGCTTTCTGACGGTAGTCCGTCACAAGGTAGTCGCTAGTCCGTCACTATGGCCGACAGATAAGATCCGTCGCTAATCTGTCGTCGCCAAATTGTTGTATTTTAGTAGTGGTATTTATTCTGCAGGATATGTTGATTAAGACCAACTTACATGATCGCCCCTTGTACTACACTAGTTACATAGGTGACATCAAGGTGGATAGGATGCATATCGACCCGGGATCGTCAATAAGCATCATCCCGAAAAGCCTGCTCCAACTTCTTGGCATCCCTATGCACCGACTAGCAGCAACCAATACTGCCATTAGCGGGTTTAACTCAGAGAGAAGCTATGCCCTAGGAAAGATTCGGTTGAAGTGCCAGATTGGAGACCTGAGGACGGAAGTTACCTGCTACGTCATAGATGCAGACACCTCCTACAACATCCTCCTGGGACGTCCGTGGATACATGACTATATGATCGTGCCATCCACCCTTCACCAATGTTTCAAATATGTCAGTAAACACGGTTTCGGGAAGACCGAGTTCGCCGACATTGATCCCTTCAAAGAGGTTGAATCTTAGGCAGAAGCCAAAACCTGTTATAGGACCAATGGTGATCCGTCTTCCGAGATCCAGTCAGAAGCCAAAACCTGTTATAGGACCAATGGTGATCCGGCTGCCAAAGTCTAATCAAAGGCAACAGAAAGATGCGAAGCCCTCGGTAATATCGATGGTAATCCGATTGCCAAAATCTGCTCCGAGGCGACTAGAAGACACAAAATCCTTTGCCGAGCCGATGGTCATCCGTCTTTCCAAGACGAGCCAGTATCCAAGTGTTGATCCAACACTCCCAGGCAGGTCAATGCCTCAAGCAGAACCCTTGGTGGTCAAGTTACCCAAGATAGCGGCCCAAACTCTAAGCTCGCAGGGGGTAGCCAAGGAAGACGGAGAACTCACCAAATATGTGGTTACACAGGCGGATAGCCCCTCTTCTGATGATGTAATCCCGGTGCAAAAATTCCTTATTTTATCAATAAAAGGCTGTCGTTAGGCTATTCTGAGTATGATAAGCCTAATCTAACGTATGTCGCACGGGACTGTCTAGACGTTAGCCTGCACACACAGGTGACAACCGTCCATACCCCGAATCGACTTGCTCCCATAAAAGGTGCTTACTTCCCGGTCTCAGACAGAAGAGGATGGGATCACACAATCATCTTTGGCCAAAAATAAGGTCCTCAATCTTTCACGCCACAAGAGTCCGACCTCGGACCCGAAGTTGGAAGACTACCGCTCTACTTATATAGTCCTCAAGCCAAGTACTTCATGCAAAAGCAGTGGTACGACATGGACGCTACTCCGGGTCTAAATTATGGCAGTGGTCGACGATTGCCTCTATAGCCGCCGATACTGGTAGGAAAGCCTCAGGATAGTTATCACAAATCCAGACGTGGTCTCGGGTATGTTACTCCACCTACAATGCCCGAAAGTTTTGACGAAGAATGTGAGTATAGTCACCCATTTACGACTCCGATAGGAGTATCGGGGATATATTCAGATAGACATTATCTGCCAATATGACATCCGCTGATGTCGAAGAAGAAGACTAAGACCTACTTGAACCTCTTGAGTTGGAGCCGTGGGTCCAGCAACTAGATGCACAATAAGAGAAACACTTCGAACTTCGTGATCCTCCCACTAAAGATGAGGTTATGCAAGTTAACCTCGGCAATGAATCCTCTCCAAAGCCAATCTTCATCAGTAAAAGTCTGACAGACGACGAGCGGGAGTCATTGTTACAAGTTATCAGAGAATACATCGACGTCTTTGCTTGGAGCTATGAAGACATGTCGGGACTGAACCCCGAGATTACACTCCATAAGCTCAACATCTATCTGGACGCAAAACCAGTCAAGCAACAGCAGCGGCGATTTCGTCCAGATATTATGAATTCTATCGAGGCAAAAGTGAACAAGCTTATAGCTAGAGGTTTCATCCATGAAGAGCAGCACCCAGACTGGGTAGCCAATGTAGTGTCAGTCATAAAAAAGAATGGGAAAATTCGAATCTGCATCAATTTTCACATTCTGAATGCGGCATGCCCCAAGGATGAATTCCCTCTTCCGATCACCGATATAATGATCAATAATACATGCTGCTTTGAGCGTATGTCCTTTATGGATGGCTTTTCGGGATACAATCAAATCAAGATGGCTCATGATGACGAAAAGCATATATCATTCCGAACGCCGATCGGTGTATATTGTTATACGGTCATGCCCTTTGGCTTGAAGATTGTCGATGCAACATATCAACGGGCTATGAGTATCATCTTCATAGATCATTTACGCAAGGTGGTGGAGTGTTATGTATACGACATCGTCGTCAAGAGCCGCTCCAAAAATGATCATTTACATGACTTGAGAACAGTGTTCGACCTCATGCGGGCACACAACCTGAAGATAAATCCTACCAAGTCCTTTCTGGGGGTGTCCAGTAGAAAGTTCTTGGACTTTGTCATTACTTCCCGGTGCATTCACATAGATCCCGACAAAACAAAAGCAATCCTGGAGATGAACCCACCAAAGAACCTCCGCGAACTCCGCGGCCTTCAGGGATGACTAGCCTATATCAGAAGGTTTATATCTAACCTCTCGGGACGATGCCAACCCTTCACTCAACTCATGAGAAAAGGTGTCTCTTTTGTATGGAACGAGAAATGTCAGCGTGTCTTTGAAGATATTAAGGAGTACCTGATGAATCCGCCAGTTTTGGTAGCCTCGGTCGTCGGAAAGCCCTTTTTGCTCTATGTATGGGCGATGGAACATTCCCTCGGCGCTCTGCTAGCCCAGAATAATGACGCGGGACATGAACAAGCCATTTACTATCTCATTCGGATGATGGTAGGACCTAAACGTAGGTACACTATCGTAGAGAAGGAGTGCCTTGTCCTAGTGTTCGTCATTCAGAAAACACGACACTATGTGACAGGGCAGACCATCTATGTGATTTCATGAGTTAATCCCCTCAGGGTTCTCATGACCAAGCCAGGCGCACTCAGTTCTCGTCTAGCCACCTGGGCGATACTACTATCCCCTTATGACATATTTTTTGTTCCGCAGAAAGCTATCAAGGGTGAAGCCCTAGCTGACTTCCTAGCAGCCCATCCAGGCTCAGAAATAGCCAGAATTTACGAAAAAATTCCTGATGAAGTTTTTGCCTCGAACATGACTTCGTACGATGCTATTTGGCGGATGTTCTTCGACGGTGCTTCAAGAACGGGGCCACAAGGTGATATCGTCGCTGGAGTCGGTGTGGTATTAATTTCTCCCTCCAGACTAGTAGTCAATCGGGCGTATTCTCTTACAGAACCCTGTTCGAACAACGTAGCCGAATATAACGCTCTAGTCATTGGACTCCAACTCGCAAAAGAAGTAGGAATCAGATACCTGGAAGCTTATGGTGACTCATAATTGGTTGTTAACCAGATCCGAGGATCATACGAGGTTCACAATGAGGACCTGATTCCCTATTATCAGACAGTAGTGGCCACCATTTCAACCTTGGAGGGGTTCTTTATCGAGCACATTCCTAGACTTCAAAATATCGAAGTCGATGCCCTGGCCGGTCTCGCCGCTTCCTTGGCACTCCCAAATAACACTCATCATCTAGTCGACATAATAGGCCATGAACTGGTCTGTCCTAGGAACAATCTTCAACTGGGTATGAGTTACTCCGCCCAGATAACCAACGACATACAAGACTGGAGACGCCCGCTCATCGACTTTGCGGTCTATAGAATTCTGCCAGAGAATTTGAAGGAAGCTACCTCAATCAGAAGACGCTCACTCAGATTCTTCTACGATACGGAGATGAAAATTTTATATCGACGATCCTACGATGGGCTACTACTAAGATGCCTGTCAAGTGCAGAAGCCAAAAAAGCCCTACATGAAGCTCATAACGGTACTTGTGGGGCTTACCAACCTAGCCCAAAATTATAAGATCATCTTCGTCGGATGGGTTATTACTGGCCCATAATGGTCGCAGATACAGTTGATTATGCAAAGAAGTGCAAGGCTTGCCAGATCCATGCAGATTTTATACATCTGTTATCTGAATTCTTGTACCTGACAGTGGCCTCTTGGCCATTCGAAGCATGGGGAATGGACGTCATTGAGCCAATCACCCCGACGTCGTCTAGAGGGCATCGGTCCATACTTGCAATCACCGATTACTTCTCCAAATGGACAGAAGCTGTTCCGTTGGCAGAGGTCAAGACATCGAACGTGATTAGTTTCATAAAACATCACGTCATCTACCGTTTTGGACTGCCCCGAAGGATTGTCCACGACAATGGTCCGCAGTTCACAAGCCACGCTTTCTATCGATTTTGCGATAAGAATCGGATCCAGAACATGGCCTCGACAGCATATAACCCCTCGGCCAATGGTCTGTCTGAAGCATTCAACAAAACCATAATCAAGCTCCTCAAAAAGTTCGTGTCTACAAACAAACGGGACTGGAATAAAAAACTTGGTGAGTGCCTATGGGCGTATCGGACGATGATTCGGACGGCTACAGAAAATACACCATTCTTCTTGGTCTACAGGAGCGAGGCAGTCCTCCCATTGGAAACTCAGATCCCCTCACTTCGAGTGGCCCTCACCTACCGGTTAACGGCGGACGATAACTACCGCCGACGTCTACAGGAGTTAGAAGCATTAGATGAGAAGCGTTTACAAGCTCAACAAAGCATAGAGCTCTACCAAGCGTGTATCTCTCGGGCTTTCAACAAGAAAGTCAAGCAGAGGATATTCCAAGTGGGCGATCTTATCTTGGCCATTCGTAGACCAATGGTCACGACACACAAGACCCCAGGCAAATTCTACCCTAAGTGGGAGGGTCCGTTTGTCATCGAGACCGTATTCTCCAACGGCGCGTACCGTCTCACAAAACAAAATGGAGACTTGCTCATGATGCCCATCAACGGCAAATTCCTCAAGAAATACTATGTCTAAATGACACCTTCCAACTATCTCTCGGATTGTGAGTTATATACCCGCAGGTATCGCTAAACTTACACTCTGACTTCAAATCTCCCAGATTGTTGAGTTACGTACCCTCAGGTACCACTGAACTTACTCTCTGATTACTCCGAATGAATTCTCTTGGTCGTATCTATGTACCCTCTGGTCATAGCTTTTCTACCGCCAAGAATTTGTCTAAAAATCTATTGCCCGTACCACCGGCACGCAGATGGGTAATAGGTCCATACAACTTATCCTAATCTACTACTCATACTGTCAGTGCACAAAAAGGGTAATAGGTCCACAGAACTCCCCAACAAAAAAAAGCAACCATGTCCATATTACCTCTGAGTTGTTTTTCCGTCCATCACAAATAAATCACCCAATGCATAGAACTTTTACGTTGTTAGCACCTCTGAGTTGTTCTGTGTATCCCTATCATGCCTACCCCTAACATGTCCTCATTACCTCTGAGTAGGAAGGCTTTGTTTTGACCCATATTTACCACGTCCTCATTACCTCTGAGTAAATACGTTGGTTTCCTCTCCACTTATTATCAGTACTCGCATCGCCAGTACACAAAAATGATGATAAGTCGACAAAAAATTATCCTAATCTATTACTCACACCATCGGTGTACCAAAGAGTAGTAGGTCCACAAAATATTATTCATATCTATTTGCTCGTATTTCCAGATGCACAAAAGGGCAATAGGTCCACAAAAATCCTCCAGTGGGATGTCCTTTACAAATGTTGTATTAGGCCATCTAGTACAAGCACCACAAAATACCACAAATAAAATGGAGTTAGCGTACCCTGTTTATTCAAAATCAGTTACATTCACAAGACTACACCTCCAATAAAGGATTATAAAAGAAGCAAAACGAAAGATACCGCTATAGACAGATGGAAGTACAAATGTGGATACGAACATCTAGTACATGGTAGCCCACGGATCCCTACAGTCAAGGATCATAGCCGTGCTGAGGCATATACCATTCCCCTAGCCATTTCGTATACGAAAGATCTATTTGACCGGAGTCTCCGGCAAGGGCATGAGGGTCAAAACTCCCAATAATATTGCCCTCAGACTTAGGCTCCTCCTTGATAGCAATCCCTTCCCCGATGGATGCCAGCTCCTCTTTCACCTCAACTTTAACAAACGGTGACTCTTGTTTGATGAAAGGGGGCAGCACCTCTTCCTTCACAATGGTCTCTGTCACGCCCCGCTCCCGTAGGAGCGATCGTCCTCGCTAAGGCGTGATGCCGCACGAGCCTAGATTGTGCTCGTGCAAGACGGGTTCCATAACGGCCGATTTCAGCGGCTGCGACGGGGTCGTCGCACAGAAGTCCCAAGCAGAGACATTGAATTATAGCAGCAGAATTTTAGAACAAAACACAAGTTACTCAAAAGAAGCTCTTTATTGATATTGAACAAAGGTTACATTGGGGGCACAAGGCCAAGATTACAAGTCTCTCATGCTCACTCAAGCTCACATTACAAGTCACTCAGCTCTCTCTCATCTCTCAATACATTTGTCGATCCAGCGGAAGCTTCGGAAGGCGATGTCCATACATTATGTCCTGTATAAGTCTTTACTCCAAGCGGCCGCACGCTTCGAATCGCCAAGGAACTTTGTGCCTCGACGCATCCAAGCGAGCTCCGCGCCACGAGCTTCTACCTGTGCCTGCACATGAAAACTATGTGGGTGTTAGTACTCAACTGTACTGGTGGAATGAGCTCCTCGTCCACCCATACAAAACCCGCACGTTATTTTACTTTGTACAACATAGTCCCTTCTTATCAATTGTCTTTCTAGTCTTGCCTTAGGATCAGTTTTATGACCGACGCCTTGCTTATTTTGTGTCTTTAGACCATCTCGTGCTTGCAACGAATGTTAACTCAATACCTTGCCTCAAGACCCTTCTCGTGCCAACAACGTTAACCTATCGAGTCGTGTTCGCCTTACGACTTAAAATTAGAGACACAACTACGCGATTAAGCTCTATTTTCCGTGTGACCGTGCTACAAACCCTTGCTGAGGTCGTGCCTCGCAATTATGTACGACTCAACCATATCCCCGTTTCGCGGCCCTTGCTACTTTGACCACCAACTTACCTGATCAAGACTTGTGAATGTTAGTGTCACTCAACCAACTTTGCCTTGCGACGGTTTCCTGACTTAAACTCAAACACTCAACCAACTTAAGCAACTTATATGCCGACAACTCAAGACTTGACGCCACATCTCGTGCCGAAGCACGACGCCTATGTTGAAACCCAATCTTAGGCCCAAACTTTGTGTTCTAACTGTACACACCTTCAACTCAATTCAATCCAAAGGCATACACGCGGTTAGCCGCGATTTGCCGACATGTATATGAACTTAGCCACTAGCATCACAAGCTATACCTTGACGTATAGTTTTGTTATTCGAGATCCTTTCAGCGTAAGGTAGCGATCCCTGCTGAAAGTCCCCGACTAACCTGAGCGGGAGCGTACTCCCAGCTCGACTATACCCTATTCCCTCCTAGGCCGAGTCGGCCCCATGGCCCAGGGTTACCGCTCGAGGGTTCATCGCCCGTGTCGACAAGTTGTCAAATGACCATGCAAGACTCGACACAAACTGACATCTCACACAGTCATTCCTCTACCAAAACCAAGACTTCTATCCTTGAGACCCCTCGACGACCCACGGTCGTGAGCATTCCTTTCCTTGAGACCCCTCGACGACCCACGGTCGCGAGCATTTCCTTCCTTGTTACCCTATCATTTGGTTCAACTCATGAATGCCTATTTGATAGTCCTTTCTCAAAACTCACTTTGAATCAATTGTGATCCTTGGCTTAAATACTATGCCCGTGCATCGTGCCTTAAGCCAATCGTGCTCTGCGTGACACTCCTGCCCAAGTCGACGGGCCTTGAGATCGTGGGATTAGTTAACTTGACAACCGCAGAATGAGCGGGACAGCACTTGGAATGACTTAGGTCGACCGGCATAACTTTGCCTAACTTACTCAAGCCTACAACTTAAACCGAGGGACGAGCAAAGGCTATGCCAAGCCTTGCGCAGTGGAAGCATGCATGCTTTATCAAGCATTTACGCGGGCGACGCCTATGACTTAGGCTAACTCTTAGCTTTTGCACCGAAGACCAACTTTCCTTCTCCCAAGCCACGGGACGAAGGACCGAGTGTCCTTTTCAAAGTACGGCGTGCACCAACTCTAAGCCGACCGTTGGACCTTTTTCCATGTTCTAACTCATTTCGACCCGTCGGGATTATTCCCTTAGCTATGTGGATTCGTCTCTTTTATTATCAAGCCTATTGTGCAAGTTGAAAACACAATTTATTATGTGAAGGCTAAGATGAGGCAAGTTCACCGAAACTACCCCACCTGAGCGATGTCTTCGAGTCACCGTTGTAAGGCCAAGCCGAACGCCGTCGACATTTCGATTCCTCCGATTGACTGAGCGGGACGGGGCACTACATCATACACCACTCAGAAAAAGTTTCGTCCTCGAAACTAACTGAGTACACTCACTTATCGACTTATCACTTTAATCAACATTCACAGACTCTCGCACACACTTCTCCTATGTGTTCCTTTAAATCTGAACCACGCTCGTGCTACCCACAATATTTTCTTCAAAACTTACAATCTCAAAATCCTCGACACTTTTCTGTTTCTCAAGTCTCACTTGATTCGGCGTATCACTTAGTATGGATCGTGCACATATCTTAGGCGTCCCCAAAATACATATATTTCAACCAAGCCTCGTGATAGCGAATCCCGCCATCACCACTCGAGTCGGATCGTTCACGCATTCAAGCGTCCTTGATATACATGTATGTCAATCGAGCCTCATGAGTGGTGCCTTCACCATTCCTATCGCTCCGCACCGGAACGTCTGCCTAACTGCTAGGCTATGTCTTTCCGTCAGTATTGGAATCATAGTTCCCAAACAACGATATCAACACTGACCCCATCCTAAGGTCAAACCAAGTTGATAGTACGGGGTTTTCTGCCCAAGCTCGCATCACTCTGATTTCTAAACTTCGAGCATAGATTGCCTACACACATCCCAACATTTCGTCGCACGGGGTCCGAGTTATTCAGCAAAGCCATCCTATGACAAGTTACGTTTCAACCAATTCCTTGACTTATAGATATCGCTCGTCCATCAAGCCATTTTGCATAGTCTATTTCTTCAAACTAATACGCCTATCAATCCTTCCAAGTCAAGCATGCTACGGCATAATTCATCGCTAAACCATAATTCGCATTTCACATTCCCTAAGTCATCTATTCCAATTCACGCAATCGATCACAAGGTCGTCTAGCTTAACAATACGTTGCACCCCGATCTCACGCGAATCAAATTATCTACGGTGGACATGAATCACCATGCACGCTCTCGTAGGATAATTATCCTCATCGGGACGTAACTCTTATTTTGCGTCTAGACTAATTCATTCTCGATGTGCGGATTGGACCTACTCAATCCTCAAGTCTATTCAATCATCAATCGCAAGTCCTACAAATCCTCGAGTTCACCTTCGCATCAAGCCAACAAGTCGGGACAATCAAAGTTGTCGCGTCCTGATTTTCCGAGTTCGATCATTCTCGCGACATGAATCACCATGTCAGCGCTCATGCGGAACAATCGCCCCAAATCTGACACAACGCATGTGCGAGGCTGGAGTTGCGCTCGCGCAAGACAAGATCGTCGACGTTGTGGCTATCAACGTAACCATCAAGACATGATCATTTTCATCCAACATTTATCTCGATCAAAATCCTAAGTATCGCATCCAACCGAACAATAACACTTACACGATCGTCAATCGCCGAGTCAGAGTACCTCCGAGTTATCGCATATCGATCTTTGAGACGCCTCAATACCATCGATGACATGCGTAACCTGACGATCTTCCTTTGTAACAAGTTCCGAGTCGTACGAATGATGCTATCGTCCGACTGGATAATCTCCTCGACATTCAAGTTCAAGTTCGATCATTATCCCTCGAATCGTTCACAACATCAATTCGTTCAAATCTGAAATCACGTATATTCGTCCGTCTATCTTAAGTCATCGACTAATGCATTTCCTCAATTCGCATCGTCCCTTTGTTAACTCAATCATCGAGAAACATTCAATCCAATCCTCAAAGTCATTGCGTAACTTCAAAATTCAACTTTTCATGTACGATGTCTACCTGTCGTGCTAACTTTTCGTATACGATCCTTATCGATTTCCCCGATTAAGTCGTCCATTCGCACACCTTAACTTTTCTTCGATTTGATTTGCCTACTCTATCATATCCATGTTTCATACTTGCGTAATCCTCAATCCCGTGCACGTTCCGTGCGCGTTAATTTCTAAGTTGTTCGAATCCACTTATCAAATTTCCAGACAACGACTCATTCAATCACACCCGATCTAAGGCTTTGCATATATGCGACGCTTGCTGATAGACTCATCGACACCCCGAATCCTCAATCAATCGATCGACATTCCTGAGACTATCGCATACACCACTTAGGAATGAAGTCATTTAACAAATCCTCAAAACTATCATTCGAATCAAAATCCACTTCTTCAAATCCCGTTCGAACCACTCCTCAATTTTCAAGCACGCTCATCTATATCGCACCGACGATATCGTCTCTCGATAGCACCCCTATCGATAGTCATCTTACTTTACTCAATCGAGTTCAACTCATTCTTGCTCGACGCTATTCAATTCCTGCACTCGAATTTTCTAAGGTCGATGCAATCCTTGGTGTATATGCCCAGCCCGACTTAGCCAACCGTGCTTACGGGAACCATCTTTTTGTTTTATCAAAAACTGTTCTCTTACGTTTTGCAAAATAGATAGACTTATTGTATGGACATCCCATGGGACATTTGAGAGAGAGCGCACCAACGATATCAACTTTGCGGAAGCAACAATTCAGAGTTTGTGGAACAGCGGAGTTAAAGAATTCAATCGATAGTCCAAGGACGTAAAGCCGTGCTCTGATACCATTATGTCATGTCCCGCTCTCGTAGGAGCGATCGTCCTCGCTAAGGCGTGATGTCGTACGAGCCTAGATTACGCTCGTGCAAGGCGGGTTCCATAACGGCCGATTTCAGCGGCTGCGACGGGGTCGTCGTACAGAAGTCCTAAGCAGTGACATTGAATTATAGCAGCAGAATTTTAGAACAAAACACAAGTTACTCAAAATAAGCTCTTTATTGATATTGAACAAATGTTAAATTGGGGGTGCAAGGCCAAGATTACAAGTCTCTCATGCTCACTCAAGCTCACATTACAAGTCACTCAGCTCTCTCTCATCTCTCAATACATTTGTCGATCCAACGGAAGCTTCGGAAGGCGATGTCCATACATTATGTCCTGTATAAGTCTTTACTCCAAGCGGTCGCACGCTTCGAATCGCCAAGGAATTCCATACCTCGACGCATCCAAGCGAGCTCCGCGCCACGAGCTTCTACCTGTGCCTGCACATGAAAACTATGTGGGTGTCAGTACTCAACTGTACTGGTAGAATGAGCTCCTCGCCCACCCATACAAAACCCGTACGTTATTTTACTTTGTGCAACATAGTCCCTTCTTATCAATTGTCTTTCTAGTCCTGCCTTAGGATCAGTTTTATGACCGACGCCTTACTTATTTTGTGTCTTTAGACCATCTCATGTGTAGGCCTTAAAAATGAACAGTCATGCTGAGTTGATCAGAACAAGTCCAACAGTCACGCTGAGTTGATCAGGACAATATTTAAAAGTCAAGCTGGGAAACAGCTCATCATTTATCAGAGTGTAATTATGACTGACAGTACGACAGTCGAAGAATGTCTTCTTATATGCCACGTATGCACAGAACTCGAGAGATCATAGCCGTCTATTGCGTGACTTTTGAAATCTTCTTCAGCAAGACTCAGCCTTCACCAAGTTGGCGTACCAAAAGAGCTTCTTGTCATTAAATGCGACTGACAAAAGCAATCACTGTCAGAAATTTTGTGTCAGTCGAGGCATGTCGAATCAAGACAGCTGGCAGTCCTGCCTCAATCGAGCGTGGATTATGTTCCTTCCCAAAGTTCGCGTATATTTTGAGCTTTATGTCTCAAGTTTGCGTGGATTCTGAAGTTTCTTCCCTCAAGTCTGCGTAGATTTTGAAGCTTTTTGCCCCAAGTCTGCGTAGATTCTGAAGCTTCTCGCCCCAAGTTTGCGTGGATTTTGAAGCTTTCTGTCCCGAGTCTGTGTGGATTTCGTCTTCAACAAGTCTGCTTGGATTTCATCAAATTGGAGTACGTGGCAGCCATGCCACTGATCTCTCGCCTGCGTGTCCTGTAACTTGCACACGACTCATGCATGATTGCCATGTGTCCAACAGTTACAGGCCACGTCCAGTAACTGTTCACAACCTTGCGTATGTTAAATCCTGCGTGATTTTCAACTAGGCACAGGCTGTGAAGACAGTTATCTTTTTCAGTTATTTTTGACTCTATAAATAGAGTTCTTTTTCTCATTTATGGTACAGATACATAGTTATCTAACTTACTGTCAAAATTTTGAGAGCTTTTCTTCTTCGCATAGTCCAAGGAAAGCGATCGTCTTCTAGATCGGATTCCTACAGTTGTAATTTTTCCAGATACACAATAAATAAAGTGAATTTATTTATGGAAAACAAATTGGCGACTCTGCTGGGGAAAACCATCTCCTCTTCTGAGATGGCAACAACTCAATGTGACACTTCGTCAATCGGCTCGACGAAGAAGGTGATGACGATCCAAGTCGATCAACTCGCCTATGAAGAAATGCAGCAGGCTAAGGGTGGCAAGCCCACTTCAGCCTCCATCACCACTGCCAAGTCGAAGGGACGTACTGTCTATGTCCCTAAGAATCAGTTGGCAGTCAATGGTGGAGTCTCTGCCACAGTGTCTACTCCTAACACTGGCAAGGACTCTACTGCAAGCACGCACACTCTTGTGCGCTCGAAGATGACAGCAATCAAAAGTCACGCTGACAGTACTGGCTCCTTAGCCAAATCTGTTCCAGCGTACAAATTCAATTCCAAAAGTCACGCTGACAGTATTGGCTCCTTAGCCAAATCTGTTCCAGCGTGCAGTCTCACATTCAAAAATCATGCTGACAGTACTGGCTCCTTAGTCAAATCTGTTCCAGCGTGTATTTCCAAAATCAAAAATCACGCTGACAGTACTGGTTCCTTAGCCAAATCTGTTCCAGCGTGTATTTCTAAAATCAAAAGTCACGCTGACAGCACTGGTTCTTTAACTAAGTCTGTTTTGGCGTGTATTTCATCTAAGAAGAATAGCTCTTTAGCTATCTCTTCTTCTGTGCCAAGTTCTACTAGAACTGGAGGTGGTCTTCCACACAAAGTCCCTTCGAAAAGAGATAACTTTTTAGTTGTTTCTTCTGTTCCTGTAGTTTTTACTTCAGGAACAGCTTTGACTGACAATTTTGTTAGTCAAAGAAAATGAGATAGTCTTTTGACTACTCTTTCTTCTGGACATTCTATGTCTCAAAACTTGAATAAGTCTAAGAAGAAACATTCTTTAATGTCTTCTTCTACAACTTCTTCGAATTGGGCACAGAATTTGTCTAGAAAAGGTCTGTTACCAACTCCTAATCAAGGGGGTGGTTCAACTCTTCCTTCTCTGCAAATATCTAGATCAATGGAAGGAAAACTCCAAGTTTCAAAAACCAATATGTTACCTCCAATTGATCTAAGAACAAAACTTAATCAAACCCATTTGGGAAACACTTCTGGTGTTAAGAAACCACGCCAATCGGGTATGAAAATAAAAGATCCGGATGCAGAGTATGCTAGAAGTTATGTGGCTCATATTAATCACTCTCTATATAATCAAGAGCCATCAAGACCCAAGAACCAGAAATATATTCCTAAAAATACACAAAGAGTGTTCTCTGATGTACCTCAGTCGTCACAGACAGATTTACGAGAACACCTTCAACAGAAGAGAAGGAATAATTCTATGACAATGGATCATGCTGAATGTGACTTCCAGCTAAGAGTCATAATTCAATGCAGATGTCAATCAATGGTTCAGGACTATGTTGATCATGAATGTGACTTCCAGCCGAGAATCATAATGCAATGCAGATGTCAAACAAAACGACAATCTGTTTTCAATCGGATTCAGTGTGAACCTATGCCTGATGAAGATGAGCCTTTGTTTGCTTCTGTCAACATGACCTCTCGGAGTACTGGGGGTAGAACTGATAGTCCAGATGGAGTATACAGAGGCACAAGAGCAAGAGTCTTGGCCTCTAGTCGAAAAACTTTGATTTCTGAAGATGATTCTGAATTTCTTGGAGAATCTAACTTTCCACCTCTTCCTACTGGGGGTAGTTCTCCTATAATTGACTTTGATGCACAAAGCAATGATTCAGAACAAACAACATCCACCAGTTCATCAATAATCCCTCGTACAGTCACGACTTATATGGTTGATGGGAATACTGATAAACCTTCTTCTTCCTTGACTCCTCAAGAACAAAGGATCGCTTCTTTGGAACAGCAAATGAAGTCTATGGCTGATACTATGAAGTCGATGTATGAACTCATGGCAACACAGATGCAAAATCGACAGAATGTACCAGATGCTATACCAATTGACACTGTTATAAGTCCAGTACAAGTTCCTCCAGCAGTACAATCCAATACTCCTGGACCAGCTCAACCAAATCCTAGTCTCTCTGGAGCTGGGGGTAGTACTTACAATGCTGTTCCTCCTCCTAACTATTCTCTACAAGCTATAACTCCACAATCTTTCGGAGTTGTTAATGAAGAATTGAGGAATCTCAAAACTCAATTCGAGGCATTCAAACAAAAAGATGGTTTACAAAGGTTTGGCATCAAGCAACCTTATCCGATAGAATGGAAGCAAGTATCGTATCCTCCTAAATATAAGCCTCCTACTATCTCGTTCTATGATGGAACCACTTCTCCAAGTCAGTTTATTAATCACTTTGAAGTGATGACTGATCAATTGCAACCAAGTGACGCCCTCCTTACTCGGGTGTTTGTTGGATGTCTCAAGGGAACGGCTTATGAATGGTATAGAAGTCTCCCAGATGGGTGCATTACCTCATTTGCCGGTTTCAAACAGATGTTTCTTGAACGGTTCTATGAAGGGCTCAATGACATGACTATGTCTGCTCTTATTAGAATCAAGCAGAAAAATAATGAAACTACAGAAGATTTCATTGAACGGTTTCGAAGAGAAGCTCTGAAGATGCCTCTTAGAACTCCTGATGCTGTCACCATCGACACATGCAAATCAAACTTGTTGCCAATCATCAGCATGTGGACAGGATCTACTCAATTCCAAGACTGGCCTTCCTTCATAGTTAGTGCCAAGGCCGCAGAAATTAGTGCTGAAACCTTTAAAGGTTTAGGAGTGCAGATGACTCCCAAAGAAACAGGTCAAGGTACTAACAATAATGCTAAATCTAATGCTCGCAAGGGAAAAGAAACTCTTGAAGTTAATCTTCAGAGCAAAGATGCATCAAATATTCAAACTTCTCCTACCTCTACAACTCAACAACCAAGAGCACCTCGCCCTAAAGAAGAATACTCTTTTGATGACGACGATGTCCTTGGTATCTTTGAATGTCTGTTGAAAGGTAATAAAATACAATTACCTGAAATCAAGAAACCTGATGAAGCTGGTAAGACAGATCATCCCAAATACTGTCCATACCACAGAATGTTGGGTCATACAATTCGTACATGTTATGTACTGAAAGAAAAGATCCAAGAAATGATTAAGTCTGGAGCTATCTCTCTTACTCCAAAAGAGAAGATCGTCACTTCCAATGTCGTCTCTATGCAATTTGGAGACTTCTCTCCTCAACTCCTTGAAAGCGGGATCGTTCCTATTCCCAAGGTGACTCTTGATATAGTGAATATTCCTCCTCCACAATCTGAAGGATTGGTGCCAATTACTATGGAAACAGGAGAAATCATGTGGATTCATCCTGATCTAGTGGCAGATTTTGAATCTCCTTCTCTTCAAAAGACTATTTCTCAAAAGTCCAAAAAGGCTGGAAAGATTAAGTCATGTCATATGACTTCTCTTGGATCTATCTCTGACACAGAGCCAAAAGATAAAGAAGAAGCACTTGCTGGTGCTACTCGAACAGGAAAATCTTATTTAAAGGATTATTCCAAGAATCCTGAGGATACTCCTGATACCCCTCTTACTGATAAAGATGCTCCTAATGTTCCTCTTGAAGAAGAATCATCCACTGCACCTATTCCTTCCACTGCACCAGTTGAACCTGCTCCTTCCAAGCCTATAGCTCTTGAGAAAGGCAAACAACAGGCTCGATTTGATAAGCCAATCAAGAAGTCTTCTCCTCTTGGACTTCAGAAGCCTTATAACTTCGACATTTTAGCTCAACTTGCTAATACTCCAGCTAGAATGTCCCTCTTTGAACTTCTACGTCTCTCCAAAGAGACTCGGGAGACTTTAAGTGAAGCACTTCTACAAGCTGACTCTTGTCTTGCATAGTTAAAGAAGCCAGATGCAGAACCTGCCACTTGCTTACATTGCAACAGTGTACTGGAGATTATCCCAAATATCACCTTTACACAAGATGACATGCTATTGGAGGATAATCGACATGATCGGCCTCTCTATTATACCGGTTATATCGATACGATGAAGATAGATCGTATCCTTATTGATCCAGGGTCTGCTATAAGCATAATGCCAAAGAGTCTGTTGGATGAACTAAAAATCCCTCTTCACAAGCTTTCCAAGACAGTTACTACTATCTTGGGATTCAATCAAAGCCGAAGCGAGCCTTTGGGGAAGATTCATCTGAAACTTCAGATAGGCGATTTCAGATCCAAAGTCACTTTCTATGTAATCGAGATCGTGGGATCTTACAATCTTCTTTTGGGGAGGCCATTTCTTCATGAAAATAATGTGGTGCCTTCTACTCTTCATCAGTGTTTCAAATACATTGACAGCAATGGAAGAGTACAAAAGGAAGTCGCTGATATAAATCCCTTCCATGGGGTTGAAGCCTATTTCAATGATTCCCAGATGTACAAAGAAGAGTATACAAGGGTAATACAAGCTATGGAGAAAGAGGATTCACAAAGTGAGACTTTAATAATTCCTGTTAAAGGTCGAACTACTCAGCAACAATCTCCCAAACCCTCTGGAGAAGGTTCTTTCATCATTCCGGTGAGTGGACGAATTTCTCTATTACCTCAGTCGTCTACTCAAGATACACTGATCATTCCTGTCAGTGGGCGTACTGCAGTTCCTGCATCTCCACATGTGAAACAGGATACTCTGCTAATTCCAGTTGGAGGGCGGATTACTCTTCCATCTCAAGCTTCAAGGGAGCTCACCTCTTCTGAGCCATTTGTTATCGATCTTAATCTAAATAACGCTTCTTCTCGTTCATCTTCTCCCCCTTTAGTCATTGATTTGGCTAAGATCTCTAAGGCTCAGCCTTCTCCCAATGTAAATATTGCTGCTTTTATATTTAATGAAAAGTCTCCATCATTGCAGTATATTGATGTGTGTAATTATGTTCATAGTTATTTACATTTGTTAGATGACTTGAACACAATAACCATAGGAGTTGTACAGACTGTTCATACAGATGTATCCCTAGAACCAGTACAATCTTCGTACTTTCTAGTTCCCAGCAGAAAGCCAGGAGACATTCCAATATTCTTCTACAAAGGGCCCCAAAATCCTTCTGATTTCGAAGATGAGGACAAAAACGATGATACTGGAAGATTACAACTACGTCGTTATAGTCAGCAATCTAAAGACATCATTAAAAATATGGGCTATGACTTCAGAACTGGCCTCAACAGTGGAAAAGGAAGAAAAATGCCTGTCCGGATTCCTCCTCTGAAATATGGGAAGACAAAATACGGATTGGGTTATACTGCTCCTACTCCTTTTATCAATATTGTTCATGAAGGTCCCGAATCTGACAAAGATAAGAGATCTGATTCTTCTAGTACTACCTCTTGGGATTTCGATACGAGTATCGGTGATTTCTACTGCAACATTCTGTCTTCCAACATGGTCTCCATTGACCGTTCTGAAGAAAGTGATGAAGACGAAAATGAGTTTGAAATCTCACCTGAATCAGAACAATAGGCCCAAAGGTTAGATAATCAATGGGAAGTTCCGATTTGAGTAAAAAGAACCTCCGACTGAAGACAAACTTGTTCAAATAGATGTTGGTGAAGAGGGATCCCCTAAGCTAATATTTATTAGTGAAAGTCTCTCAAATAATGAAGCGTCACATTCATCAGACGGTTCGCCCGTTCATTAATGCTTGACGGTTCATCCGTTCATTTATTACATTCATCCGACGGTTCACCTGTTCATTATCACCTGACGGTTCATCCGTTCATTCATCGTCATCCGATCATTTCGATATCTGTTATCCCCAGCAGAAATAGATATTCTATATTGTATCATTTTCTTAGCAAAATTGATATTTATAAAATCATGTCCATATTACCTCTGAATTTTCTATCTCAGTATCATATTTTTGAAAATGATATCCAGTCTTTTGATTCTCGAGTCCAAAGATCATGAAAAATTGAGTTCAAAGATATTTTTATGTCTGAATTCTATTTTTTCTAAATCAGTATTAAACTAAGATCATCTCTGGTTTAATATCATTTGATAGAATTACAAAGTTCATTTGTATATTCTATTCTATTGACATGTGTCATGTATTATTTACCTCTGAACACATTTTCTATGAATACACCATTATCACAATAAAGTCAAAAATTAGATCAAAAGTTTTCATTTACTTTCATTTCATAATCAAAACATGGAATACAAGTGAAAGTGAAAATAAAAAAAGGGGATTCACTTATTTGGAGTTATCAGCTCTCTGATACGATCTAGAATAGCATTCAGTTTCTCTTCATGAGTTTTTCGAACTCTTTCCGCTGCTTCAATTGTAACATTCTGTTCATCAAAAATAATGATAGAAGACTGGCGACGGTTGACTTCTTCAATCTGTTCCGCCTGCATCTGTTCTCGTTCCTTCTGAAGAATTTCACAGCGTTCAGCTTCAGAGATATAAGCAGCAGCAACCTCAGCTTATTCTGTTTCCATGACAGCAATGCGCTCTTGAAGTCGAGCTAATTCCTCTTTCAATTTCTTCAGCTCTTCAGTCTTGGACGCTTTATCCTTCTCCAGAAGCTCTACTCTTTGACGAGTAGCTAATATTTCTTCGCCCTTTTCTACTAATTTCTCAGTAGAAGAGGCAAGAAATGCTTCAAGAGCTGCTTGTTGGGACTGTGCTTCATGCTCTAGTTGATTAATTTTAGTTGCAGTTAAAGATTGAAGATCTTTCTTCTTAGTCTCCCAGTATTTTCGGATAGTTACTTCCAATTCATCCAAGAGATGTTCGAAGAATATGTACTGAGATTCACAACCAACATGTCGCAGCGCCATGAGCGGGAACTTGACCATAGTTCGAAGATCAGAAAAGGGCATAGCTTCATCCTTCAAGAAACGTCTGGAATATGTATCTAAATATGAGTAAATGATCTCCGAATACATTCCCAGGGTTCTTGCTAGCCCAGTCTCAAATCCAGGAGTCGCTGTCATCATGGAAGAAGAAGCTTGAATATTCTCTATCCTCAAAACAGAAGTATGTACGACCGGAGAAGTTAAGTGTGAACTCCCTTCATCAGCATCAGCCTGGATAAGCGGAGCATGAGTCGAACTCATTGCTGCAGCAGTTCCTATAGTTAAAGAAAAATGTAATCAGCATTTAAAGAAAAAAAGAAACAGCGGAAACAGAATTTGAAATAAAGTCCTACCTGGCTGAGGTTCATACTCGGTATGTGGAGGGAGTTTTGCTTCTTCTCGCAGCCGGTCCATGATTGTATCCGATACCTGCTTTATATGGCTGCTTCCAGCTCCAGAACTACTGGGTGCTAGAGCGTTGTTCGGTGATTGAGCAGGTTCAGGGCTTAGTTCCATTCTGTTCCCCTTGACTTTGTCTTCATCATAAGGAGTAGAGGTGCCAGCATGCCAGTCTTCTCCTCCTTCAGCTTCTTATTCTTCTTCATCTTCAGGACGAGCTTCTGATTCGGAGTCAATAATATTCATATCTTCATGAGTCTCAGGGACAACGACGATAGCAAGCTCAGTGTTGACTGCCGCCGGTTCAGTCCTCTCTGGAATATCGGTTCGAAGAATGATGTCTTGACAAACATTCTTCAACAAATCATCAACAGCTGATAGCTCAGACGCCGGCACGTCTTCATCGCCTCTGGCCGAAGAAATATTTTCTTCAGCTTGAGTTTCAGGAACTTCTGACTGTTGTCATACTCTTAATTTTATTATTATTATCATTATTATTATTATTATTATTATCATTATTATTATTATTATTGTTTGATGAAAAAAAAAAATAGAAATAAGGAAGATTTGAGAAGGAGAGGTGTCCCCCATGTATTAATGGGGGGGGGGGGACACCTCACCATCTCACTACTCTATATAACTCCCCCCCCCCTTTATACACACACACACACAAACCCCACACACCACCAGAACACTCCCCCCCCTTCACTCACCGACCCTCTCTCTCTCCCTCTCCTCTTCCTCTCCTCTTCTTCTTCTTCTTCTTTTCTTCTTCTTCTTCTTCATCTGCTGCCGCTGCTGCTGCTGCTTTGCTGCTGCTGCTGCTGCTTTGCTGCCGCTGCTGCCGCTGATCTGCTGCTGCTGCCGCCGGCCTCCGGCGCCCGCCGCCCGCCGCCGGCGCCCAGCCGCCCCTCTCCGGCCATCTCCACCAACCCCGTCTTCTTCAGCATCCTCTTCTTCCACTTCATTTTCCAAAAGGAAAAGAAGACCTAGGTAAGCTTCTTCCCCTTTTTCCCAATCCTTATTTTCTTTCAATTCTAACTAGGCTAGATTAATAACAAGGTTGTTAATTGCTATTGGATTCTAATTAGGGCTTGTGAAGGAGTCTAGGACATTCCCAACCCAAGGCAAGTCCTCCTCTCTTTCTCCTTCTCAATATTTCCATCTAGGTTATTGGAAATCATATTTATTCTTTTATTATCATGATAAAATTCTGAAATTATAGCTTCATGAATAATTTTGGGTAATACCGGAAAATTTAAATTGTAAGGTTTAATCTTCAAAAATATGAAATTTCATATCATAAGTATGGAATATGAATTAGTTAAGATAATATTCCTGAATTTTGTTTAATTAAATTCTTAATTGATAGTATTTAAAACAAGTCATGATATATTAAAATGAAGCAAATTCTAAAATCTAGTGAATGTTTAATTGATGGATATAAACAAAAGTGTTATACATTTATGGTAATATTCCAAACAAGTGGAACTCGAATAGTCACAAATAGAGGAATTGATTTGAACACGGACTCTGGACTTGCAATGTTGGACATGAACATTGGGACTCGTCATGAGCAAACAAACACCTGTGAACATATGGACTCTCCCAGGGTAAGTTGTCATACACATGTGTGGACAGAACAATTGAACCCACTCTCCAGGGAGGTAAAGTATGAGGACGTTATCGTAGAAGCTGTAATTTTTTCATTAATTTATATATGTATATATATTTACCTACATATCATCTATGTATATATATTTACGTACATAATATATATATACATACAATATATAAGCATATAAATACATATTATCTATATATGAGTATATGCCTACATACTACTATATATATATGTATATATTATACATACTGTATATATACATACTTATATAAATATATCTATCATATATACATGATATATGCTATCTATATACATATTATCTATATGATACGTAAATATCGTATGTATATTATTATATATATATGTACAAGTATATAACACTATCTATATTGTATACATATACAATACCTATATGATATATATACATACCTTAGAATTTTGAAAGCAAGCTCACGTTATTATTCTGCTCTGATAAATCTGCAAATCACCATTCATTGCTAAAGGTAAATTGCAAATGCTCACGTGCTAAGGTAAAAAGTTCAATTTTCTATCCTTTTCCTCTTTTTTGTTTTCTTATTATATATATATAAACTGCGTGGTCCGGTGTTGAGGTTGTCTCCACCGAGGGGTCGGCGAACCCTTTTATTACTTGCGTGGTTCCGGTGTTGAGAGTTGCTCCACCGAAGGGGTCGGCGAGCCCATATTTTTCTTATCATTTATATATGTTTTCTGTAAATTTCCGGGGCTCCTAAATACAAAGGAGACTCTGCCCAAATTTTTGAGAAATTCTAGAGATAGTCAAATTTCTGACCTTCGGAAATTTTTAGAAAATTTCATATATAGGAAGCATTGGGCGGGGGAGAACAACTGAATATTCCTAGATGTCCCGTAACATAATAACCATAAAAAGCTGATCAGCATTCTACATCTTTTTAGATGTCCGTACTTCTAATTGCAATAGAGAGTACTAGCCCAAGGGAGGCTCCGAAATTACTACATCTATTCGACAGTAACATCAATAGATGTCCGTACTTCTATTTTCAATAGAGAGTACTAGCCCAAGGGAGGCTCCGAAATCACAGCCTGATCCCAGGTTAACGGAATTGTTCACGGGAAGCATCTAGAGAATTATTCGGATTATTGTTCTCAATTGCATTTCACCTTACTCCAAGGGTAACTCATTTCCTACCTTGGGTAGGCAGTTTGCTCAAGGGAAGCAAATCTTACAGAAAGCTCAAGGGAAGCTCAGAAATCTCACAATCCCTGGAGTAAGATGATAGGTTACATATGTCATTTAGTCAAATTAAGGATATATATATATATATTTATATACATGCATATATGCAGTTGCACAAGTCTTTTTAAAAGAAATTCGCCTATTTCCATTTTATTTATTTATGATTCATCGCCCTTGACCGAGGACTTGCTTGTCGTTTCTAAACGACCTAGTTTTGTTCACTAGGTGAAGAAGAAGACGTCTCTGCTGAAGTATCGCCGCAGTATCTTGAGGAGTGAACCACTGCTTATAGCTAGGACGAGTACCTCTCAGCCTTATGCAACTTGCTTTTGTAATAAATCTGTATAAGAATTGTTGGAAAAGTTCCCTGTATAATATGCTTAATATTATGAAATTTCTGGTATTTTCCATTTTTGCTGATATTACGGGCGACAATCGCAATTTCGGTGCGTAGCCCGGAGATGTGTTCCTGACGTCACCCTTCCATCTGGGAAGCGGGACGTGACACGTCTTTTAGTGGTGGCCCATGCAGGTCCAGCAAAATGGAAAATACGAGAAATGGAACCTAGGTATACATAGACATAAGTTCTAGACTTACATAACCACCATGCCTTAGGAGTTATTAAGAAGACAGTATAAGTAGTTAGTAGCCTCTTCCTTTACAGTTTCCTCTCTAAATTCTTAGTCTTAGAGATACTAATCTAAGAAATTTCTGGTGTAGATCATGTCACGGTTCGTACCCTTTGCAAGGTTAGGAAATGGCATCCATTGCCTAGACGAGTATTATGCATTTGTAAGAAAAATGTGGCACGTAGCGCCAAAGGGGATGATAGAAGCCTATGGGATCCACTATGAGTTGAAATATCCAGTAGTGACAGACATAGACGACGAAAGGAAGGAGTACTATAACTCAGTGCACTACTACATCCTGATCAAGGCGGAACCCTCTGGAGACCCAGAAACTGACCGTAACGGCACCTTAGAAGAATGGCTGCAGACTCACCCCGACGTGAAGATTCACAATATAAGGAAGATGTGGATTTAAGATCACTAAGTATAATTAATGTATGAATGTAAGTATATAAAGAGTACAAGTAGTTAGGAAGAAGTATGAACTTATAAATGATATGTAAATACCTGATATGTATGCTTTGAATATAGTTAGAATGCAACCTACTAAATATATATGTCCTGAGGCTTATAGTACTAAAAAAAATATAAAAGTATGTCTTTTCTAAATTCATACATTTCCTATAGGTAATTCTTACTTAAGGGTATAATGAGTATAGGTATGGATCTATTCATGACCAGCTTAGAATGGGATGGAAGTGATTACTCCCTATATCTGTACCAACGGTATGCTAGAGTCATGTGGAATGCGCCCGATTGGTACGATGTGCATGTCTACCAGATATTCTATGGAGTCAGGCGTCCCATCATCCGAGACATCGAGGATGGCGCTGAAGTTGATTTTGAGAATATCACATATTGCCTCTATGTTCGGGATCCAAATCGCTTCTATATTGCACTGCATGGTTATGAGGGAACCCTAGAAGACTTTGAAAGATTGCATCCAGAAGTAGAAATCCTTGCAGAAGACAGGGTTCTCATTGAGGCAGTAGAATAGGAAGCTGAAACTTGTGCAAGTGAAGAAGAAAGTCTTTTGTTAGTTGTACTATATGTTGGATATGTACAAGTATAGAGTAAAATAGATCACCATGTCACATTTTGGGAGGAATGGGTGACATGAATAGATGTAGTACAAAAAAAAAAAGAGGGAAGAAGGGGTAAGGTAGATATGAAATGAGAGTGGAAGTACCATTTTGTACCACTCTCATTCAAAAGTGAAATATAAATGTAGTTGTAAATACACTTGTGTTATAGATAAAACCTTTCAGATGATTCCCTAAGCATTACATTTTTAATTTCAGGATATGGACCACCACGATCGGCAAAATAGTACGTCTCCGCAAGAACCAACTGTAGCCGACATGTTTAAGCTATTCCAGCAATTATTGGAGTCTAATAATCAACAAGCCCATGCTGCTCAGGCTACCAATACTACAATATTGGAGCAAATGCAGAACTCCAATAATACAAGGGACAGAGCCTTAAAAGACTTCAGGGATCTAAAGCCGCCTAAGTTTCAGGGGACTGAGAGCGCAATAGAAGCAGGACAATGGCTGAAAACCATCGAGGGTCTAATGAAGGCTGCAAAGCTTCGACCTGAGGACATGGTGCCAGCAATTCGCATCCAGTTAGAAGACATTGCTGGATATTGGTGGAGTGCTGAATATCCGGAAGACTCTGATGAAGATATGACATGGGCGGGATTTAAGAAGAAATTTGAAGAGAGATTCTATCCTAAATCAGCGCGAATAGAGTTAGAGCGACAATTTAACTACCTTAAACAAGGAAGACGCACCGTTGATGAGTATGCAGTGGAATTTTCCAGACTCAGTCGATTCGCCCCTCATATGATAGCTGATGAAGAAACAAAAATTTCTAGGTTCTTGGAAGGGCTCGGGACCCAATTGAAAAGTAGGGTCGCGTCCTATCGGTGCCAGACCTTTTCTGAAGTAACAGAGGCTGCTCGCGACCAGGAGAGAATACTAAAAGAAGAGCAACCTTTTCGGTCCTCACATCCCAAAAGAACTTTTGAGGAAGGATCATCATCTAACAAGAACCATTGGCAGGGACCACCTAAGCGTCCTCAGAATGGCAACCCAGACAAATTCATTGTCTGCGACTACTGCCGGAAGCCAGGACATAAAAGTAATGTATGTAGGAGAAGGTTGGGACTTTGTCTAAAATGTGGAGCGGGAAATCATCAAACCAGTCAGTGTCCTCGATTTCCTGCGATTGGAGCAACCACACAAGGCTTCAACCAGGGATACCGACCGCCAATTCAGGAAACCAAACCACGACCGATGATTCAGGCACCACCACAAGCTGTCAAAACCAATGGAAATCAACAAAGGCCGCCCTATGCCCCTCAGGCATACCAGTTCCAACAAGCACAACGGGCAGCTCAAGCCCAGAATAACAATAATAACAAGAGGAATAGGCGAGGCCAAGCGTTCGTGATGGAAGCTGAAGATGCAAGTATCCCAGGAGAAGTGGTTTCAGGTACTATTCTAGTTTCCTCATATCCAGCTTCAGTATTATTTGATTCCGGAGCCACCCATTCATTTATAGCATCTTCTTTTATATCACAACGTGAGATAGATTCTCAACCTCTAACTAAACCATTAAGGGTCCTCACAGGAAATGGGGTGGTAGAAGTTAGTCGAGTATGTAGTAAATGCCCCATAAAACTGGGTGGAGGAGCTTTTCGTACCCGGTTACTTGTCTTTCCGACAAGTAATTATGATGTAATATTGGGTATGGATTGGCTGACTGCAACCTTAGCTAATATAGACTGTGGACAGGGGAAAATTTTGTTCCAACTCCCTGACGGAGAGTCATATGAGTTTGTAAGGGACCAGAATGAATTCAATGCGGATGAATTAGTAAAATTTGAGTTACCCGTAATGTTACATGAATCAACGGAGCAAATATTCCCAAGAGTAGTAGAAGAATTCAAGGATGTGTTTCCAGATGAATTGCCAGGGTTACCCCCAGATAGAGCCGTAGAATTCTCTATAGATCTAATACCCGGGGCTGCACCCATAGCCAAAAAGATATATCCAATGAACAAAGAGGAGCTAGCTGAGTTAAATAAACAAATAAAGGAATTGTTATCAAAGGGATTTATTCAGCCTAGTGCTTCGCCATGGGGTGCACCAGTATTATTTGTGAAAAAGAAAGATGGTACCTTACGCCTGGTGATTGATTATAGGGCTTTGAATGAGGTTACCATCAAGAATAAATATCCCTTACCTAGGATTGATCAACTGTTTGATCAGTTAGGAGAGGCAAGGGTATTTTCAAAAATTGATTTAAGATCTGGATACCATCAGGTAAAGGTGAAAAAGGAAGACATTCCAAAAACTGCATTTAGGACTCGGTATGGGCATTACGAATTCTTAGTTATGCCATTCGGGTTAACAAATGCACCAGCTATATTTATGGACCTGATGAATCGAATATTTTACCAATACCTGGATAAATTTGTAATTGTATTCATTGATGATATTCTTATATACTCCAAAAGTGAAGAAGAACATGAGAAACATTTGAGGATTGTACTGCAAACCTTGCGGGAGGAACAATTATATGCCAAGCTTAGCAAATGTGAATTTTGGCTGGACCAAATACCATTTCTAGGACATATTGTCAGCGGAAAAGGGATTTCAGTAGATCCGAAGAAAATAGAAGCAGTTAAGTCTTGGCCAACACCAAAGTCCGTAGCAGAAGTTAGAAGCTTTTTAGGACTAGCTGGTTACTATCGAAGATTCGTGGAGAATTTTTCAAGGATTGCAGAACCTTTAACCCGTCTTACCCGGAAGGAAGAAAAATTTATTTGGACGGAAAAATGTCAAGCAGCATTTGATGAGTTAAAGGAAAGGTTAATTACAGCCCCAATACTAGCATTACCATCTGGTTCAGGTGGATATGAAATATATAGTGATGCATCAGGCAAAGGCCTGGGGTGTGTACTAATGCAACATGGAAGAGTCATAGCATATGCATCTCGACAGCTGAAGACACATGAAAGAAATTATCCAACACATGACCTTGAACTTGCTGCTGTGGTATTTGCCCTTAAGCTATGGAGACATTATTTATATGGGGAGAGAATTAAGATATATACAGACCACAAAAGCTTAAAATATGTCTTCACACAAAAAGAAATCAATATGAGACAAAGACGATGGCTAGAATTGCTGAAAGACTTTGATATGGAGTTAGAATATCATCCAGGAAAAGCCAATAAGGTGGCTGATGCTCTGAGTCGAAGACCCGAAGCTTTCCTTATGAATATACCTAAGGAAATCCTCGAGGATCTAAGAAAAATGGGAATTGAAGTAGTGTGCCCGGTAACTGATGGGATATGGCAAAATTTACAAATACAATCCTCCTTAATAGATAGAATTAAAGAAGGACAGCAAAATGATTCAAAATTGCAGAAACTTTGGAAACAAACGGAGGCAGGACTCCAGACTGGTATAAGGAGGCATCCGGATGGATCGCTAAGATTCGGAGATCGGTTATGTGTACCCAGTGGAGAATTGAGAACGGAGGTCATGACAGAAGCCCATAACTCACAATATTCTATTCATCCGGGCAGCACTAAGATGTATAAAGATTTGAGACAGACGTTTTGGTAGCACGGAATGAAGAGAGAAATCGCCAAGTTTGTATCTAAATGTCTCGTGTGCCAACAAGTGAAAGCAGAACATCAGAGGACAGCGGGACTTCTCCAACCATTACCTATCCCCGAGTGGAAATGGGAGCATCTTACCATGGATTTTGTGACAGGACTGCCTAGGACCCAAAGAGGAAATAATGCTATTTGGGTCATTGTAGATAGACTCACTAAGTCCGCTCGTTTTCTTCCTTTTCGAGTTGGACAGTCAACAGAGATACTAGCAGAAATGTACATGAAACAGATTGTGAGTCAGCATGGGGTACCCGTAAGTATAGTATCAGATAGGGATACCAGGTTTACTTCACATTTCTGGAGAAGTTTACAGGAAAATCTTGGCACCCAATTGAAATATAGCTCCGCCTACCATCCCCAAACAGACGGCCAGTCTGAAAGAATAATTCAGACCTTAGAAGACATGCTGAGAGCTTGTACCTTAGATTTTGGAGGAGCATGGGATGATCATCTACATCTGGTGGAATTCTCATATAACAACAGTTATCATGATAGTATCAAAATGGCTCCTTTTGAAGCACTGTATGGTAGAAAGTGCAGATCGCCGGTATGCTGGACCGACGTAGGAGAAAGACAATTATTGGGACCAGAACTGGTAACACAAACAGTGGATATAGTCAAGACAATAAGAAGTCACTTGCAAGCAGCCCAGGATAGACAGAAGATGTGGGCTGATAAGCATCGAAGAATACTGGAATTTCAACCTGGAGATCATGTCTTTCTGAAAATTTCACCAACCAAGGGAACAATCAGATTTGGGACCAGAGGAAAACTGAGTCCGAGATACATTGGACCATTTGACATATTGGAGAAAGTAGGAAATGTATCATATCGGCTTGCCTTACCACCAACACTAGAGGGAGTCCACAATGTATTCCATGTTTCCCAGTTACGAAGATATGTATCTGATCCAAGCCATATACTCGATCATTCAGAAATCACCGTTGGACCCACACTACGGATCGAACAGAAACCTGTTGGGATCCTGGATCGAAGGGAGAAGGTACTCCGTAATCGGATCATTCCACTAGTACGAGTCGCGTGGAGCAAGGATTCGCCTGGAGATTCAACTTGGGAAAAAGAAGAAGACATGCGGAAGCAATATCCGTATCTATTTCCTAATCCAGGTTAGCAATCAATCGTTGTACTGATTATTTCAAATTCCGAGGACGGAATTTTTCTAAGGGGGGTAGACTTGTCATACTCTTAATTTTATTATTATTATCATTATTATTATTATTATTATTATCATTATTATTATTATTATTATTGTTTGATGAAAAAAAAAAATAGAAATAAGGAAGATTTGAGAAGGAGAGGTGTCCCCCATGTATTAATGGGGGGGGGACACCTCACCATCTCACTACTCTATATAACTCCCCCCCCCTTTATACACACACACACACAAACCCCACACACCACCAGAACACTCCCCCCCTTCACTCACCGACCCTCTCTCTCTCCCTCTCCTCTTCCTCTCCTCTTCTTCTTCTTCTTCTTCTTTTCTTCTTCTTCTTCTTCATCTGCTGCTGCTGCTGCTACTGCTGCTGCTGCTGCTGCTGCTGCTGCCGCTGCCGCTGCTGCTGCTGCTTTGCTGCTGCTGCTGCTGCTGCTTTGCTGCCGCTGCTGCCGCTGATCTGCTGCTGCTGCCGCCGGCCTCCGGCGCCCGCCGCCCGCCGCCGGCGCCCAGCCGCCCCTCTCCGGCCATCTCCACCAACCCCGTCTTCTTCAGCATCCTCTTCTTCCACTTCATTTTCCAAAAGGAAAAGAAGACCTAGGTAAGCTTCTTCCCCTTTTTCCCAATCCTTATTTTCTTTCAATTCTAACTAGGCTAGATTAATAACAAGGTTGTTAATTGCTATTGGATTCTAATTAGGGCTTGTGAAGGAGTCTAGGACATTCCCAACCCAAGGCAAGTCCTCCTCTCTTTCTCCTTCTCAATATTTCCATCTAGGTTATTGGAAATCATATTTATTCTTTTATTATCATGATAAAATTCTGAAATTATAGCTTCATGAATAATTTTGGGTAATACCGGAAAATTTAAATTGTAAGGTTTAATCTTCAAAAATATGAAATTTCATATCATAAGTATGGAATATGAATTAGTTAAGATAATATTCCTGAATTTTGTTTAATTAAATTCTTAATTGATAGTATTTAAAACAAGTCATGATATATTAAAATGAAGCAAATTCTAAAATCTAGTGAATGTTTAATTGATGGATATAAACAAAAGTGTTATACATTTATGGTAATATTCCAAACAAGTGGAACTCGAATAGTCACAAATAGAGGAATTGATTTGAACACGGACTCTGGACTTGCAATGTTGGACATGAACATTGGGACTCGTCATGAGCAAACAAACACCTGTGAACATATGGACTCTCCCAGGGTAAGTTGTCATACACATGTGTGGACAGAACAATTGAACCCACTCTCCAGGGAGGTAAAGTATGAGGACGTTATCGTAGAAGCTGTAATTTTTTCATTAATTTATATATGTATATATATTTACCTACATATCATCTATGTATATATATTTACGTACATAATATATATATACATACAATATATAAGCATATAAATACATATTATCTATATATGAGTATATGCCTACATACTACTATATATATATATGTATATATTATACATACTGTATATATACATACTTATATAAATATATCTATCATATATACATGATATATGCTATCTATATACATATTATCTATATGATACGTAAATATCGTATGTATATTATTATATATATATGTACAAGTATATAACACTATCTATATTGTATACATATACAATACCTATATGATATATATACATACCTTAGAATTTTGAAAGCAAGCTCACGTTATTATTCTGCTCTGATAAATCTGCAAATCACCATTCATTGCTAAAGGTAAATTGCAAATGCTCACGTGCTAAGGTAAAAAGTTCAATTTTCTATCCTTTTCCTCTTTTTTGTTTTCTTATTATATATATATAAACTGCGTGGTCCGGTGTTGAGGTTGTCTCCACCGAGGGGTCGGCGAACCCTTTTATTACTTGCGTGGTTCCGGTGTTGAGAGTTGCTCCACCGAAGGGGTCGGCGAGCCCATATTTTTCTTATCATTTATATATGTTTTCTGTAAATTTCCGGGGCTCCTAAATACAAAGGAGACTCTGCCCAAATTTTTGAGAAATTCTAGAGATAGTCAAATTTCTGACCTTCGGAAATTTTTAGAAAATTTCATATATAGGAAGCATTGGGCGGGGAGAACAACTGAATATTCCTAGATGTCCCGTAACATAATAACCATAAAAAGCTGATCAGCATTCTACATCTTTTTAGATGTCCGTACTTCTAATTGCAATAGAGAGTACTAGCCCAAGGGAGGCTCCGAAATTACTACATCTATTCGACAGTAACATCAATAGATGTCCGTACTTCTATTTTCAATAGAGAGTACTAGCCCAAGGGAGGCTCCGAAATCACAGCCTGATCCCAGGTTAACGGGATTGTTCACGGGAAGCATCTAGAGAATTATTCGGATTATTGTTCTCAATTGCATTTCACCTTACTCCAAGGGTAACTCATTTCCTACCTTGGGTAGGCAGTTTGCTCAAGGGAAGCAAATCTTACAGAAAGCTCAAGGGAAGCTCAGAAATCTCACAATCCCTGGAGTAAGATGATAGGTTACATATGTCATTTAGTCAAATTAAGGATATATATATATATATTTATATACATGCATATATGCAGTTGCACAAGTCTTTTTAAAAGAAATTCGCCTATTTCCATTTTATTTATTTATGATTCATCGCCCTTGACCGAGGACTTGCTTGTCGTTTCTAAACGACCTAGTTTTGTTCACTAGGTGAAGAAGAAGACGTCTCTGCTGAAGTATCGCCGCAGTATCTTGAGGAGTGAACCACTGCTTATAGCTAGGACGAGTACCTCTCAGCCTTATGCAACTTGCTTTTGTAATAAATCTGTATAAGAATTGTTGGAAAAGTTCCCTGTATAATATGCTTAATATTATGAAATTTCTGGTATTTTCCATTTTTGCTGATATTACGGGCGACAATCGCAATTTCGGTGCGTAGCCCGGAGATGTGTTCCTGACGTCACCCTTCCATCTGGGAAGCGGGACGTGACAACTGTTTTGTCACTTTTTCTGGAGCTGGTTCTTCTTCAGAGTAATCAATCTGGTCATCCAGTGCCTGAATGACGCCCTCAGTCCCATACTCAAATGGGATCATCCTCGTCTCCAAGGGTTCAATAGCTACTCCACTTGTGGTCGGAGCAGTTATTTCCTGAGCTTGAGCAGACTCTACTTCAGTCTGTTCATCATCAGACTCGGTCTTCTCAGTAGAAGCTGCTTCGTTGATTTCTGGCAAAACTCCTCCACTCATGATTGTTTCTAGGAGTTTGTTGCCCTTAATTTTGCTGACAGACTTCTTGACATATTTGCCTCTCGACCTCCTTATCAAAGGACCGTCGTCTTCATCAGTCTCTTCGTCTTTATCAGCGGCATCGTCCTCATCAACTGAGATACCGCCTAAAGATGACGTAGCAGTCACTGAGACTCCTTTCTTCTTTTTCTTAGATGTTGGAGACCTAGTACTCCTCTTGGAGACGGTCTCAGATTCATCGCTTCTCTTCCTCTTAGAAAGAGATATGAATATAGGAGGAAGAACTTCATCAGGAAAATTTCCCTCCTGAAACAATTCATACAGAGGTTCAATCTCCGTTGTCTCATCTTCGGGTTCTGGAGGGAAATGTTGAATAACAATCCTCTTCTTTGACCTCTTCGATTCATCCTCCGCAACAAAGGTCTTCAGATTGAAACTCGGCCTAAAAGTGCTCGACGACACATAAAAGCGAGCATATGTATAAAGCATCTTTCGCCCCGAGCTAGATAAAGGATTAGGCATAGAGAATACAACTTTTGTATCCCTAGCCGCAAAATATCTCCAAGCTCGAGCTCCGTCGACAAGTCCTCCACGAGCAGATAAACAAGAGGTGGCGTTCCCAACGTGAAGTTGATCATAACCGAATTGCCTGGCAAATCGGCTTGGTAAATATGGCTCCAGATACGCCATTTTTTCATGACGATACACTAGATGGGAAGGCCGTATCCTCTACAACCACTGAAAGGCTACATCGTCTAATCTGTTCCCCATATCTCCGTCCATCATATTTAAGGGCATGCTCTCATAGCCCTGTGGTGGAGGGACACATTGGATAGACCAATGTGATGCCCGATTCAAGACATTTCTGCATTCTGGGAGGGTGTGAACCTTCCAGAACGTCTCTCCAGAGTACCTCTCCAGAAAAAGACTGCTACTTCCTCCTGCCCCTGGAGGTATCAGACCATCATGATGAAGGAGAAGCCAACCATAAAGATACGTGAAGGGCATCTCTATCCTTGGGAATTCTTCAGTCATCATCCTCTGAGCAGACAGCATGTTAGTGACAAAATTCCGGAGACCTGCATTCAGCCTACAGGTTATTGCCGATAATAAGTCTAGCTTGTAACCATACATAAGGCGCACCGCTGCAAAGATAACGCCTCTGTGTATCCTGTCCAAGGAACTGGAGCCAGGAACGATGAATCTCCTCAACCACAGAGATAGGAATCCGGCCAAATGACCGTTCCTCGACAGAATCTTTTCGCTTTGTCTTACATAAGAGCTGAAGGTGGTTCCAGCTTTGAACTCGTACCAGTCTTCAGTGATCGTGAAATCCTTGCAGTCATATCTCTCCAACAGATAAATGATTTCACTCTCAGAGAGAGGCTTGAAGTTGCTAATCTGATAACACCTCTTTTCATTTATTTTCTTCTCATCCTTTTCACGGTTCATAAAAAGGTAGGACATCCACTTCTGAATGTGGTTGCCAGCTTCATCCTTGGAACCCTTGTAATATAGAGTACATGTGCCAAAATGGCACATTATCTCTTCAAATAGATGGACCATCTCTGGGTTCTTCTCTGACAGAAAGTTCAGCTCTTCTGTCATAGGAACATATTCCTCATACGGCAGCGATCCTGAAGGCAGGTGTGAGATGTATTCCATCTCATGAAGGGCGAAGCCCATCTCTCCTTTCGGAGTCATAAAGGTCCCCGTCCTGTGATTGTATCTCTCAACCAAAGCTAGGAATAGGAAGGGGTTGGGCTTGAAGCCGTAGGACGAATTGACGACGGCATCATAAAGATTAATCTTCTTCAACTCAGTCTCAAAATTTTCTAAAGCCCAGTGGACCAAAGTCCTCCATCTCACATTCTCCTGATTCATTAGGCCGTTCATCCTCGGCATCGAATCGGTGGGATAGAATGCATTCTTGTTTGACATGAATTCGTTTATGAAAATGGGCATCCTGAACGACATCAATATGGATGAATCTTCAGGTGGTATGCATCCAGGCTTTAAACCCCGAAACACTGATACATGATCCTCCAGGGCACTGAAAAATCCCTCCTTCCTGTAAATAATACGGCTTGCCTTCGCCTGCTGATATTCTGTCAAATACCAGGACATCTTTCTTGGATAGGTGGCATGCATAAGTCTCATGATTGATAAGCCTCTGGAAACCTTTGGCCAGTACATGGGTTGTTTCACATCCCCTTCGAAATAGAAGCACACCTTCTCTCTGATGCCCTTCGGCTGAGATTTCTGTGCTATGGCATCTCCGAACAAGAATGCTGGTTTCTTGTGGGATACCAGATCCAGACTCTGAAAGGGTTGTCCATTCATTAAGCAGAGTAAAATGGTATGATCTTGATTGGCCAACAATGATAGTCTTGCTTCAGGAAGATCAAATTGAGGGAATTGTACATGAGATAGATCATGCTTAAATGAGAAACTCAAACACCCTTCATATTCTGCTTCTTCGCTTCGGATGTTCACTACAGAAAATGACAGAAGACAAAGTCAGATATATCTATGTCTATGCGTGTATTACAGTATTTGAAAGAAATTTCAAAAGTCACGCAGACTCTATATGGATATACTACCATGACATGCTGAGTTATTTATTCACGTGGATGATTAATTCACGCAAAGTCCAGACAGATTAAGATGAAAGTCACGCATCATTGACAGAATCACATTTAAGTGAAAATGACAAAAAAACACGCTGACAGATCAAGACTAATCTATCCAGAAGATGACTCTCAGAAGTCTGCATAAATAATTCAACATTGACATCTCTGTCAACATGTGAAAAATCACGAAGCGTCATCCTGAAAGCTGCGTGACTATTTCAACATGGACATTTCTGCCAACGTGAAAGGTCACGCAGAATCATGAGAGTCATGCTCCTTTGCGTGGAACACAGAGCTTCGTAAACACGAAGGTGTGAAGTATGGCCGACCCTAAAGAGGGGGGCATACTTTATTAATATCCTTTGCCCTAAGAAGGGGGGATATATTTCTGAAGTTTATCATCTTAAGATCCTAAAAAATTCTATGTGGAGTTCATCTTCATCAAACTCGTCTTCAACAGTTCATGTTCTTCCATCACTTACGATGCATAGGAGCTTGCGGGACTTCCTGTCGAGGAAGTCTGTCAGTAGTGGCACGCGAAGAAGTTGCAGGGGCTTTCCCCTTGGCCTGAGCATCAGCTTTCTTGGGAGCCATTTCGGATGAGAAAGGAGAAGAAGAAGTCGGGGTAGAAGGAGTTCGTCGGTGAAGATAAAGTTCTCTTCTGTGGGTTCTCTCTTTCAAATGCAAGTAAAGAAGGAAAGAAGTAATCTATGGCTTATTTATAGGCTCATGAAGAATTCCAAACGGCCCATCATGATTTGCCTCGATTTAGAAACTTGATACGGGATCCTAACTACACAGAATCCCAACAGTCCAATCATTTAGGAATAAATATCTCTTTAAAGTCATCTCAGCGTGACTAAATTCATTTTAACATCTCGATTTCAAAGTATTTTGAAATTTTGAAATCTTTTCAACTTTCGAAAACTTTGAAGGGGGTTTTGTAGGCCTTAAAAATGAACAGTCACACTGAGTTGATCAGAACAAGTCCAACAGTCACGCTGAGTTGATCAGGACAATATTTAAAAGTCACGCTGGGAAACAGCTCATCATTTGTCAGAGTGTAATTATGACTGACAGTACGACAGTCGAAGAATGTCTTCTCGTATGCCACGTATGCACAGAACTCGAGAGATCATAGCCGCCTATTGCGTGACTTTTGAAATCTTCTTCAGCAAGACTCAGCCTTCACCAAGTTGGCGTACCAAAAGAGCTTCTTGTCATTTAATACGACTGATAAAAGCAATCACTGTCAGAGATTTTATGTCAGTCGAGGCACGTCGAATCAAGACAGCTGGCAGTCCTGCCTCAATCGAGCGTGGATTATGTTCCTTCCCAAAGTCCGCATATATTTTGAGCTTTCTGTCTCAAGTTTACGTGGATTCTGAAGTTTCTTCCCTCAAGTCTGCGTGGATTTTGAAGCTTTTTGCCCCAAGTCTGCGTGGATTCTGAAGCTTCTCGCCCCAAGTTTGCGTAGATTTTGAAGCTTTCTGCCCTGAGTCTGCGTGGATTTCGTCTTCAACAAGTCTGCGTGGATTTCATCAAATTGGAGTACGTGGCAGCCATGCCACTGATCTCTCGCCTGCGTGTCCTGTAACTTGCACACGACTCATGCATGATTGCCATGTGTCCAACAGTTACAGGCCACGTCCAGTAACTACTCACAACCTTGCGTATGTTAAATCCTGCGTGATTTTCAACTAGGCACAGGCTGTGAAGACAGTTATCTTTTTCAGTTATTTTTGACTCTATAAATAGAGTTCTTTTTCTCATTCATGGTACAGATACATAGTTATCTAACTTACTGTCAAAATTTTGAGAGCTTTTCTTTTTCGCATAGTCCAAGGGATAAAGCGATCGTCTTCTAGATCGGATTCCTACAGTTGTAATTTTCCCAGATACATAATAAATAAAGTGAATTTATTTATGGAAAACATCGTGCTTGCAACAAATGTTAACTCAATACCTTGCCTCAAGACCCTTCTCGTGCCAACAACGTTAACCTATCGAGTCGTGTTTGCCTTACGGCTTAAAATCAGAGACGCAACTACGCGATTAAGCTCCATTTTCCGTGTGACCGTGCTACAAACCCTTGCTGAGGCCGTGCCTCGCAATTATGTGCGACTCAACCATATCGCCGCCTCGCGGCCCTTGCTACTTTGACCACCAACTAACCTGATCAAGACTTGTGAATGTTAGTGTCACTCAAACAACTTTGCCTTGCGGCAGTTTTCTGACTTAAACTCAAACACTCAACCAACTTAAACAACTTATATGCCGACAAATCAAGACTTGACGCCACATCTCGTGCCGAAGCACGACGCCTATGTTGAAACCCAATCTTAGGCCCAAACTTTGTGTTCTAACTGTACACACCTATAACTCAACTCAATCCAAAGGCATACACGTGGTTAGCCGCTATTTGTCGACATCTATATGAACTTGGCCACTAGCATCACAAGATATATCTTGACGTATAGTTTTGTTATTCGAGATCCTTTCAGCGCAAGGTAGCGATCCCCGCTGAAAGTCTCCGACTAACCTGAGCGGGAGCGTACTCCCAGCTCGACTATACCCTGTTCCCTCCTAGGCCGAGTCGGCCCCATAGCCCAGGGTTACCGCTCGAGGGTTCATCGCCCTTGTCGACAAGTTGTCAAATGATCATGCAAGACTCGACACAAACTGACGTCTCACACAGTCATTCCTCTACCAAAACTAAGACTTCTATCCTTGAGACCCCTCGACGACCCACGATCGCGAGCATTCCTTTCCTTGAGACCCCTCGATGACCTACGATCGCGAGCATTTCCTTCCTTGTTACCCTATCATTTGGTTCAACTCATGAATGCCTATTTGATAGTCCTTTCTCAAAACTTACTTTGAATCAATTGTGATCCTTGCCTTAAATACTATGCCCGTGCATCGTGCCTTAAGCCAATCGTGCTCTGCGTGACACTCCTGCCCAAGTCGATGGGCCTTGAGATCGTTGGACTACTTAACTTGACAACCGCAGAATGAGCGGGACAACACTTAGAATGACTTAGGTCGACCGGTATAACTTTGCCTAACTTACTCAAGCCTACAACTTAACCCGAGGGACGAGCAAAGGCTATGCCAAGCCTTGCGCAGTGGAAGCGTGCATGCTTTATCAAGCATTTACGCGGGCGACGCCTATGACTTAGGCTAACTCTTAGCTTTTGCACCGAAGACCAACTTTCCTTTTTCCAAACCACGGGACGAAGGACCGAGTGTCCTTTTTAAAGCACGCCGTGCACCAACTCTAAGCCGACCGTTGGACCTTTTTCTATGTTCTAACTCATTTCGACCCGTCGGGATTATTCCCTTAGCTATGTGGATTCGTCTCTTTTATTATCAAGCCTATTGTGCAAGTTGAAAACACGATTTATTATATGAAGGCTAAGATGAGGCAAGTTTACCGAAACTACCCCACCTGAGCGATGTCTTCGAGTCGCCGTTGTAAGGCCAAGCCGAACGCCGTCGACGTTTCGATTCCTCCGATTGACTGAGCGGGACGGGACACTACAGTCTCAGTCTTTGACACAGATGCTACAAAAATCAAAAAAAGAAGAAGATAGTCATATAGCAACAAAGAACTCTGTTATACGGCCTAGCCAGTTAAACGGCCCAGCCAAAACATAACTCATACAGTCCACAGTTGTGAGACCGGCTTCATGAAGCACTCATGCAGCATTTATACGGCTCAGTCATTATCATACGGCTCAGTCATGAAAAACTCATGCGGCCCAATCAGTCACAAGATGATCATGCGACCCAATCTTACAGTATTCATGCGACCCAATCATAAAGTGCTCATGCGGCACCTATGCGGCTCGGTCATGAAAAGCTCATACAGATTTATCTTGAGGCACTCAGCCAGTTCAAGTTCGGATAAGCAGCGGTTATGCGACTCAGTCTGTGCAGCCCTATCGTATAGAACACATGTGGTCTAGACGAGATAGGGCATACATCGACCAAGTTTATAGCACAGAAGGTTGCACATCGTAATGAATGGAAGGAGTGTCTACCGCTCTCGACGGGGAAGCAAGTATCTCCCCTTTGGCCGTCGCACCAATCGACTTAGAAGCTTTTGGAGCCATAGCAGAAAGTATAAGGAGGAGAAGGTGAAAGAGAAAAGACTCTCTCTGAATGACTCATATTTATATAATTGCTGAAGAGAGACTCTTCGATTCTCGAGACGACGTTTGGGGACTTTATCCCTAGTAACCGTTGAGCGTCTCTTCAGTTTTTGAGATCCTTAAAGATAGAGTCGACGTTTGGAAACTTTATCCACAGTAACCATCGGCTTCAACTCGAAAATAGATCCATAATCGAGTCAGGAGAATTAAATGCAGCAGTGACAGCTGACAGACTCTCTGCGGCTCAAAGCGTCCCTGCGACTCAAGATTTGTTCTGCAGCTCAGTATTTCTCTGCGACTCAAGTTCAAAAACCACTTCCTGCAACTTGAAGACTTTCTACGGCTTGGAATATTTTTTATGCTTCTTATTCAAAGTATTCCAAATTTACAATTTGGAAACTTTGAAGGGGGTCTTATAGAAATATGAAAAATATGGAGTTCAAGCGGATTACAAATTGTCGCATAGGTACTTAGGGCCAAACAGGTCTGCATGAAGGAAAGCCGTATAACTGTTCAAAGACATATACAGCCCATCGACGAACCGCTATAGATGAAAAATTTACGACCAAGGAGGAGCAGTTCGACTGATAAAGCTGACAAGTCCTGGTAAAACATGACAGTTCTGACACTTCGACAAGAAAGATAAGACGTGAGACGTCGCCGAAAAGCAGGGTTCGTACGCCTCCATGCGGCCAAAAAAGCATCATCCAAGCCGCATGAACCTCATGCGGCCCAGCTTATGCGGCCCCAAAATTTCTAGAACTACAGGCAGCCGAGAGTAATTGTGATCCAGGCCGCATGCATGATTCTCACGTGACCCCGCATGATTGAAGACTGAGAATGTTATACGCAACGGGACACGTGGCAATCTGACCAATTCTTTAACTACCCAGATTTGCTGCAACAAAATCCCAACAAACCGACAGATGGTAGCCCAAGAGCGAGTCTTCACGTGCTAATCAGCCACGTGGCTACAAGTCATCTATGCGGCTCAAAATCCATCCTATTATAAATAGCAGGGTGCCACACCCCTGCAAAAGGCTGGCAACCTTCAAGAAAAAAGCAATATCTTCACGAGCTAGAGACTGCATTAGATAGTCCACGGAGTAAGGCAGAGTTGATAGCACTTTCTCGAGCCTCCACCGTCATCCTCCAGAATCAAAACTAAACAATTGTACTTAGATTATTTCTTAGGCTTTTTTTAGGCCCTTCTTTGTACAAGCGAGTTTACAATCAATTCCAGTGTTCTATAATACCTGTTGTTGATTTTTATGGAAAACAAGTGCTATAGCCAGATAACTACTATGAGGTTTCAATATGTGACTGCAGGAACATCTCCTTTTCTGGAACTGGTTGTGCAGTGGATCTTGTTTTCAAGTTGGCAAACTCTGGCTACAAATTTCGGAGCCGATTTTGCCCAGAGTAGCAGGGTGGACATCAGTCATCTGGAATTGGAGCATGGAGGCCAATGTCCTGATGCTCTGAAGTAGGTTGCATGACGCTAATGAATTATCTCCCTATCGGCACTACCAAAATACAGGCAAATAGCGACTAAAAATTAGCGACGACGTAATCAATCGACGGACAAGCGACTTACAGACGACAGATTTTTCACTTAAATTTTTTATAAGTTTAGCGACAGATCAACGATCATTTAGCGACGGAGTATGTCAATCGACTGATTAGCGACAGATATATACGTCGCTAAGCCGCTGTAAATGTCGATATTTCCATGTAGCGACGGCGTAGCGACGAAAAATTTCTGTCGCTAATTTTCTGTGAAAATTCGAAAGTTACTTAAATTTCAAAAATTTCCCAATCTCTCTCTCACTCTCAAAATCCTTCTCTCTGCTCCCCTCTCTCCCCCCCGACCGACGATCACCCCCTCCGACTGCGGCACCCTCCGACGACCCTCCTCCGGCGGCCCCCTCCGGTGCCCTCCCCCACTTCGGCCCCCTCCCTTTTCTCCTCCTCCGATCGAACCCCCTAACCACCCCCTCTTCTCCTCCTCCGTTGAGCCCCCACCTCCGGCGACCACCTCCCTCCGACGTGCACCCCCACTCCGTCCCCCCTTCTTCTCCTACTTCAAAACCCCGTACACCCTTCCTCTTCTCCTTTTTCGTCGTTCCCCCCTCAGGTGACTCCGCCTCCGGCGACCACCCCCTCCGGCGTCCCTCCTCCGGAGCCCCCCCTCCGACGTCCCCCCTTCTCCGAGATCCTCTCCGTGACTAACCTCTTCAAGGTCCGAAACCCTAAACCCTAATTTGCATTTATTTTTATTTATGCTTTATTTGTGTTTTTTCAATATGTTCTAGGGTTTCAATTTCAATTTCGTGTTTGAAATTTATCGGTATAGTAGTGGGTATAGTAGATAAATAGAAATTTATCGGTATAATAGTTTTAGAAATTTGATGGGACACAGACACGAAATAAATAGGTGTAGTAGTTTTAGATTACTAAGGTAATTGATTGATCAATGCGATATATACTTGAGTATCAATTTGATAATTGAGTATCAACGTGATACCTAATTATACTAGGTTTGTTTTATGAGTGAATGTACGTGAGGGGTAAGACATACCAAGTTATAGTAGGTTTGTTTTATGATACCAAGTGATATATAGCATCTTAATTCTTAGTGCAGAGTCATTCATGTGGATTAGAACCATGAGTCGATACTTACTTGACCGTTCGTGGATGTACAATCGGCAACATGAGAGTATGATTGGCTTGACAGACGATTTTAAGGCGGGCGTCGAGCAATTTCTCATATATGCAACTAGCCATGCCGATTTCATGGACGGAAGGCGCATAAAGTGCCCTTGTGTCAAATGTAAGAATATATCATTTAGAGAGGTGTCACTCATGAGAGAGCACCTTTACAAGAAGGGTTTCATGCCGAACTACAACGTGTGGATTAATCAAGGAGAATCTCAGGCTTCGCAATCTCAGTCCTTCTTCAATAGCGAGGTGAGAGATTCTACTCTCAGAGATAATTTTGAATATCGGCAACCAACAAACTTGGCACGTGAGATGGTATTAGATTTTGCTGTGGCACATGAGGATCCGAATCCTGATGCAAAGGAGTTCTACGATATGTTCAAGCATGCTGATACTCTGTTATATCCGGGTTGTGATTCTCATTCGGTATTGTCGATGGTGATGCGGCTGTTGAACCATAAATCTGATTTTAACTTACCACAAGAATGCTATGACTGGATAATTCAGCTGGTAAGAGAGATATTGCCAAAAGGATCAAATGATTTGACTGAAAGCTTCTACAAGTCGAAGATGATGATACGAAAACTCGGATTGGGCTACCAGAAGATAGACTGCTATCAAAATGGTTACATGCTATACTACAAGGAGAACAGTGATAAAGACAAATGCATTTTCTGTGACGATGACTGGTACAAGCCAATACGGGGTAAAGGAAAATCAATTGCCCGGACGCGGAAGCGCTCGTACAAGTACATATAGTTCTTGCCAATCACAAAGAGGATACAGAGGATGTATATGTCTGCAAATACTGCACAACACATGACATGGCATAACAAAGAATGGAAGATGGATGAAGGAGAATTATCTCATCCTGCCGATGGAGAAGCATGGAAGCATTTTGATCGATGTCATCCTAATTTTGCTGCAGAGCCTAGGAATGTTCGATTGGCTTTACGTTCTGATGGATTCACTCCATTCGGACAGTCGGGGACGTAATACTCTTGTTGGCCGATGATTTTGACCCCGTACAATCAACCACCGTGGATGTTCCTGAAAACTCCTTACATGTTCCTCACACTTATCTTACCCGGTCCAAGAAATCCAAAAAAGAACATCAATATCTACTTGCAACCATTGGTGGACGAGTTGAAACAATTATGGTAGTTTGACGCCAGACGTTTGATATATCGATAGAGCAGAACTTTCAGATGAGGGCGATGTTCATGTGGACCATCAACGATTTTCTAGCTTACGAGATGTTATCGGGATGGAGTACTCATGGTATTATGTCATGTCCGATATGCATGGGGATGAGTAAGGCATTCTGCCTTCAGAATGGAGGAAAGGCGTGTTTTTTTGATTGCCACCGCCAGTTTCTTCCTTCGTCACATTCGTAGAGAAGGAACAGAGATGACTTCAGGGCTGGTAAATAGGAAGTATCTCTTCCCCCGTTGAGATTAACGGGAGATGTAGTTTGGGAAGAGGTTCAAGATTTATCGACTGTCATGGAAAATCCGGGATCGGGCCATCACATTGAAGGCTTCGGATAACATCACAATTGGACGAAACGGAGTATCTTTTAGGATTTGCCTTATTGGACGGACAATCTCATAAGAAACAATGTTGATGTCATGCATATTAAAAAAATTATTTGACAACATATTTAATACTGTGATGGATATTAAGAGAAAAATGAAAGACAATATTAAAGCAAGGAAGGACTTAGAAATTATTTACAAGCGTCCAGAATTGCATCTGTCGCAAAGGTCCAATGGTAACTGGGTGAAGCCTCCAGCACCATTTACATTGAGTAGAGATGATAAACTGATAATATATAAATATATTTCAAAGTTGAGATTTCCTGACGGTTACGTATCGAATCTGGCGAGATGTGTCGATCTCAACGAACGCAGGTTGATAGGGATGAAGAGTCATGATTGTCACATTTTCATGGAGCGATTACTTCCTATCGCTTTTAGAGAGATGCTACCTTCTCATGTGTAGACTCCGCTGGCCAAGTTATCTATCGTCTTTAGAGATTTGTGTTCAAGTAAGTTGACGGTGCAACATATATATACTAGAACTTGAGGAGAAAGTTGTAATGACGTTGTGCAAGTTAGAAAGAGTGTTCCCTCCCAGCTTCTTTGATAGTATGGAACATTTGCCGATTCATCTTGCATACTAAGCACGTGTCGGTACTTCCGTCCATTATCGATGGATGTACCCATTTGAGAGGTATAAAACAATCTTATAATTTATAATTTTTTTATTTAAATAATTCTAATATTCAATATATTTCTTATAGATATCTAGGACACCTGAAGAAGAAAGTGGGCTATAAGGCTCATGTAGAAGCTTCAATATGCGAAGCGTACATCATTGAGGAGGTTTCTAACTTCTGCTCGATCTACTTCGATACTCATGTCCGAACAAATAGGAAGAGAGCACCGAGGAATGATGAAGGTGATATTAATGCACCGAACGAAGGGATCCGTATAATCTTCAGTGTGGAGGGCAAGCCGACAAGTGCGACTAAATTACGGTGGTTGGATGACGATGAGTTTGAAGCCGCACATCGGTATATATGCCTCAATAGAGGTATCCAAGAGATGGAAGATATTAAAAAGTAAGCGACACCATTTAGTCATTCTAAATTCAATATTTAGAAGTGTGCTAACGTTTCTCCCTATTATTGCAGTACTTTTAGAGCTGAGATTAGAATGAAAAGACCTGATATTGATGATGATGATCTTGCTAGAGAGGTCGATATGAAGTTTCCGTTGTGGTTCTGAAATTATGTAAGGATTATAATCATTAGCCATTCTAAATTTGATATGTTACTACCCACACTTTGTCTAATGACTTTTCTGATACTACCCACACTAGGTCTTCCGTCCTGGTACACAGTTGCAGAACAAAGGGCTAAGAGTAATTGCTATTGGACCGAGCAAGAAGACGAAGTGTTGGAACAGATATACAATCAATGGCTTTAACTTTAGAACTACTGATAAGCCTATCAATCATTCATTTGTCGATGAGGAGGCTAATTATACCAAAAATTTAGGAGTTTGTGTGAGAGCCTCAGTCTACGATGCCGATCCCGAATTCGACTACTACGGTGTTCTAAGAGATATCATAGAGATTGAATATTCTGTTGATATGGAGATTGTGCTTTTTAAATGTCATTGGTTCGACACAACACCCAAACAAGGATGGAAGATTGACAAACAATTTGGCTTTGTTGATATAAAACATGGAAAAAGATATGGAGGTTTTGAACCATTTGTGTTGGCTACTCAAACCGTTCAAGTGTACTATACGAGTTATCCTAGCCGACGACGCCGTACCCTGGATTGGTGGACTGTATGCAAAACCAAAGCAAGAAATACATATAATGTTAGGGATGTAGCCTACCAAGAGGAAGAGGTGGTCAAGCCTCAACCAAAATATATAAGTTTGGCTGGTGTTGAGGAAGAGGATTTAGAAGATATGGAGGTTGCGGTAGATGACGTTATGGAGGTTAACGTTGATGAAGAATTGGAAGATGTTGAGGAAGAAGTATTGGAAGATGAAGATGAAGATCATAGTGATAGTGAAAATGAAGAAGCAGAAGAAGACACTTCAGAATCAAGCGATGATTCAGAAGACTCTTGGGAAGAAGAATCAGACTAGTACGTACGTTTTAATTTAATATACGAGTTCCATTAGTATATTGACATGACAATAGTTTTTATTTTTAACACATCATCACTTATTATTTCTTTCAAATTTTTCTATGGCGCCGAGAGGTCGACGTTCACGTTTGCAGCTTGGATCTTCATTAAGTTCGCCGAGAGTTCTTCATCATGCCCGCCGAGAGTTTCCATCATGCTCGACGACCTAGATTTACTGTACCAGTACTTTCTTGTATTAAAATATTTTAGACATGTGTATTAATATTTTTTATATTAAAACATTATTCGTATGTGTGTATGAAGCTAATTTTGGATATGTGTGTATGTGTTGTAATAAAACATTTGGGATACGTGTGCATGAAACTGAGAATTTACAGGAAACATAAATACTGATACGTGTGCCTACTGTAAAACTGTCGACAGAGATAAGGACTGCTGGAAACACGAATACTGATATTGTATTTGGATACTGTTTATATGACTGTATATTGTGTGTGTAACTATCGACAGGGATGTGGAGTGCAGGAAACACGAATACTGACATACAATATTATATTTAGCGACAGAATGGCGACGGAACAGCAACATAAAACCTGGAACGTTGCAGGCTAGCGACGGAACAGCGACAACTTTTCCGTCGCTACATGCCTGGAAAATTTACTTTGCAGGCTACTAACGGAATAGCGGCTGTAGTTTCCGTTGCTAAGGTTCTGGAAAATATTATATTCCAGTATAGCAACTGAATAGCGACGTAAATTTTACTTACTATTCCGTCTCTATGTTCCTGTCCGGCACCAAAAGCGTATCAGAAACATCTTAGCGACGTAACTTTCTGTCGCTAGTCCGTCGCTACTCTCATGCTGATTTACGCCGCTGCGACGTCGGTAGTTCGTCGGTAACTATAGCGACAGAGTTTCCGTCGCTATTACGTCGCATTTTCTAATAAATAGCTTGTTGCAAAATACGTCACTAATCAGTCGCTATTTCCGACAAACTAGCGACTGATTTAAGTTAGCTACACGTGATTTTCCGACAAACTATTTCCTTCGCTGATATGTCGCTATTTGGCTTTAGCGACGGAAAAATAACTTTTAGCGACGGATCCCGCCGTCGCTAAAAGCCTTTTTTTTGTAGTGCGGTATCTCATTGTTGGCTATAGCTTCCACATCGTATCGGCTGAACTCAAGTTCGTGACGGCATTAAAGCCCCTGAACTTGATTGTTGCCACATCATAAGCCCCGGCAACCTCTTCTTGAGTTATTGTTAAGATCAACCTTTAATGACTATAATAGAATATAGAAAAAAAAAATTACTCCTCAAAGTCGTGCATTTCTAGAAACTCGACAAATGGTAATGATTTCATTGCTATCTATTACTCAGAACTAGGGTTGAGCATTATTCGGTTTTGGACCGAAAACCAAACCGAAACGAACCGAATAAGAGGTTCGGTTCGGTTTTAAAAAAATTCGGTTCGGTTTCGGTTTTGAAAATACTAAAATTTCTTATTCAGTTTCGGTTTCGGTTTTGGGTTTCGGTTTCGGTCCAAAACCAAAAATCGAATAAGAAAATTTAATTAATTAAATTATATATATATATGTGTGTGTGTGTGTGTACTATATATATAAGTATTAATATATATAGGTATATACTAAATATGTCTATGTATATTTAGTTACTATATATATTAACAAAAAAGCTCAAAAAAATCAAAAAATATGAATAAACCGAGTAAACCAAAAACCGAACCGATTTAATTTGGTTCGGTTTGATTAGGTTTTGGGCCAATTCGGTTCGGTTTCGGTTTTGCTTATTCGGTTTCGGTCCAATTCGGTTTTGGGTTATTCGGTTCGGTTTAAACCGAATAAACCGAATGGTCACCCCTTCTCAGAACCTGGCTTAAACATAATCTTCTACAATGTCTTTTGAATTCTAGTATTTTTAACATCGTGAATCAGATTATTGAGGTTTGATATGTCGGTGCCATGCAAATGTATGAAAGGACTGATAATCAACATAATCCAAATATGAACTAAAAAGAAATTCCTCCAAAAATATGTAAATTGATAGAGAGATTTATTAACCGAATCTTCGTGAACTTCTATGAAATCGAATGAAATATATATCTACAAGATTTTTTAATGTGCTTTTTCCAAGGGAATGTATATGTAAAACATCCTATTATCCTTTTATAATTAATCTCACAAAAACATAAAATTATCCATCTATACTGAAATCGATATTGACCTAAATGAATACATTCATAAGATCCTCCGATAATTTTTTTTTTCAAAATTTATCTCAAATGCTAAAACAAGATCATCTATCGATCTAATTAAAGACAATAAAAATAAATTTCACTATATTAATGTAATGGTAGAAGAAAAAGAGAGTAGGTTTAGATACTCACCTGGTAAATGTTTCTAATATGGGTGCCTTCTTGATCCAGGAGCAAGGACGGAGTGTTATGAAAGGCAGTTTTAGACGGCGCCTAGGAGCTAGGCACCAATGGCCCGCCTAGGCGTGAGCGCACGGTGGAGAAGCGGACTGCAGGAGCACTGGACAATAGCATAAGCAGTCGCGGACGCCGCCAGTCGCAGGTGAGTCTTCTTCTTCTACTGTTGCTGAGTCTTCTACTTCTCTTTCTTCTTCTTCCTCTTCTGTTTTTGTTGTTCTTTTCCTCTCTTTTTTTAGGTCTGGTGTGTTGCAATGGAGTGCATTCATACAAATATATGGTAGTCTTGTTTTGTGTTGTGATTCTTAGGTGGCAAGAGACACAAGATAATGTCTTCTATAGGTGGCAATGAGTTTGAAAAGTCTTCTCCAATGCAAAAGTATGAGAAGACAATAAAGAATTTTTTTTACAACTTCAAAGACAACTTCTACTATGATACTTTTTTTATATAAACATTTTTATTCACAATTGATGATGTGAACATAAAGTCATGGTGAAGTGCATTGTCTAAATCTAGACAACCAACTTCACATTGTCCTTGCCATGTCAACTTCATACTTTTTTTCACATTTGCATTAGAGAAGTACTTTTGAAAATAAAGCTTGTCATTCTTATGTAACAACCATTTTTTTCCAAACTCACAATAGGGTTGGAGATGCTCTAATAAATGAGAAAGTGACTGAGTCACTGTGAGGACCTGACATTGACTTATAAATATTCTTGACTTTATTTCTGTACCCCAAAAAATAAGATATATTCACTCTCACCGTTTCAAATTGCACACCCATCTTATCTTCATGGTAGATGGTGGTGTTTGATATTGATAGAGAAGATGTGCAGAAAAAGAAAAAAAGTGATTGTGTTAGTAAGAGCATCATTAGTAAGGCCCATCCCTTTTTTTAGATTCTAAATTTAGAACGTAGGTGCTCATTTTGTAGAATAGTAAGTCTCATTCCTAATTCTAATTTTTACAATTTCGGTCCCATCCCACCCATAGGTGCTAAGGGTTGGGCCTCCCAATTTCTAGATTGAAGATTGTAGGAACTCGTTTTGTAGAATAGTAAATCTCAATTTGGAGTCCAACTTTCTAGATTTTAGACTTTATATTATTTTTTTCCTAAATTAATTTTTGACCACATAATCTTTGGGACCGGAGCTCACTTTATAATTTTCTACTATTCTGACACAAATCCAACACATTCTATATTTACTTTTTTTTAAAATTTTGGGCCCCAAATTGTATTTGAGAGTCCCAACTACTAATGATGCTCTAAGTAGCAACAACTGTCATAAGTCAAAAAAAGTCTTCCTTCTTTGAATTTGAGTCACAATTTTTTTTCTAAAGTTTTTTTGAGTTAGTGATGTGGACTGCATTAATGATAAAATGACTGAAGTCACATTCACACAGTGAGAATGGTGAGCGACTGAGTTTAAATTTTGAAATTTATAACAGATTTAATTACAACTTGATATCCACAACTATTTCAATTTTTTAATTTGGTATCCTAAATTTTTTTTGTAACAACTTGATACCCTAAAAAAATTAGGAACAAAATACTCCTGTTTAAAACGTAAAACTACCCCTACTCCCCGATAGAAGTGCGCTCTACCCCTCCGCCCTACCTCCTCCCCCCGCCCCCAACCAGTGATGCCACCGCCGCTTGCGCATTCCCGGAGAGAGAGGGGGCCATTGGGGGGGTTGCGGTCGGGGGGTACGAGGATCGGTGGCGGGGCAGGGGACAGAGTGGGGGATGGAGGTGGGGACAACTTAGGGAGGAGAGGGGAGGGTGGGGTTGGAAGGAAGGGATGATTTTGTCTTTTTAAAAATTTTATGTATCTACTTAAAAATATTTAATATTTAGTATCACGTCCCAGAACCAGAATACTGGTAAGTAGGGACAGACCAGGCCAGCTACGTACACTAGAGTACTCAAAAATACGTATAAGCTGTCAAGACATGGGGGTTAGTACTACAAGCCAACCGTCAAACCTGGGTCAAGAATCCTAGATATCTTCATTACAGGCAAATATGTAAAGTATAAGAAGTATGATCATCAGACATAAAATAGTTAAGCGTCCCAAACTATATATACATGGATGATCATGAAGCTAGTAATACAAAATAGAGAACTAGCAAGAGTACTAGTCATACATGATAAGCTCTAACTATAGTCTAGAATACGCACATCATGTTTTAGGCCCATAGGCTACATAACAAAATACCAAAACACGAGCTAAACACATGCTCGGAGGCTAAATGCCACGAAAGAATAATATACATAACTAGTGGGAGAATGATATAATAAACCTACTAAGGTGCTCTGGTGCTCCGCGTAGTCACTGCCGAGTAGATAGTACGGAAGATCCTTCGGGCTCCTCTATCAGATCTGGCCAAACAAAATCGTTGGTGTCAGACCCCAAATAGCAAGTACCAAGAAGGAAGCCGAACCTATGAACTAAAACCAGCAATAACTAACATAACTATAGATAGAGACAAAAATAAGTAAATGTGGATCGAGACTCGTGCACTACCAATGCACTTATCCCGATAATAGAAAAGATAATAAATAAATCATTATATGACAGAAAGTAATTAACATATGACATATCGTAAAGTGTAGCCTTGCTAAGTAAACGAAAGCTCGAAAATATGTGAAATTAATTGGTCATGTAAGCATGTGAGATAGCCGGGTCATGAGAGCATGGTAACTTAGCATGGGGATCATGTATTGCTTGTGAGATAACTAAACATATGACCATGGAAGACAAATGGGACATGTAACATGTAGGGTAACTGGGACAAGTCACTACAACAAATAGGACATACAATAGCAGTTTATATATAGCATTCAAGCCTCCCTGCTATAGAATGTCTTCATCAATAGCGTTTATTCTGCAGTGCTATTAAAAGAGCGTACAATAGCAGTTTATCTATAGCATTCGAGCCTCCCTGCAATTATAATATCATCATCCATAGCGTTTATTGTGAAGTGCTATTAAAAGTTCATACAATAACAATTTATCTATAGCGTTTATGCCTCCCTGCTATTTTGCTGTTAACAGAACTTTATATAGCGTGTTATGAATGCTGTTAAAGGTATAGTTTTTTTTGGACGCTGCTTATGTTGCAAAAAAATTCCAACACCTGGACCCGCTCAAATTTTTGGGTTTCGTGCGAAAAAATTTCAATCCACTCAAAGAACCCCCTGCCCCCTTTCTTTCATATTCATCATTTTTTCAACTTCCAACTCCCAAACCCTAACCCTTCTTCTTTTCTCTCCATCCTTATCTCCTACATACGAGAGAATCGCAAATCTCTCCTCCTCCTTCTAAATTCCAAATCCTAACCCGCAGGCACCCGTACACAAAAGAACCCAAAATCCCTCCTCCTCTTCATTCTTCTCCTCATCTTCTTCCCTTCCACAAAGAGAGCAACCTAAGAAGAAGAAGAAGAAGGTGGAACAGCAATGGTGCCGACCGGAGTCGACAACTGCTGCAGTCGTGCCCCCCTTACGTGTATTTTTTCCTTTCCTCCTCCAGAGCCTCTTCGATTGGCACTCGGTAAGCCCAAATCGTCCCCAAATTTGTAATCTCTACACTCGTTTTGTTTATTTTCTCTCACAATCCCTAATGGAAACCTGGATATAATCTACGGTTTCTAGAGCTTGTCCTTGTCGTTGTCCATAAAGAACTTCCAAAACTCGAGACGGGAACAAAAAAGCGGAAAAGGAGCAGGTTCGGGTTCTAGTGGACCATTTGTGAACATGGGAGGAGCATCTTGCTGACCGTGGGGGAGTTGGGACGGATGAAAACAACAACAAAGGACCCCTGACTCCGGATCCTCCATATCCTCAACGAGCATTTACGGATTCAAAGTGAGTTACTCGGTGTGCTAAATAAATGTTTGTTAAAATGTCTCAACCCAAATCCAAGGCAAAAACTCAGGCTCTTGGCCACCTCGAATAAAGGGAGAAGACCACCAAAACTAGGATTGGTACCCATGGCATCGTCCGGCTCCCTGGCAGCAGACGCACCGCCTGCTGCAGGAGGTGGTTGTTGTCATGATCCAAGTGGCCTTCAGAGCCCATTTAGTCAGACTCCTCTCTCTCTCTCTCTACAAAATATACATATACATATCCATTTGATATTTATTTTTACATATTTTTTTCTTCTTCTTTTTTACTCTATCTGGAGATAAATTTAGTTATGTGTCACACTGGTTTGCTTGAAGGCCGACTATTAGCGGATTAGTAGAGTATGAACCTCATGCCTTGAGTATAATAAATGTTGTTTCCAACATGTTTGAGGGACTTATATGATACTAATAGCTTTATATGTTATTGTCATTTCAAGGTGCAAGAAAAATGATGCTTGAATAATGGGGTTAATGGTTCATTAATAAGACACACTATTCTTAGTGTTGTTTTCGATTGTTATGATAGATTGACTGGTAATGAACAATGGCATCGCTAAGCTGTAATATGGCCTTTAAAATATACCATACACTGAAATTTGATTCTATAAAAAATATGTTATTTGACTATATAAATTCCATAAGAATGTCTAATTTGGAACTCAATAATTCTCTTACATATTATTTGGATAACCAAAAGGAGAAAATAAATTCATACATTATGTTTGGCAAGAAAGTAGGTCAAGAATTGGTGTCGGGTCCTTGTCATTGTGTTGCATTTCACAGCTATGACAAGTAGTTTGATATGTTTGTGGAAAATCTCAAATTTTCCTCCCATCTGATTAGGAAGGTAGAGATAAGGAAGGCCTATCAGTTTCTTTCCTTACTTTCCAGAAGTGACTACCTTTCTCTTTAGGTATCTTGTTCTAACTGACTGAACACAATCTTTATTTTGCAAATTTTGCTGATGAACTTTGTCATACTAGAGAGTTTAGAAACCAGGTATACCTTTTAATTTTTCTAGGTTCTTATGTAAACATCTAATCTCATAAACATATTATTTAACGGTAGTGGATGTTGACTACCTTTTTTTACTTATTTGTTGTCCTCAAGAGAGACCTTTATTGTATGAGTTGCTTTTCTTCTTTAATAACCTGTATATCTTATATTAGGTACCTTATGAATTTTGGTAAATCTGATTTGTCATGTTATAGTATTCTTTACTACTATGTTTCAGCACCGAGTTTAAACTTAACTTTGTGCAAACATTCTTTCTACACTCCTATTTGATCAGGATTCATGTTATCATGTTTACTTTGCTAATAAGTTGTCTAGTGTCAAATTTGTCTTTCCTTTTTTGGTAGCAATATGTTGATATTGCACATACTTTTGGTTACATATGTCAAATTTAATGTGAGCTTGGGAATACTCCTCCTATAGTAGACTCAGAAGATTTGCTGTAGGATCTGAGGTTAGTTAACTCTACATTTAATATATCTTCTTCTAAAAATATTTTAACTGATGATCCTAAAATATTTAATGTTGTGTACTTGGATATGGTTAACGTTTAAGAAATGTTACAGGTAGTCAGCCTCATTCTGAACTCTGTTTACCTTCTTGTGCAGGCTACCTTGCAAGGTCTTTGTCAGGATTTGGGTATTCCTTTCCGGAAGTCAATGCTCAAGTAAGAAAATAAATACTGACACCTCTAGAATTAGTTTAAGATTAGAAACCATATTTATTTAATAAATATTCATGAGACATAATACGAGTAATGTAATTTGAGAAAATTTACCATTTTTCTTGACTTTACAATCTGACATAGTCTAATGTGGAACTTCTTTTACAACAAACAATGAGACATGCTATCATTATCTTCCATTGCACCATAATGTTTCTCTAGTTCATATGGGAGTACTTTTACAAGTGGAACCTGGTTCAAAACTAGTAGATGGAATTTGGGCTCCATGGTGGTATAAAAGTGTACACAAGTCAACAGGCTTCAAAACACTAAATCTATATTCCTTGGTAAGAGTTCTATGAATTAGTTTTCATGATTCGAAATTGTAGAACAACATATGTAATGGTTTTGATTAAATAGTTTTGACCAAGATTCATTTGATAACCATGGCAAAGAAATTTATACTCTTAATTTAAGTCACGAAGATATGAAATTTAGTACTTTCAAAGATTTCAGACCATTGTTTTGTGAGTACTGGTAGCCTGTTGATCTTTTGATCAAATTATTGTACAAAAACTGTTTCTCGCATACTGCTTGTGTTTTCTTTTAATAATTTTTTTCTGAATTGATAGGGTAAGAAAATCCTAATGTTGGTATCGGTTATCGATAGGGACATGCCAAAACAGATAATATAGATTAGTGCCATTACGTATCCGTATCGACTAATACTGTAATCTTGACATAGATACAACAAATATGAAAAAGCCTTTGTGTTGAATCCAAACTTTATTGTACTTACAACCCATGCCACTAAATTGAGTTTTGTGCTGAATCAAATCTTTATTTTGAAAATTTTTCTTGTTATGCATTTTGGCATAAAAGTTTTCATTTTTTTTGATGTTCTGATTAGAATTGCATGGTGTGGTCATTAGTTGGAAGCTAAAATTTAAGACTGGAAGATATAGGATTGAGAGGCCCATGCAGGAACAATTTAAGCTTTTTTTGGCTTTTTTTTTATTACTTGAAGGTGCTTCCTAAATTGTGATGATTCTTGAGTTTTTTTTTTTTGTTTATGTTGCTAAATTAAGCTTTGTGTTGGATCCAATGTTTATTTTTGGATAATTATGGGTACACAAGGATGACTTGTATAGATTTTAGCATAAAGTTATAATATTCTTTTCTTATATATGGGTATAATTACAAGACTTGATCTTTAATTATAAACGAGTAACTATGTTTTTATCACAGTGATGCAATTCAATTTAACAAAAGCTTCTAAGTTAAATTAATATTTGACTAACTATTTGTTGTATATAACTCTTGCAGTTTAGACGGTAACAAATTTGTTTCTGAGACATTCAACAGAGGCCGGTTCCTCCAGTTTGGCAATTTTACATGAAAATGGAGTTAAAGAATGTAAGTTTGCCATTACATGACTATTTTTGAATTGTAAATACCAGGGGAGTAAAGCTTATGGAAATATCAAAGAAAGTAAAAGATTTTACTTCCATGGTTCCTAAATCCTAACCTGGGGGAGAACGACATCATCACTAGTGAGTGCAACTGCGGAGGCAATGTTGATAGCTTCTTCCCCAATGGTGGTGAGATAAAAGGAAATTCTTCCTTGCCTTTGTGCTGTAGAAGATGGTATCCATGACTTGTAGAGTGACCATGTTACTGTACATCTTTTGAATAAGTAACTCATTATTGCAACCTATACGCATTTGTTGCTTCTTATGACTGATCTCTTATTATGGTTCTGGTACTTGCACTTAATATTCTCTTTTATATTGGAAGAGTATATGAGAGAGTGCCATGTCTTAATAGTTGAGATTGTATTTAGTGACTATTTAATTAGCTTATTAGGATACATGATCCCGTGTCGACTTATTTTTTATATAATAATGTGTTTTCTTTTCAATTTTGTGTAGGTTGGCGGATAAATTTTTGATGGTTTTGGATATCTAGAAGGAAAGAGACGATCGAGCTGCATTTTGGCCTACAAACATTTTTTTATTATTTTGGACTACTAGGCGTACAACAACTTTTTGTACATATTGAATGTTTTAATGACAACTACTTTTTGTACATCTTGAATGTTTTAATGAAAAATGTTCATATTTTGGCAAACTTTTTCTACATCTTGATTGATCAAAATGGAAGTTGTGATTGAAATTGTTGAAATCAAAATTGCAATTCAGCATGAATTTTTATGGTTAATTGTATGTGATACAGAACAGGTTATTCAGATATGAAATTATGTAGAAGATTTATAGCAGGTAATTCAGATATGAAATTATGTAACAGATTTACAGCATTCATAATATGCTATCATTCATCAACAATTCTTGAATGTTATAAACCATCTACAACATTCATGAACGCTATAATCCATCTACATCATTGAAGAATGCTATAAAGGATCCACAACATTCACAAACGCTATAAACAATCCACAGCATTCACGGACGCTATAATCCATCTACATCATTCAAGAACGCTATAAAGCATTCACAACATTCACAACCGCTATAAACCATATACAACATTCACGAACGCTATAATCCATCTACAGCATTCAAGAACGCTATAATGTTATAGCGTTCACAAGTGTTCACATACTATAGCGGGAGTAATTATAGCGGACGGAATACGCTATAGAAGGGTTTTTATAGCATTCTGCGCATGCTATGTAGGCCATATTTGTTGTAGTGAGTTGGCATGTTAGAGAAATGGTACGTGTGAGCATGTAAGAACTATATAAGACGACCAATGATAAGATAACTTAGGAACTATTCCAAAATCCAAGTTACAACCCGTAAACCAAACAAGGACCGAGGTTATAACCCTTCTTCTGAATAGAATGTAGTCTCTAATCATTGTATAGCATAAAGATCATGTATGGCGTGTGAGTACTGAATAGGACAAAAAATGACTAGATGACTTGGAAACTAATTCGGAATCCAGTTTACAACCCGTAAACCAAACAAGGACCGAGGTTTTAAAACTTCTCCTGAACAGAACTTAGCCTTTAATCATTTATCGACAAAAGTAAAGCATAAACAGCAATGTACTGAATTAAACATACGGACACTGCCTAGACAAAACTAGACTAGACTGGACTCCATACAATAATCACGGCCAAGCAATGAGTACGACTTTATACGTTAGCTAACTAGGGTTATCACAATCCTAATTACTAACATATGCACTTTTAAGAAATCCAATCCAGTTACCTGTCTTGCGGACTACCCGAATTAACTAGGCCAAAAGGAAAAGAAAGTAATGGTGGATACATCGCCCGGGAGACAAACTTATCCTAAGATATAATATTGGATACATCGTCCTGGACACAAATGTACCCTATAGACATATACAATAGTAGGTACATCGCCCAGGAGACAAATGTACCCTATAGACATATACAAAGTGCAACACTCGGCGGTACGCTGGAAGTGTGCTCATCATGACAAATAGCTCCAAATCTATTCAGGTTGGGGCTGGGACAAAGGGCTTGCAGGTAACTGGGAAATTCTTCCCTCCCAATGATCTAGATAATCATGCTAGTTGCTTAGTTCTTAACATTTTTTTGTTGGATTTTGGGTGTGACATTACGCAGAATCCATCCTAGACATAATATGCAAGACTTGACAATACAAGAAAGTGCACTATAACAAGCCACAATAAGAAAATATAATAAGGTGGAAGCTAAGAGTGTGCTACGACGAGCCACTATAGAAAAAATATGGAGTGCGCCATGACAGACCACTATCATGTAAGCAAGAAAAACATGTACAAGAGTGCACCACGATGGGTCACTATCTAGTAAGCAAAGAAGACATGTAACATGAGTGCGCCACGACAGGCCATAATAAAGAAATTCTAGACATGGCATAGACTACAAAGTACAATAAATTTGGGAAGGCATGGCAATACATTTCATAGCATATGAAAAAGAATCGAAAGGAAAGACATATAATAGCATGTGAAAAGGAATAAATAAAAGTAAGTACAAGACATAGAATAAAAATTGAACATGTGCTAGTGTCAAGTGTATATAGGGTATACAATCGTTCTCTAATTATACGATATCATCTAATAATGTTAAGAATTTATTACAGTCAAAAAAAAATATCAAAACGGCCAAGTACAGAAAATACTACTAAAATATGCTATATTAGCGACGTTGTTTAGCGACGGAATAAAATACCGTCGCTAAATATATAATATAGCGACTCCTTTCTATTGACATCGCAAAACGTCGCTGAATAGCGACGTTCAGCGACACTAGATACATTACGTCACGGAATAGCGACGTTCAGCGACATATTATTAAAATATGTTGCCTCAGCGACATATTATTAAAATATGCCGCCTATATTAAAATGGTTGCGACGGTTAGCGACGTCGACTGTTGACGTCGCTAACTTTTTTACTTAGGGCACAGTCCTGTTTCCTTTTTTTCCCTCACTCAAAAATTTCATAAATTTCCCTCCCCCCGGCGACTCCCTTCCCCCCCCCCCCCCCCCCCGGCGACTCCCTCCCCCTCCGGCGATCCCTACCCCCCCCCCCCCCGTCGAGCATCTCCTCCTCGAGCTCCTCCTCCTCCAATCCATTTTCCCTCGAGCTCTCGGCGACTCCCTCCCCCCCCGGCGACTCCCTCCTCCCCGATAACTCCCTCCCCCCCGGCGACCCCTAACCCCCCCCCCGACGATCCCTACCCTCTCCGTTAAACCCTAACCTAACTCCTCCTCCTCCTTCTCTCCCCCCCCCACACACACAGAGACATACAGTTAGTATCAGTTAGCTATCTCCCCCAATCCGAGCTTCACTTATTGAGGTATTTCCAAATCGCCTTTTTTTAGAACTACTACAATATTTTTTCCCTTCTACTATACTAAAATATTGTCAAGTACAACCCATTGGCCATCTGTTGCATAATGAGTCTTTTGTGATCAACAATAAAATTTTTAATAAAAGGAGGATGTAAAATGCGTGGGAAAGATGTCTTATTTGAAAATAGATTTAAAAATAAACAATGTAGAAGATGAATATAGAAATGTGAATTCAATGTTTGATGAAGAATTTATGGTAATAGAGAATTGAATGGTAGGCTCTGTCATTATAACTGGCAGATCTCATATAATCATATGTAGTGATAATTATAAGAAAAAATTTGAGTTGTATCCTACTTTATCTATACTATTATAAAACAGGTTATTTTGTATAAGGGTACCAGGTTTATAACGTAATTAGACTTTGGGTACTGGATTTGTCCATTTTAGAGTTTGGGTACTCGAAATTAGAGAGTGTAGTATTAGTATCAGTTAGCTACAGTGATGGTATCAGTAAGGGTGTCATGGTGCAAGATGTGCATGTAAAATTGGATAGATACATAAGTTCTAAGGGTGTCTGTCCCTATTTTCTAAAGGAAGCAGCTATGAAGAGTGAGATGAGTGTGTACAAGAGCCAGTAGGTAGGCAGGGGTCATCCTAAATCAGTGTGTACTAGTAAAATATGTATAAGATTTGTAGTTGATAGGGGATTTTGGATAGTTTTATCTTGGTTAATGTTCTGGTTGTGAGGTTTGGCATGGTTTAGCTATAGTTGACCTAGATATTGAGTAATAAAATCAAGTTGACTACTGGACCCATTTGACTAGTTTACCAAGGTTTGACTATCTAGCTAAGCCTCAGGATATTAGACACTGGAGTAGTCTTATGCATAATGTTTTAAAGTACATGATAGCTACACATATCTAGCCAAGTGTAGGTAAGGATTGGGTATCTCAAGATACTAAGTTATAAGGTAAATATAGCTACACATATATGTGTGTGTGTGTGTGTGTAGAGTTGAGAGTAATTGATTAGTGTGTGATACTAAATGTATATGGAGACATTATATTCATGGGGTCTTAGATATCGGTTGTAGGTGACATTATGTATATATGGTCTGGCGATATCGAAAAGAATCTAGTGTATCTGAATGAGATATCGGTTGTAGGTGACATTATATGGTCTGACTTTTGTTCGATGTATTTCAAGCCTCATGTTGTAACTAATATAACGAGAGCTTCCAGAAACGACGACGGAGATCATGAATGTAATGATACAATACTGAAGGTATTTAATGCCCCAGGAAAGCCATCGGGTAAAATGAAGAAGAGATATCTGAACGATAATAAGCTAAGGGCTGCTCAGGTGTATGTATTACTCAACTGCGATGATGATGAAGTAGAGAAGCTGGAGGGGTAAGTAATTAATACGTCAACATTATTTTAATAGTGTTGATTATTATACTATTACATTAATTGAACGATGTTGTTTTCAGCATATTTAATGATGATGTGAGGTCAGGTAGGCCACACATAATAGAAGAAGAACTAGAATAAGAAATGAGGTGTTATTTTCCCTCATGGTTGAGTGCATATGTAAGACTTGAGAACTCTGTAATTACCTTTCTGTATATGCACTTGAGAATGAGCTTAATTTAATTTTTTGTGGTATTTAGGTCGATCGTCCATACGCAAGACTTGAGAATGAGTCTATTAGAATGCTAGCCAAGGGACCAATTTTTTCTGCAAAAATATGACCAAGCTACTGTGTTAATGGGTTTAGGTTCAAGTCAACAACTTGCCCGATCAGAGAAAACTTTATGGATCTCGATTCCACCAAAAATAGTTATTTGTGTATAAGATCTTCTAACTACAAAGATGTTGATGCGGGCAACGATTTCTATGGCGTCCTACAGGAGATTGTGGAGCTGACATATAGTTATGGAATAGATCCTGCTAAGATTTTGTTATTCATGTGTGATTGGTTTGATCCGATTGAAGGTCAAGGGTGGAAAGTAGACAAGCACGCTCTTGTGGATATAAACTATCGGCGTCGATATCAATCCTATGAACCATTTGTCCTATCAAGTCAGGCTCAGCTCGTGTACTTCACAAGTTATCCTAAACGGAGAACAACAAGGTCGGACTGGTGGGCAGTATGCAAGACCAAAGCTAGAAATACCTTTGAGGTTGACGATATAGCTTATCAGGAGGATGAACTACCTCTTGTAACAAATATTGTAGAAGTGGACACGACGGAAGTTCCTCATTATACATCTAATTATGTAGAAGAAGTAGAATTATCTGAAGAGGAAGATGCAGATGAAAGTGAAGATGTAGAGGAGGAAGAAGAAGAAGAAGAAGAAGAAGAAGAAGAAGAAGAAGAACATGATGATGAGCTAAACGAACTAGACGAATTTTTAGAAGAGGATTAAATCTGTACGTTTGTTTTATCATCATATTTGATACTTTAGTGACACTTTTATTATATAAATCTGTGACACTTTAGTGACACTTTTATCTGTGACTATGAGATTTTTGAAAATTCTGTAATGTCTATCATATAAATATGTATATTTGTTTTATTGTCATATGTTATTATCAGGTATGACTAGACCCGGACGATATGGAGGATATTATGTTAGGCAGTCCCGTCTACCTCGGGCTGGGGATGCAGATTCCGTACCCTTATCCTCATCTGCGAGTACGCCAGTGTACCGTTCTGTTCCCGATCCATTATCGGGACAGGGCAGTTCCAGCAGGTTGGTGACTCCTTCTTCGTCGTCCAGCATTCCTGATCCCGCGTCCAGCATTCTTCCTTCCGACGGCTCTATAGGGAGAGCCGATGCCGAGCATATGGAGGACGGCGATCAGACTGATCCTGTCCAGCCAGGAGGTGAGAGCGACCCGCTCTTCCGGACGAGTCACGTATGGAGATTTGGACGGACGGGCCTACGAAGTAAGTTAATTAGTTAATATATATTTCTTAAATGATTATATGTACATATATATTCATGAAATTTATTATTGTATAGATATCGGCCTCCTGCAGTACAGAGACAACTGGGGTTATTTCTGAGGCAGAACTATGGTGGGCCTTGGATTAACTACTCAGATGCTCCCGTAGATAGGAAGGCCTTTTGGTTGGCCCACTTCAAGGTAAAAAATTTGTTTATTTTTAAATTTTAATAATCATTTGTGTATATTATATAACTTTTCTATTTTACTTCTTGTAGAGGACCTATTTCTATCCACCACACCGGGCGAAGAAGATCGAGGCCCAATTTTCTGTCGTCGTAGGCAAGCTCATCCGTGATGCGATCCACGACCAGAAGTCTCGTGATCGCTCCGGAAAGCCGATCCATGGTTGGATCACGCTAGAGTAGTGGACTGCGATGAAGGCTAGATTCGTCGAGGCTAGGTACCAGGAGCGGTCTGACAAGGCCAAGGTGGCGCGGTCGAGCGCCAGTAAGTGGTGTGGTGGCTCGATTTCGATGACGGAGCATTTTTGTCGTCTGGTACGTTTGCTATAATGGACATCATTTTATATATAGTTGGATAGAATGTTTAATACTAATAATAGATAATATATTTTAACAGGTAAAAAAGGGTGAGGATCCCAACATGGTGACCGTCTTCCTGGTCACCCATCGGAGGGCTGGGGAGTTCATTGACGAGAGGACGACGCAGGCATATGTACGTTCTATTCTTTATATTAATTTACTATAATTTAGAAAACAAAAAATAGATATCAATATAGACTTTAACAAACACTTATATGTTAGCAAACATTGTTCTAGGCCGAGTTTGTTCGGCTACAAGAGGAGGCGGCTGCTGCTGCTAATGTGCCAGCAGAGGGAGGGGCTGGTACTTCCTCCCAGCCGCCTACAGCTCCATCGCCGGACGACCTCTGGATGACCGCCGTTGGCGGTCTTCAGAAGGGTACGTACTACGGTACGGGATCCTACGGTGCCTATTTGGCTTCAGAGTCATCCCGGGCCCCCTCTGTGAGTGTGCAGTCTCCAGCTTCGTAGGCGTCATCACGAGCTCAGGATATTCGTCGTCAGATCGACCAGCTGCGTCGCGAGTTACAGCAGCAGAATTCTGATCACCTTACCGCAGAGCGATGATCCGACCCTCCGATGATCACCGGACAATTTGATGCGGTCGAGCGCAGTATACAGGAGCTGATGAGTCTGCAGCAGGCTACAGCTGCCAGCTTGCACACGCTCTCCGAGTCTACGTAGCGCACAGAGCGTAGACAGGTCGAGCTGGAGGGATCGCAGAGGACCATGTCTGTCTCACTCACTCAGGTATCGGCTTTGATTGAGGAGAGTACTCAGAGGATGGTGAGTACCCTTGCTGCGCATGGTGAGCGACTGTGAGAGCTGGAGCATATACGTCCTCCCGGTCCATCGATGGCGCCGACTCTAGACATTGCACTGCCTCCTACTGCCCCTACGGTACAGCTCACACAGGAGCAGTATGAGTACATGCTATCCCAGATGCGCGGCAGGGGTCCTCAGTGATCCAGTAGATTTTTTTTATCATCTTTGTATATATTAGCCCTATGGGCCAATTGACCGTTCTGTACACTGATTTTTATTATTATTTGACTTTGTTGGACATGTATGTTTGTGATATTTAATTTGTTGGTATTTTTATTGAGTGCATGTATGATATTTTGTTGTAGACTGTTATGATGGGAGACTGTTAATTATATATGATGATATCTGCGACGGAGATGACAAATATACCTACGCTGGGTTATAAGCGATGATCTGATATACAAAGGAGGTGCTGCCCAAATTTTAAAAAAATATAATGTGTATTTTTGTGATGGTGTGTGTCTGTGTTTACAGTGTATGTGAAATACAGTGTTCGGAACCATCGATAGTTTTGATTACTGTTGTATATTTTATCTTGGACAAAAAGAGCAACTGTTCAGGGTGTACTTCTGAGAGCTTCATTTTCACATCCTTCACTCTCTCGGGACGTCGTACAGGATCCCGAGAAGGACGTTAAGAGGAAGCCCTGAGAAGTGCACCCTGAACTGTTGCTCTTTCTATCCAAGATAAAACATAGAACAGTAAGCGAAACTGTCGATGGTTCGAACACTGCACTTCACACACACTGTAAACACAGGCATACAGCATAACAAAAATATATATTATATTTTTTAATTTTTTTCCAGGATTCTGCGACGGATAGCGACATCTTAGCGACATATGGGGACGTCGCTAATACGTCGCTAATTAGCGTCGGTACGTCGTTGTACATCGCTACCCTGCTGACGTGGCAGACATGCCATGTCATCACATAAACAAAAATAAATGTTGCTAAGTAGTCGCACTACGTCTCTATTTTTGCGACGTAAAGTTGTCGTCGCTCTACGCGCTAACTTTGCGACGACCCAGCGTCACGACAGTAACGTCGCAAACAGCGACGTAGAGCGACGAATTTGTCATCTGCGACTAGCTTTAAAGCGACCGTCATTTTTTGTCGCTAAAGTCGTCGCTAATTACGATTAGCGACGTATTTTCCATAATTAGCGACGTATCTGGACGTCACTAATCTGCCTTATTTTAGTAGTAAAATATGCCAAAAGATCAAAACTATGATTGAAATTATCAGCTGCATATAAACTCCAATTAAATTAAAATAAGAAGATTATTGAAGCCAAGACAAAGATCTATAACCTTCATGATTTGAGTTTTCAAGATTTTAGCTACAAACAGCTTAAACAATCAAAAACGGTCAAAATAGCCATGCTAAGATCGGGTCAAAGCTCAGGGTACAAGTCAGGAATCACCAAACATATAGATGAATGACCAAGGAAGAGACATAGAGGTGGGTGCATCACACTGGGCGCACACCATATGGTGCACGACCATCAGGTCAGGTGGCGCACGGGGAGTGGCACGAGATTCAAGGGGCACCAAGGCCAGGATGACGCCTAGGCACGCAAGGGTGCTAGGGCCAGGAGAGGCGCATAGACACGCAATGGCGCCAAGGCCAGGATGGACGCTGGGCCGAAGGTGCCAGTCCAGAGAGGTGCATGGCCAGATAGGCACTTGGCCAACCTGACACTGTTAGCCCAATGATTATATCATGTTTTTGAATCTGGCTAATCGATTAAGTTTAACATAACGACATCACTAATATTCATGTAATCACTATCATGTTGCTACTTAAACTTAGCATTTTCCTAAATATTTTCTATATCAATATTGCTATGCTTGTATCATATTGGTTTATTTGTCTAACATATACTTGTAGACATGCAGTAAGCATGATCAAGCTTTATCAAACCAGGACATATGCAATAGAGAATTACTGATGGGCCAAAGACGGCGTTATACTAGGAGATTTCTCTGAACCACCCAACGACCTATCCGGGGCCTCGCATCGGGGGTTCCGCTGCCCGGTCAGTGGACAGGGGTCGAGGGGGCAGCGCCACCCGTGGGGGTTCGGGGGCGAAGCCACCGAAAGGTATTCATATTTTCAGATCTGTTTATCTTTGGACGACTGCCGTCAAGGAAAAAGGCTTCTTCAGGTCTGCTCAAATTTCAGAAGAAAGGCATCATCAAAGGGCTCTTGGTTTTCCTATTTTATCAATATAATTTTTATATTTATTGTGTCTAGGAATACGATGTACACTGCATCGTACTGGCAAATAGGCTATCAAAGAAATATTTTCAAAATATCCTTTCATTTTGAAAACAAGTCCACTTATAAAAGTCCAAATTACTTCCTAACTGCTTGAACTTTTCAAAAATCCTAAAAAACCAATTTGCAAAAACACTGACAGAACTCTAACAGAATTTGGCCCGAGTTTGGCCCAAATTCGGCCAGAGTTCGGTAGCGAACGTTCGATTTTGAACTTGGTCTCCCTGCAGTTACGGATCTTGCCGAGATTTTCTCAAAGAGTTCTGTCCGAATTCTGCCCGAGTTCTGTCAAAATTTTGTCTTTGGAAAAACTATAAATAGAGAAGGATTTTGATCATTTCAACACACCAATTCACTTTCATATCTCTTCTCTATAAGCCTACTACTTCTTCCAAAGTATTCTGAGCTATTCATTTTCAAATTCCAAGCTAGTTACTATCCTCTAGTCGATTTGCCAGTGCGGTACGGTCTAAAAGTTTCAGAGTGAATATAATCAGAGGCTTGATTGAAGATAGACACTTCACAATTAAAGTTGGTCGAGTACTTCAGATCAAAGCTCGTGTTGTAGAAGTTACAAAAACTTCGGATGAAAACTTACGGTAATTTTCCATAGTGGATTAATTGGAAGGTAGAGTTCTTCCGACTGGAGTAGTCCTTACAAGAGGGAAACTAGTATACATTCTTGTGTTTGCGTTTACTTTCTGCTCTCTATTTTTCAGTTATATATCTGTGATATATATTCTGTGATCTTGCTGCTAACATTTTTAATTAGCTAAATTTCTCTGCCTACTCTATTCACCCCTTCCTTCTCTCTAGAGTATTGCGCTTTACAATTCATTCATACAATTGGTATCAGAGCTAGGACTCTATTATCTGGCTTAACATCCTAAGAGTAGATCCTTATTATCAATTGTTAACCTCTGATTCCAATTGCCTATAATTGGTATCAGAGCAGGTGCTCCTTACAAAGGTATTATTGCTCATACCAATTGCTCCTACAATTGGTATCAGGGCAGGTGCTCCTTATAGAGGTATTATTGCTCATACCAATTGCTCCAACAATTGGTATCAGAGTGAGTGCTCCTTATAGAGGTATTATTGCTCATACCAATTGCTTCTACAATTGGTATCAGAGCAGGTTATACAGGTAAAGTAAGGTAACATTACTATTATATTCTTATTTATTACAGTTGTTACATAGATCACAGTATCACATATGGCACATATGTACTTCACAACTGAAGAGCAATCCACAAATAGACTCCCACTATTTTATGGAACAAACTATAGTTATTAGAAGACACGTATGAGCTTCTACCTGAAGTCTCTAGATTTTGACTTATGGTCAATTGTTGTCAATGGCTACAAAAAGCCTACTATCACTTCTATTCTCACATCCTCTATAATCAACAAGCCTTATTATAGTTACACGGAAGAAGAGAAGAAGTTAGCTAGCCTTGATGCAAAAGCTACGCATATCTTTTATTGTGTTGTAAACACAAATATATTCAATTTTATTACTACTTGCACAGCATCTCATAAAATTTGGAAAGTTCTTGAAGCTACTTATGAGTGCAGGTATGAAAGCAAAGCTAGCAACTCCAGAAAGGAGGATAGTCTTCATAATAATGCAAATATGTGTATGATGGAATTGGGATTTAAGGTACAACACAATCCTTTATACGAAGAAGAGCTTGTATGTGACAACTGCAAGAAGATAGGCCACATCCAAGAAGATTGTACGACTGCTAGAAAGGAGAGTCACTATGAACAATCAAATGAAGGAAGATCATCATCTCACAAGTATACTAGTACGAGCATATGGTATGAAAGCGAAGCAACAGATTCTGAAGAAGAAGAGAGACCTCATCAAGCTGTAAATTTATGCTCGATGGCATTATCTAACGAGGTACAAAATAATTTTTTTATGAAGAGAGTAAATTTTCTAATGATGAGTTATCTGATGCTTTCAGTGATCTGTTAGAAGAACACAAGAAAGTATTAGATAAGTATAAGCAAGCTAGAAAGGATATTCTATCCTATAAGTGTGAGAATGAAAAGCTTCATTGCTTATTGAATGATGCTAGAAATACTTCTCCTTCTGATAAATCTACTGAGATTTCCACAATTGAGTTTAGATTGCATAAGGCACTTGATTGCATTAAGAAAAGCACTCAAGAAAATGCTAAACTTAAAGAGGAATTAGAAGCAGAAAAGAAGAAGTATTCTATTGCATCATGTAGAATTGTACTCTCTGTTAAATATGATAAGATTTCTGCTCACTCTAAAAAGTTAGATATTAGACTGGGAAAGCAGGTAGTACAAATTATGACTCAGTCTAACACAAGACACGTAACACATCACAAAGTCACACACGTCAGATCTTTTACAAAGGAAACAAGCAAAGCTAAAGCTTTACGCAACCATGCTTTCTATTATAAGTATCCACGCACATCATATCACACCACTGCACGTTCTCATATTGCTGCACTAATATTAATTTTTGACTACATAATCTTTGGGACCGGAGCTCACTTTATGATTTTCTACTATTCTGACACAAATCCAACACATTCTACATTTATTTTTTTTAAAATTTTGGGCCCCAAATTGCATTTGAGAGTCACAACTACTAATGATGCTCTAAGTAGCAACAACTGTCACAAGTCAAAAAAAAGTCTTCCTTCTTTGAATCTGAGTTACGATTTTTTTTCTAAAGTTTTTTGGAGTTAGTGATGTGGACTACATTAATGATAAAGTGACTGAAGTCACATTCACACAGTGAGAATGGTGAGCGACTGAGTTTAAAATTTGAAATTTATAACAGATTTAATTACAACTTGATATCCACAACTATTTCAATTTTTTAATTTGGTATCCTAAATTTTTTTTGTAACACTTGATACCCTAAAAAAATTAGGAACAAAATACTCCTGTTTAAAACGTAAAACTACCCCTACTCCCTGATAGAAGTGCGCTCTACCCCTCCGCCCTACCTCCTCCCCCCTTCCCCAACTAGCGATGCCACCGCCGCCTGCGCATTCTCGGAGAGAGAGGGGGCCATTGGGGGGGTTGCGGTCGGGGGGTGCGAGGATCGGGGGCGGGGCAGGGGGCAGTGTGGGGAATGGGGGGTGGGGACAACTTAGGGAGGAGAGGGAAGGGAGGGGTTGGAAGAAAGGGATGATTTTGTCTTTTTAAAAATTTTATGTATCTACTTAAAAATATTTAATATTTAGTGTCATGTCCCAGAACCAGAATACTGGTAAATAGGGACAGACCAGGCCAGCTACGTACACTAGAGTACTCAAAAATACGTATACGCTGTCAAGACATGGGGGTTACTACTACAAGCCAACCGTCAAACCTGGTTCAAGAATCCTAGATATCTCCATCACAGGCAAATATGCAAAGTACAAGAAGTATGATCATCAGACATAAAATGGTTAAGCGTCCCAAACTATATATACATGGATGATCATGAAGCTAGTAACACAAAATGGAGAACTAGCAAGAGTACTAGTCATACATGATAAGCTGATCTAACTTTAGTCTAGAATACGCACATCTTGTTTTAGGCCCGTAGGCTACATAACAAAATTCCAAAACACGAGCTAAACACGTGCTCGGAGGCTAAATACCACGAAAGAATAATATAGATAACTAGTGGAAGAATGATATAATAAACCTACTAAGGTACTCTGGTGCTCCGCGTAGTCACCGCCGAGTAAATAGTACGGAAGATCCTTCGGACTCCTCTATCAGATCTGGCCAAACAAAACCATTGGTGTCAGACCCCAAATAGCAAGTACCAAGAAGGAAGCCAAACCTATGAACTAAAACCAGCAATAACTAACATAATTATAGATAGAGACAGAAATAAGTAAATGCGGATCGAGACTCGTGCACTACCAATGCACTTATCCCGATAATAGAAAAGACAATAAATAAAGCATCATGTGACAGAAAGTAATTAACATGTGACATCGTAAAGTGTAGCCTTGCTAAGTAAACAGAAGCTTGAAAATATGTGAAATTAATTGGTCATGTAAGCATGTGAGATAGCCGGGTCATGAGAGCATGGTCACTTAGCATGGGGATCATGTATTTCTTGTGAGATAACTGAACATATGACCAAGGGAGACAACTGGGACATGTAACATATAGGGTAACTGGGACAAGTTGGCATGTTAGAGAAATGGTACGTGTGAGCATGTAAGAACTATATAGAACGACCAATGATAAGATAACTTAGGAACTATTCCGGAATCCAAGTTACAACCCGTAAACCAAACAAGGACCGAGGTTGTAACCCTTCTTCTGAACAGAATATAGTCTCTAATCATTGTATACCATAAAGGTCTATATGGCGTGTGAGTACTGAATAGGACAAAAAATGACTAGATGACTTGGGAACTAATTCGGAACCCAGTTTACGACCCGTAAACCAAACAAGGACCGGGGTTTTAACCCTTCTCCTGAACAAAACTTAGCCTTTAATCATTTATCGACAAAAGTAAAGCATATACAATAATGTACTAAATTAAACATACGGACACTGCCTAGACAAAACTAGACTAGACTGGACTCCATACAACAATCACGGCCAAGCAATAAGTATGACTTTGTACATTAGCTAACTAGGATTATCACAATCCTAATTACCAACATATGCACTTTTAAGAAATCCAATCCAGTTACCTATCCTGCGGACTACCCGAATTATCTAGGCCAAAAGGAAAAGAAAGTAATGGTGGATACATCGCCCGGGAGACAAACGTATCCTAAGATCTAATATTGGGTACATCGCCCAGGACACAAATATACCCTATAGACATATACAATAGTAGGTACATCGTCCAGGAGACAAATGTACCCTATAGACATATACAAGGTGCAACACTCAGGGGTGCGCTGGAAGTGTGCTCATCATGACAGATAGCTCGAAATCTATTCAGGTTGGGGTTGGGACAACGGGCTTACAGGTAACTGGGAAATTCTTCCCTCCCAATGATCTAGATAATCAAGCTAGTTGTTTAGTTATTAACATTTTTTTGTTGGAGTTTGGGTGTGGCATTCCGCAAAATCCATCCTAGACTTAATATGCAAGACTTGACAATACAAGAAAGTGCGCTATAACAAGCCACAATAAGAAAATATAATAAGGTGGAAGCTAGGAGTGCGCTACGATGAGCCACTATAGAAAAAATAGGGAGTGCGCCATGACAGACCACTATCATGTAAGCAAGAAAAACATGTACAAGAGTGCACCACGACGGGTCACTATCTAGTAAGCAAAGAAGACATGTAACATGAGTGTGCCACGACAGGCCATAACAAAGAAATTCTAGACATGGTATAGACTACAAAGTATAATAAATTTGGGAAGACGTGGCAATACATATCATAGCATATAAAAAAGAATAGAAAGGAAAGACATATAATGGCATGTGAAAAGTAATAAATAAAAGTAAGTACAAGACATAGAATAAAAATTGAACATATGCTAGTGTCAAGTGTATATAGGGTGTACAATCATTCTCTAACTATACGAGATCATCTAATCATGTTAAGAATTTATTACAGTCAAAGAAAATATCAAAACGGCCAAGTACAGAAAATATGCCAAAAGATCAAAACTATGATTGAAATTATCAGCTGCATATAAACTCCAATTAAAGTAAAATAAGAAGATTATTGAAGCCAAGACAAAGATCTACAACCTTTATGATTTGAGTTTTCAAGATTCTAGCTACAAAACAGCTTAAACAATAAAAAACGATCAAAATAGCCATGCTAAGATCGGGTCAAAGCTCAGGATACAAGTCAGAAATCACCAAACATATAGATAAATGAACAAGGAAGAGACATGGTGGTGGGCGCATCACACTGGGCGCACACCATATGGCGCACGACCATCAGGTTAGGTGGTGCACGGGGAGTGGCACGAGATTCAAGGGGCACCAAGGTCAGGATGATGCCTAGGCACACAAGGGTGCTAGGGCCAGGAGAGGCGCATAGGCACGCAATGGTGCCAAGGCCAGGATGGACGCTGGGCCGAAGGTGCCAGGCCAGAGAGGCATAGGGCCAGATAGGCACTTGGCCAACCTGACACTGTTAGCCCAATGATTATATCATGTTTTTGAATATGGTTAATCGATTAAGTTTAACTTAACGACATCACTAATATTCATGTAATCACTATCATGTTGCTACTTAAACTTAGCATTTTCCTAAATATTCTCTATATGAATATTTCTATGCTTGTATAATATTGGTTTGTTTGTCTAACAGGTACTTGTAGACATGCAGTAAGCATGATCAAGCTTTGTCAAACCAGGACATATGCAATAGAGAATTATTAATGGGCCAAAGACGGTATTGTACAAGGAGAGATTTCTCTGAACCGCCCAATAACCTATCCGGAGCCTCGCATCGGGGTTTCGCTGACGGTCAGCGGACAGAGGTCGAAGGGGCAGCACCACCCGTAGGGGTTCGGAGGACAAAGCCACCGAAAGGTATTCAGATTTCCAGATCTGTTTATCTTTGGACGACTGTCGTCAAGAAAAAATGCGTCTTCAAGTCTGCTCAAATTTCAGAAGAAATGCATCATCAAAGGGCTCTTTGTTTTCCTACTTGATCAATGTAATTTTCACATTTATTGAGTCTAGAAATACGATGTACACTACATCGTACAGGCAAAAAGGCTATCCAAGAAATTTTTTTCAAAATACCTTTTTATTTTGAAAACAAGCCCACTTATAAAAGCCCAAACTACTTCCTAACTGCTTCATCTTTTCAAAAATCCTAAAAACCAATTTGTAAAAACCTTGACAGAACTCTAACAGAATTCGGCCCGAGTTCGGCCCGAATTCGGCCAGAGTTCGGTTAGTGAGGGTTTAATTTTTGAACTTGGTCTCCCTGCTGTTACGGATCTTGCCGAGATTTTCTCAAAGAGTTTTATCTGAATTCTGTCCGAACTCTGCCTTTAGAAAAGCTATAAATAGAGAAGGATTTCGATCATTTCAACACGCCAATTCACTTTTATATCTCTTCTCTATAAGCCTACTACTTCTTCTAAAGTATTCAGAGCTATTCATTTTTAAATTCCAAGCCAGTCACAATCCTCTAGTCGATTTGCCAGTACGGTACGGTCTAGAAGTTTCAGAGTGATTGTAATTAGAGGCTTGATTAAAGATAGACACTTCACAATTGAAGTTGGTCGAGTACTTCGGATCAAAGCTCGTGTTGTAGAAGTTGCAAGAACTTCGGATAAAAACTTGCGATGATTTTCCATAGTGGATTCAACTGGAAGGTAGAGTTCTTCCGACTAGACTAGTCCTCACAAGAGAGAAACCAGTATACATCCTTGTGTTTGTGTTTGCTTTCTGCTCTCTATTTTTTAGTTACATATCTTCGATATATATTCTGTGATCTTGTTGCTAACATTTTTAATTAGCTAAATTCCGCTACCTACTCTATTCACCCCCTTCTAGAGTATTGCGCTTTACAATTCGTTCTTACAGACACATGTCCTGAATAGGCGCAAGGTCCATAATGGCGCCATGGCCAAAATAGCACACCAAAATAGGTGCCTAAGCACCAATGAGCGCAAGAAGGAAAGGGCGCTAGGGCGCACAAGGTGCCTGGGCCAGACTAGGCACATCATACTGGCGCCTAAGCACCGTGAGCGCAAGGAGGAAAGGGCGCCAGGGTACACAAGGTGCCTGGGCCAGACTAGGCACATCACGCTGGCGCCTAAGCACCGTGAGCACAAGAGGAAAGGGGGCGCCAGGGCGCGCAAGCCGCCTAGGCCAGACTAGGCGCATCACATTGGCAGCTAAGCACCGTAAGCGCAAGAGGGAAGGGGGCGCCAGGACGCGCAAGGCGCCTGGGCCAGACTAGGCGCCGGTACTTTTTTTCTTATCCAAACAGCAGCCAAGCTCCATGGGAACCTGAAAACTTCTAAAGAGCATAACTTGCTGAAAACAAGTCCGAATCGGGACTTCCAAGGGTCTTAACTGCACAGAACGAGATTCCTACAGCCTTTGACGACTCGTTTTAGGAAATACCAAGTTTTAATAGATCTAAACCAAGAAAAATAAGAAAACATAAAAAACTTAGATCTACAAAAATGTAGCTGTCAAAATCAAAAAAAATTAAGTTCTAAAGAGGCTTAGAATTATGGAAGGAAGAGAATAAAACAAACAAAATTAACTTTGTTCAAGGTTTTGGCAAGATGTACTTGCCTCTCTCTAATGGCTAGGGTTGGGTGGAAGAGGAATGAATGAGAGTGAATGAGGAAAGAGAGAGAAAAAGTGGCATATATACCAAGTCCAAGTAAACTCCACCATTCATTCATCTCCACTCAATCTTAGCGATTCAACCCTTTTTATGATGAACCAAGCTAAACCAAGTTGGTTCAACATGAACCGAAATGAACCAAGAGCTAGACAAGTGCAAAATAAAATACAGGAAAATAATTAGTAGGTAATTACAGGAACTAAATACAGAACAAATGCATAATACGGCACCAGATACGTATCCGTATATAAATGCCGATACTGTGAGACGAGTCTTACATTTAGTGGTATCAAACTGTCAAGTAAAATTTTTTTAGAATATTAAGTTGAAAAACTGGAATAGCTGAGAGTATTAAGTTACAATTAAGCCTTTATAATATGAATCACTATTCTCAAATTCATATCATAATATAATAAATTGTTAAGATAAAAATTTAAACTTTGTGAAGCCGTACTTTGGTATTTGTGGGTAGTCACAATAATAGGAAGAAAAAAAAAAATCATACTATAGTATATCTCCTAATGAAGATTTATCAGGGAGCATTGAATATGATTTGGTTCGAAGGCTTAAATAGAACAATCTACAAAATTGGATATCCAATATATTTAAGCATGATATATTAATTTTATTGAGTATCATTTGTTCTATTCACTTGTGGAATATCATTTATACTTCATGGAGAAACAATATTAGTTGCTAAAACTAAACACAGAAAGCAAATTTATGTTCCACAAAGGAAACAAAGTATATTACCGATAAGCACAATTTTAAAAATTCAAAGTACAAGACTAACCGGTTCTACCAAAGGAAAATGAAGAAAATATTATATTTGTCTCTACGCAAGATTGTGCTTCTTCAAACTGTTGAATAAAAGGCTAGCTAATAGTATTTTCAATAAAGCCTCCTACTGGTCTCATAATTAAAAAAAAAAGCATATGCAAGATGCCACTATACTGAATCATCCAACAAAGGTAGATAATGAGTATGGAGTCTTTAATGAGTATGGAGTCTTTGGTAACTATGAGCCTCAAAAAGTTTAGGTTTATTTAATTTTATTGTCTCACATATTATGGATATTAGAGTTTGGGTCTCGAAATCACAATTCCTTAGTCTGTTCATAACATCGATCAATTTCGAGACTCAAATTCTAATATTCATGTATGTGAGGCCCTAAAACTAAATATCCCAAAAGTTTATCACTGGAACATTTGTTTATGTGGTTCATGCGAGCAACCGATTCTTTCTCTCACTAGTCCAGTAAACTTCACATTATTGTAATTGTTAAGGAAAGATTCATGCTCATTACATAATTTCCTTTTTAGTATTTTTCTTCTTTATAATATTACCTTGTACTTTTCTTTTTTATAATATTACCGTTGTATTTCCTATATTTGTTTTCTTTGTAATCTCTATAAATTCAGGTTTTCCTCTAATGAATAAATATACAGAAAATTGGTACAGTCTCCATTGCTAACATTATATCAGAGCCTTGGCACTAACTCTTCCGTTGATTCCAATCGCCGTACTTCCCTCGATTCAAGCTACTGTGTCTCATGTTCATCTTCTCGGCCCTGATACAGGCTAGATCCAAACAGATCTCCACAGAATCCGCAAAGTCTGACCATCAAACTGGTGAGCACTAGATTCGGAGCTCCACCGTGAACTCCTCCTTCAAGATTCGTCGATCCGCCAGAAGCTCACCGTTCACCGCCGTTTGAACGACATATCCAGCTCAGATCCGGACTGTGGCTTCTTAGACTCTACTTCCGCCTGTAGAACCCAACTCGCGGTGGTGAGATGTCCGAGCTGCACACTCCGGTCTGTGTTGACGTCTCCGCCACTGCTCACGACAGTTTGTACAATTTTTTTAGTATTCCATTTTTTTACTCTAAACTATAGTTCACTATTATACAAATCAATAACTAGTGAACATGTGGACCTAGCTGGCATTTTTTTATAAACTTTTATTCACCGTTACACCAAAAAAACTACTATTTTCTTTTATATTAACTACAAGTCTATATAGACTATATAGGTTCAGTAACATCTAGTCTCATTTTTTTTACAAAAAAAAAAAACTCCTAAGTTAGAAGACACTTGTTAGATTCTACAAGTGAGGTTTTTTTTGTGTTTTCTTCTTGTTAACTTCTTTCTTACAAAATTCTGTACAACCTTTTTATTAATATTTTGACATCCTCCGGTCCTAGTGTTTGACCACTACAGATATGATCAAACATGCTCTTTCTACCGATGACTCTATTGTAGCCTCCGTTTTTTCAGGTATTTACTCCAATAGTTAGTTTCTTGACTCTGGTGCATCATATTATATTTGACATATAATTCAAAATGTTTTGAAAATTTAACTCATATTTCTTCATCTCCTATAATTTATACTGCTGATGGTACTACTGTTATGGCAAGTCATATCAGTTATGTTAAAACATCTAATGACCTAGTTGTCTCAGATGTTTTCCTTGTTCCAAAACTATCAATAAATCTTCTCTTTGTCGGACAATTATGTGATCAAGGATTTGATATTAACTTCTCTTCTATTGGTTGTGTTATTCAAGATCGCTCGACGGAGAAGCAAGTTGGGACATGCCATAGAATTGGTAGACTTTTTGCCATAGACAAACTTACTATCCCACTCGTAGTTGGTACCTCATTTATTGATCCAACAACTCTTTCATCTCCTTTTATGTTTTGGCATTCTAAATTAGGTCATGTTTCTTTTTTTCGACTTCGATATATGCTGAATAAACGATTGTTAGGCTATATCCACCTAGATAAAGAATGTATTGCTTGTAAACTTGCTAAACAACCTGCATTTTCCTTTTCATAAAAGTATAACTTCTTCTGTATCACCTTTTGATTTTGTGCATTCTAATATTTGGGGCAAATCTCCTGTCAAATCTATGGGAGGTGCTCAATATTAAGTACTCTTTGTTGATAGTCATGGACATATTTTATCGTTCTGGTTTTTTTAAAGTATATATTGAGTTTTGCATAATAATCAAAACACAATTTTCAAAAACTATTAAAAAATTTAGATCATACTCTAGAGGAGAATATGTATCCAATTCTTTCCTTGATTTTTTGAAAACTCAAGGAAACATTCCTCAATTATCATGTAGTGAGACACATGAACAAAATGGTGTTACGGAACGCAAACACCGTCATATTATGGAAACTGCACGTACTTTACTTCTCTCCTCCTCAGTTCCACCTACTTTTAGGGGAGGTCCGTTCACACTTCTACTTATATCATAAATCGAATTCCTTCTTTAGTCACTAACGAGATATCACCCTTTGAACGCCTTTATGATATCCCTCCTGATTACTTGGAACTTAGAGTCTTTGACTCCACCTGCTTTGCCCTTCTTCCCAAAAGAGAACGTGATAAACTCAGCAAGAAAACAACCATGTTATTTTTTTAGGCTATGGTATTCAACAAAAAGGTTACAGATGTTATGATCCCTCTTCTCAAAAACTTTATATCTCTCAACGTGTCATATTTTTGGAGAAGATGTCATTTTACTCACTTCCAAAATATCAAACAGTTGTATCTAATTCGCGTCAATTTTATGACCATTTTATTGATTCACCACCTGAAGGTTCTGAACAACCGCCACCACAAGTTCATTATTGTCATGATCCGCACCCGGTTTAGGGGCACAAGCACGTGGGTACGACCAGCCTACGCCGCAGAGTCGGTGGTAGAACGCTGTATAGGTCATCTAGAACATATAACATCTAAAACACAAAGAATATAACCTGTCATCTCCGCACGGAGGAATATAATCACAACTCAATCACGTGAATCTAAGAAAGATAAGCACAAAAAAGATGGAGATAAAGATGAAATAGATGGTCTGAAAATAGATATGCAGAGTCACAAACACAAGTTCATAATTTAAAAACATAATACAATCCCAAATAAGTTTCTACAGACCCAAAGTATCAAGTTGGAATACAATCCAGTCAAAGCCTAGCTAATATAAGTCACTACAGGCGGTACCTCCCCTACGAGCACCGGCTCCACAGGCAAGTCTTGATCAAAGTCTCCATCAATGCCAAACCCGTAGAAGGTCGAGCAATCTGCATCTAAGTCCTCTGAAAAATATGGCTATCCAGTCAGGATAGGAGCGAAGTACAAACACCAACAACAGTTCCAATAAATTAACAAATACTATAAAAAATAGTTATAATGGGATATAAGATAGAATATCAAGACTGGAAGTAAAACAGTACAAGATAAACTGAATATCATGTCATGGTTTAAGATATAAGGTAAAAACTGGAATATAAGCAAATATGTAAATCTGATGTACAATGTAAATATAAACGGTGCCTTGAGATATTATATCGTTATGTGATCGGCTTGGGTCCAGATCAGGTTGTTCCATTTGATCGACTATGCACAAGAATAAGCACAGGTAAACCTGGAGATCAGGTCGGCCAAATTGGAAAGCTATTATTCCAGTAGTATCAGGTCAGGCTACACCCTACGTGTGGCGAGGGTGAAGCTATGTACAAGTAGTTACAAAAGGGTATTGACCACATAACCTCTAATAACTTCCCAATCCCTCGAATAATATAATGGATCCATCCAAGACACGTCATGACACGGGATTCAAAAGCAGGGGGCCATGCCCACTCTCAAATCGGTGTCAATACAAGTACAAAAAACAAGATCGAACAATGTACCAATATACCATGTAAAATAGGAATAACATCTCATGACGGGATCCAATGTATACTAGTCCGTGTATCCTCGTGTCGAGAATCAAGTAAAACACTACAACTAAACAAATATAGTAAATATCAAAGCAATAAAAACTATCAGAGAATGTACTCTCCTGCCGTCCAGAGCAATGAATGTGATTTGAGGCTCAAAGCGGAGTCACAAGACCTATAGATGAGATATACATATGTTAAATGAGGTCCAATAGAGTTAAACATGGTTTTCTAGTGCATGATATGCAATCTAGGTCAATTGTTGACTCAATATTGACCTTTAGTCAAAATGGTCAACCTTGGTCAACCATAGTCATTCTAGGTCAAGTTAACCTATTTTATAATCATTACCCTTGCATCATATACCATACCCTAACATGTGGGTAAATACTTATACTAGGTAAATTACCATGTTACCTATTTACACTACATATCCCATATCAAATAATAACACTATGGTTATCCATACTAACACTCACTTAAGGGGTTATACTTAGCTATCTAAGTATCTTAGCTAACATTCAAGATATCATGTTACTCACACCATGATACCACACCTAAGATAATAAACCTATATGGATCCTTGGATATTCCCATATGGCTATTTGGATATGCTTACATATAGGCACCTACCCAAAACATTACTTATACAAATCCTCTCTAACTAACTAACACACACGTACATGTATCCATACATACTCTCATAGCCTATGTTGCTAAAGCCCAATGCTAAGTTCCCACACATAGCCTATGTCCTGTACTTGACAATAGCAAGCCATGCCAAGGCCAAGGAATGAATGCCACAAGCACAACTGCCTTGCCTATACTGATATCAACTAATAATAACACCCTCCTAACAGATCTGGAACACAGTCCATCATACATACATTCCAACATATATATCCATTTCCTCACCTATAATCACCCTCCTCACTCGATTTTCTTTATGACCCCCAAACAGTCCCCTTGAACTCTTCCTATCTACTGATACTACATGCCTAACATCAAGACACTCTACTGATACTAACTGTATTGGACACCCTAGGATACTCGAACACTAGGATACTAACACTAACACTAACACTTGCAAGCCCCCATACCCTCACTGCCACTGCTCTCTCTCTCTCACTTACCTGGGCAGAGAAGCCTTCACTTCCTGCTGCCAAGCAGGGTAGAGCCACCCTGCCTACATGTTCACAGGTTTCACATGCTCCTCAAATCCCTCCTCCTTACTGACAACCTGTAATAGGCTACTTATACCAACCCAAGGCCGAACCAATCCCAACCAGGACAAGCCAAGGCAAGCAATGTTGCTGCCTGCCTACTGCAGTAACTGCTGCTCAAGCCTACATCCTTACACAGGGGACAGGGACTTAATGCTCTGATACCTAACATACACTAACACTCTAATACATTAGGATACACCATAGGATGCACACATTCTAATCTCACATATCCTGCACTAGCTCCCTTCATCTCAACTAAGTGGCCATGTGGCCTAAAACCTATAACACTCAAGAGAGGGTCTCCCTTGCTGTTGCTGCAACTTACAGGGCAAGGTATGCCCTGCGGCTAATGCAGCTGCTGCTAAGCCCGTAAGCTCTGTTGCTGCTACTGCCAGGTGCTACTGCGGTATTGCTTGCAAAGAAAAAGAAAAATATATATATATAAATATATATATAAATATATATATAAATATATATATATAAATATATATATATATATATATATATATATATATATATATATATATATACTTAAAACTATATAGACACATATCCAATTTACATGAACCTCAAGCCTCCAAATCCCAACTGCCACGTAGCCTAAGATACCCACAACCTTCACACACATAGCCACTCTACCTCACATTAACACTCCGAGGCTCACAGGAAATGACACACACACTCAACAAGTGAGTTACTGTCACTTGGCAGTAGCCTCAAATCCCTCTCTCTAATGTATACACTCATGGCACATGAGTGCCACTGATCCCACTGCCTAACACTGATGCAGGGCCAAGCTCGGGTCTGCTAGGGGTTCAATCCCCTGCTGCCAAGCTTCATATTTGCTTGCCAACAGCAGGCCAGCAAGGCCTAAGCTTACCTGGGCATCCTGAGCCATCCCCTCTGACTTTCCTTACTGCCATAAGTCTGATACATAATGCCAAAGCTTATGTGACTGATACAAGTCCAAATATAGGACTGATATCTAAAGCTAACAAGGAAAAAAGGTATCTACTCATCATGTACCATTATATATATATATATATATATATATATATATATATATATATATATATATATATTAGGAAAAAAAGGTATCTACTCATCATGTACCAATATATATATATATATATATATATATATATATATATATATAGAGAGAGAGAGAGAGAGAGAGAGAGAGAGAAAAAGAGAGAAACACACTCTCAACATCATGAGCATATAAACACCCATGCTACCCACACATGGCAGCAACTTGCTGTTGCCAAAAAAACACTCTTGATACTCGCCTAGGAACATCCTAGACACTGGCACTGGCTGCACAGAGAGGAACTCCCTCACTCAAGATACTGCCAAGAGCAGCCATACACTTGGATACAATCTAATCTCTTAGGATACACACTAACTTATCATTGAACCCCTCACAAGACACACACACTAATGCACAGCCATATGGCTAAGGATTTCCCCTCTCACAACTCTAACTCACATTCTTCATATGCCAACTGATACAAACACCCTAGTGTCACATGAACACCTCACATTAGCTCTAACACCACTGATACTTCTAATTGGACCCCGAATTTCTGATGTCTCTGTGGCCAACACAAAGCTGCAGTGGCCAAGCCTAACTGCCTGGACCCAAATCCAAGCCCCTGCCTACTTAGCTAATACTCTTACACCCAAGGGCTAACTGACCCTTGGCCAAATGAGGCCCCTCTCCTGCAGGTAATCCCTGAACATAACCTACTACTCTAAGTCTGAACATTGGCTCCTACTCACATGGTCACTAAGGGTCTGCTTGCCCGACCCTCGACTTCTGGAGGCCAAGTGGCCTAAGGTTTAAACCCCCAAGACCCCAATCTCTTCACATATGTTTCCCTTTCCTAACCTCAACTTCTGATACACTCTAACTCTAACTGACAACTATAAGACATTACTCGCACTCACACAAACATGCATATATATTACACACATGCATATATCATATATAACAGATATTGCATATATATATATATATATATATATATATATATATATATATATATATATATATATATATATATATATTAGAGAGCTATACTTAGAAATCACTCTAAAAGCCTTTCTAATAGACAACCTACAAACACCTAATTCGTAGCCCTCACAAATGGACACAAAACTCTTAAGTACCTATCAATATAGGACTCATTAGGACCTCAATATACTTCCTATTAGACATGGGAGGGGTCGCCTATATAAATGCATGAAATTTGACCATAGAAATGGAATTTTAGAGGGTTATTCCTATGTAGGAAGAAGCCTACACCAAGCTCCACAAATTTTGGAAAGATGGATGGAGAAAGAGCTCTCCAATCCTTGCTAGAGCCCTCACCAAGCCTTCTTGAGCTCCCCCAAGCCTTTGCACAACAAAGGGAGGAAAGATGCGACAATTTGGAAGAGTATTAAATGGAGGGATGGGTGAAAACCCTAAATAAATGGTGGCTGCCATTTGGGGGTTAAAGGGGGTTTAATAGGCACTAGATAAGCCCTAATATTTTCATTATGCTTAGTATTAGATAGGTCCTTAAGTGGGCTAAGGGGTTTGGCTCTAATTAAGGCTTATATCCAACTTGGTCATGATTAGAGTCTAATTAATCAAACTAATTGGTCAAGTCATTCTAAATGGGGTCTACCATGACTAATGAATATCTAGACTACTAATAAATACAACCATCATATTAAAAAAAAATACCAATTGTGAAATAACAAAAATACCCTTATCCTAGAAAAGTGGTAGTGACAATCATACACGATGTACCGAGTCTGCCATTGCACCACCATCAGACCATCCTGCCCAATGTTCTGACATTATCTCTCTAGAGAATAATCCAACTAGTGTTGAGATACTCTCTCTAGAAGCTGATCTAGTCCCCTCAACTTCAACTCGACCTGTTCGTGATAAACACCAACCTGCTTATCTGATATATTATCACTGTTATATGTTTGCTCTTTTATTCCTTTATGAACCAACAACCTATCGTAAGGCCTGTTCTGACCCAGTTTGGCAACAAGCCATGACGAAAGAGCTAACTGCTCTACAAGATACTAATACATAGGATCTTGTGGATCTTTCTCCTGATAAATCTTTTGTTCGATATAAATAGATTTACAAGATAAAAGAAAAACATGATGGTTCTGTTGACCGATACAAGGCTCGTTTAGTTGCGAAAGGCTTTACCCAAGAATATGGTATTGATTATGAAGAAACTTTTGTCCCACTTGCTCGTATGACTACTATACGAACCTTGATTGCAGTTGCTTCTACGCGTCAATGGAAATTGTATCTAATGGATATCAAGAATGCCTTTCTTCATGGAGACCTACAAGAGAAAGTTTATATGACACCACCCCCTGGTCTCACATACTCTCCTTGTCAGGTTTGTAAACTTCGTCGTGCTTTACACGGTCTCAAGCAAGCCCATCGAGCCTGGTTTGAAAAGTTTTGCACTGCCATCATTAATTATGATTTTACCCAGAGTACACATGATTCTGCTATGTTCTTTCGCTCTTCTAATAAAGGTATTATCATTCTTGTCATATAAGCAGATGATATGGTTATTAAAGATGTAAGCCCCTGTTTTCAGAAACTCTATTATTTTATTATTTTTTGATAATTTTTAGAATATTTTATTTAGAATATTCTATCTAAATTTATTTTAGACTATGTCTTTCCATTAGAATTTTTAGTTGGATTAATTAATTTTAGCTTCCTTCTATAGAGTGGTAGGTTTGTAATTACTCCCTAATCAGATTGGTTATTTAGGAAAGCCATTATGGAATGTTTAGCCACATGACCTGGTGGAAATATTCTAGAATCATCATTAACTAGTCGGGATTAATGTTGATTAATCATGATTAGTTTGAAACATTCCAAAATATTCCTCAACCCATATGCCTAGAGGTTCTAGGACTTTTCTAATGAGGCTATAAATAGCCACCACTAATTGCTAATTATTTATTCTAATTATTACTTACATGATCCTAATGACCGTATTCTACATGCATTCATGTTCGTGTCCTTTCCACCATTTTCCACATTTTTACATGTACATTTTTTGTGTCCACCCTGACACGGACACACCTGTGTCAACATCTACATTATAGTCCTGAATTCCCCGTATCCTGCTGTGTCCTTAAACACAAGACACAACCCCCAAACCTAACAGCAAACCCTAACCCTAATTCTTGATCTGTTATCCTTGTTGTGTCCGATCACCTTTCTTGGCAGAGTCACCGAACCGTCGCTACTTCGAGCAGTACTATCCTCTGAGTCGCGATGTTCGGCCGACATGCCACCGGAGATCTCGTCGTCGTCCATCGTTCTAGTGATCGGGACCATCAGATCTGCGTCGAAGCTCTGCCGTGACGTCATGCTCGACGTCGATTCCTTTGCCAGAAAACTGTTGTGTCCAGATTGGACAGATCTGTGGGGCCGACCTTACCGCACCGCTCTGTCTTTAAGAAGCCCCCGACGCCGTTCCTTCGATCGACGTTGCCGTTTCAGATCTGCCCAGTACCGCCTCCCTCCGCCGGAGCTGCACCCCGATCCGCAACCATCACTGCCACCTTCGTCGCCGCTGTTCTTCTCCGGTCAAGATCGACCAGATCCAGATCTGGTCGTGCTAGCCATCATCCCCGACAACATAAACTGTGGAGTGTTGTGCATCGACTTCCACTGGATCAGATCTGTAGCAGCCGTTGTTTCGAAGTCCAACGTGCCATCAGGGACCGATCTGACCGTCGTAGGCTACGTCGAAACTGTCCAACTGTCGGATCTGCTTCACCTTGAGCTTCAGCCTTGCCATAGTACCTAGAATATATATATATATATATATATATATATATATATATATATATATATATATATATATATATATTGATATTATATTAATAGATTGTTAGCTAGTTTGTAAATAGCTAGCTAGATGTAAATGTTTAGTTAAAATGTTATTTTAGAGTCTAACATGTTCTGGTCCTATTCTAGGTGGTGACATAGAGACTTATTTGATTTTCAAGGACAAGGTAAGTACTTGTAATCTCAACTTTACTTAGCAACTTTACATGCATGTTACACTCACTTGCTTGACATGTTTTCGTATTTTTTACTTGCTTCCATGTTCATCATATCGTGTCGGGGGTGGGGGTAGGGAGGAGAACAATCATGAAGCATGTAGCCACCTAAGTCCTGGACATATACTCGATTGCTAGTATAGAGTACATTATATACCTTATATTATACGTGACTGCTAGTATATCATTGCGCTATATCTTATATCCATTTACTTGGCTGCTAGTATAGAGTACATGATATGCCTTATACTATATGTGATTGCTAGCATATCATTACTTTATACCATATTTTTGTTAGTATAGTATACATGGTATGTCTTATACTATATGTAACTGCTAGCATACCATTGCCCTATACATTAGACTTGATAGCCTACATGCTCAGTGACGTTCTATTTCATATGTTTCATGTAGCTAGTACATGATTTCAGGTATTTACCAGTCTACTTGCTATTTAATTGCCTTTGATATTTTATATACTATTGCATCATGTTGTTGAGTACGGTTGAGTTATGTTATACTTTGCTCCTTTCCTGAATGGATTGTTGATATATTAGACCAGGGCATTCAGACCGCATTAGATTTGGATGATGACTCCTGGAAGATTCTAGAAGATCAGATACTAATGCTTTATGATGTATTAGATGATTTGCATGAGATAGATATACCAGTTGTATTATTATTGATTTGAGGATATTATTACCGAATTTGTGTCCGAAAGAGCTAGCAAATGTATGATGTACTAAAATACTGATAGTGGACTCGGTGGTGACTTTGTCTTATTTGATTTACTTGAACGTTCTATTTGCTGTGATGAGTGATCGATATATTTTATCGTTGATGATTCTTGAGGTTTAGATGGCTGACTATCGCTGTCCACAACAGTGTAGGCCAGGCGTGATTTGAGTTGTACCCGATTATTCGGGAGCGGGTCGTGACAACAGGTAATGATTTAAAAGGTATTCTTGCTTTAAAGTTACACATGAGCACATGTCTTGAGATGAAAGATTTAGGTACTCTTCGTTACTTTCTTGGGATAGAGGTTGATCATACTTCCAATGGTTATTTTCTTTCTCAAGTAAAGTATGCATCTAAAATATTTCTTTGAGCAGGTTTAACTAATACTAAGACTGCAGATACTCTACTTGAATTGAATGCAAAACTTCACGCATCTGACGGTACTTTACTTTCTGATCCTACTATGTACCGCTAGGTTGTAGGCAATCTTAATTATCTCACTATTACTAGACCAGATATCAGTCATGTGGTTCATATTGTAAGTCAATTCATGTCTTCACCTTGCTCTGTTCATTATAAAGCTATTCTTCGAATCTTGTGCTACTTGAAGGGCGCTTTTATACCAAATAATACACTTATCTTCTACCTCCACGCTTACTCTTCATGCTTATTCTGATTCTGAATGGGCGAGAGATATCACAGATCCTCGCTCTACCACTGACTTCTGCATCTTTTATGCAATTCTCTTATTTCTTGGTAAAGTAATAAGCAAACAGTTGTCCGCTCAAATGCTGAAGCTGAATACATGGCCCTTGCTCTTACTACGTTTGAGATTATATGGTTATGCTGGCTACTTCATGACATGCGCGTTGAACATTCATCGCCAACTCCTCTGTTTTGTGACTGTAAGAGTGCTATTCAAATAACTCATAATGATGTCTTCCACGAGCGCACCAAACATATTTAAGTTGACTACAATTTTGTCAGGGATCACTTTACAAAAAGAACAATCCACCTACAATTCTGAGCGCACCAACTTCAGAATGCTCAAGTTGCAGATTTTTTTTACAAAGACGCACCCCTTAGCTCAGTTCAACTTTCTCGTATCCAAACTCAATATCTTTTCTAAACCATCTTGAGTTTGAGGGGGGTATTAAAGAAAGAGTCATGCTCATTATATAATTTTATTTTTAGTAATTTTCTTTTTTATAATATTACTGTTGTAATTTTCTTCTTTATAATATTATCGTTGTACTTTCTATATTTGTTTTCTTTGTAATCTCTATAAATTGAGGTTTTCCTCTAATTAATATTGCTAATAGTAAAAACATACACTACATTAGGAACAAAAAATTTTAAAAAAAATCTTAGTTTTAGTTTAGTAAAATAAGTTTAGTTTAGTTTGAGAAAAGAAACATTTGCTGATATTATTAGATTCGAAAGAGATCCTTCTCATTTCTAGGAGGAGCCGGACATTAACTCTTGTTCCTCGTACATACACTACATTTGGTCCAACTCTTATAGAGACATAAGTCGCTCTCACAAAGGCAGAAGCTGGCGATATCAGAAGGGACAAACAAGGCTAATGTTAAGAGCATTACAAGAATTATCAGGGGACAACACAATTTTTGGGATTATAAAAATTATGGAAATATTATGCGTATTCAGGACTGCCAAAATTTCTACCGTTCCGAAAACATAGGACTGCAAAAAATTTGGCTTCATATCCAGAACTGTCAAGCTTTTAACAGTCCATATAAAATCATAATTTTGATGGCCCTAAAATAGCATGTATTGCTATAAAAAATTGACAATCTTGAATATATAGAACTGCAAAAGTGGGTTTCCCTAAATCTTGTAGTGCGCCTAACATCTGTCAAGTAAAATGTGGTAAACCAAAAAGAATATGATAATTACTTAATTTCCATCCAAAAGATGGGAGTCACAAAAATAAACAGCATCTTTGTGGATGTGTAGCTATAAATTGCATTTGTACAAGTCACATTATATACAAAATATCGTTGCTAGACACCATTGTAGTAAGGAAGGATGGGTTCTTCCCCTCTCCCCCCACATTACCATCTTCTCATTCAAGGCCACACCATCCCACATATCCACCTCGTCCATCTCATTGGGTTCATGTCGGTTTACTATTTAGTCAATGGTACACCTTAATTTGCGTGCCACGAGTTCCGAATTTGGAACCGTGATTTTTCTTAACCAAAAATTTGTGTTTAATTTTTTATTTAAAATTGTAATTAGAATAAATTAGGATTTTAGATAATTTATTCTAGAATTAAATATAACTAGATTAGGTTAACCTATTATTCACTTTCTATAATTTCTAGAGCGGAATTTTAGATCTAACTTGTGGTTATTCGTGCGACGGGGTTCATAGTATGGTTTGATAGATTCTTGGCCAGTTCAGACAAGTACTTGCTTATGCTTTCATGTACAATTACTTTATATTGTAATAGTTCACCTATGCATGCTATCTTTTCATGTCTTGACTGTTTACACACACAAGAGTAGAGTGGCCTATTATGTCATGTTTTCTTGTTATCATTATCGTGATAATGCTTTGTTATTGTGAGTTATGGATATGGAAGAGCTACAATTATTAGGCACGTAGAAAAGTTCCATCGTTGGCATCTCTCCCATTTACGGGGGTGGGCCCTTTCCTATCATTATTATGTTACCCAAGTCCTCAATATGTAGGAGCATTGTACTTTTCATGACACTACTTATTATATTTTTGAGTTTTCTTAAACTTTTCATACTTGTTACTTATTGTTATCAGTTTATCATATTTCGTGCTTTCTTGTTCATATTGTATATGTTTCTATTGATCATTTCTTCACATGCTTAGTGTTACATTGCTTTATATTGTACTTGCATTATGATGGCTTAAACTTATACTTGTTCCATTTCTGACTGGATTCATTGACAATTTTAGGTGACTCGCTATCTTATATGCTATGGACCCTTGTTGGAGGAGAGAGAGATCTTTTGGAGGCCGTCTTAGATTCTAAATAGATTAGATAGTTCTTGAATTTAAATAGTTAGCGGGTTTGAATTTAAATAGTTAGCGGGTTTGAATTTAAATAATTAGCGGGTTTATATTAGAGTTAACATTAAAGGTTAAAATTAATGTTAACATTAACATTTAATTTAAAATAAATTAACAATAACAATAATAATAACATTAACATTAATATTAATATAAATTAGATAGTTAATTTTATAGATTATAATTTACCATGTCAGCTGACATATCAGGTGCCTCGTCAGTTGTCACATAAGGAGGGATAGTTTGGACTTTGGAGGGACATTTTGGAGGTACGAATATCATTTCCTTATGTGGTAGCTGACATGACATGTTAAATAGCATTATATAGCATCTAACGTGACAGTTGACATGACAAATTTTAGTCCAAAAAATTAATTATCCAAATATTTTAATGTTAATATTAATATTACTTTTAATGTTAGTATTAATATTAGTATTAATGTTGATTAATATTAGTATTAATGTTAACGTTCATGTAATTTTAATACTAACATTAAAATAATTCTAATATTAATTTTAAAATTGTCATGTCAGCTGCCACATTATAACAGCCACGTCAGCTGTCAGTTGCTACGTAATGAGAGATAGATTGGGGGGAAATTTTGGAAGTACAAAGAGCATTATTCTAATAATATTAACAAAAATGATTTTATCTTTAAACTTGCAATCCATACTCACCTATGAAAAATATAAATTGTATGTAGTACAAGAATATATTACTACAAAAAAAATCTCTTTACAATGTTTCATCTACAACACATCCTGAAAATATTGCAAAAATGTGAGTTCTACAACCTTTATCGTAAAATCGTTGTAAAATACATGTGCAGACAACGTTTTATATTCAAATGTTACAGCTTCTACAATGGTCATTCACAGAAGTTGTGCATTGTTGTCTTCAACAATGTTTTATTAACATTGTAAAACTTACTAATTTTGACAATATTTATCTAATGTTGTCAAAATTATTAATTTTGACAACATTTTTAAAATATTATATAAATACCATGTTCAACAACCTTTACCAACTATAGTAAGTTTTCTATCTTTCACATGTTTGTTCGATATCGTAAAATTTATTTTATTTACAACTTTATATAAACATTATGTATGTATTATATTTTTACAATGTTTAAAAAATATTGTAAAAGAGTTATATTCAGTAACTTTTATAAGATATTGTAAAAGTTGTGTATTTCACAATGTTTATACAATGTTCAAAATTTATCTTGTTTTGCTACTACAAATAAATATTGTGAATGTATTTATATTTTTACTATTTTAAATTTCATATCCATGTGTTTGACCCAAAAAGGGGACATACCTTATTGGAGAAGCATACATATGCGCTATGTGCCAGAAGTTATGTGCTGAAGGTTCTGATTCTTCAGAGACAGACAACATCTTATGTGGCATCATTCAGAGTCCATGCGACATGCATGCTTCAGCTAACAGTCGAGTCGCATGACTCATCCTAAAACCTCAGCAAAAGGCGAGCCACTTTGTAGTTTTTGCAAGCAACAATTACGAGGAAGACGTCAGCAAAATCATGCTTTAGAGTAGAGTTATGCGGTAAAGCCTTACACAGTTAATATTATACGGTATAAGCAGTATACGGTGAAATTATTCTCCCTGAAGAGATCGTGTGCTTCGTGGCCGCATGTCATGTAACACGTCTCAATTAATTGAAATTATGTGGCATTCGGACCGTGACATGCGTGCATGTTCATCCCACGTTTCACAGATAGCCTATGCGCTAGCAAGTCTCTATGCACATTAGAGCAGAAAATAGTGTATTTTAAGTTTTTATGCGTGCATGGCTATTTTAGTATAAATGACTATAAATAGCTGGGACATGTGTGTTAGGGTTGTATACTAAAAGCATCATTTTTTTAGTAACCTTATTTCCTTAAATTTTGAATGAGAATCATATGGGCAAATGTTTGCATATTGTATTTGTTGCAAGTGTTAATGCAAATGTCTGATATTCTATATTATAGATAATATGGTATGTGGTGTCACACAGAAGATCATATTATCAGTTTCCTATGGAGTATATAAATAGTTCACAACCTAGATGGACTTGGACAATCTATTGGAAAGGTTATAGTGTAATCTGGTATTAGTCTATCTTGACTATAGGTTTACACTAGTACACTTTGTGTTTATTGAACAGAACCACTTGAGGTTGTTCTTTTTGTACTGACTACATAAGAGAACAAACACATCTGTTATTATGGATGCTTGTGCTCTCAATATGGATATAATAACGGACATGTATATGCAGTGTGCATTATTTTGACTCATAAAAGAGTGAGATTCATTATGGATCAACAACCTCTATGAATTGGGTAATAATATTGTATGTATGATGGGCTGTTGATTATAAATGGAATCCATGTCCCGATACATCGGGTTGAAGATGTCCCCTTAAGGAGCTCATAAGGATTGTCGTGTAAACCCTGCAGGTGGATTATATCCGACATGACAAATAAAGTTGAGCGGTACTACTTAAGGATAAAAGATGTCGAATCAATATAGTTGTCAGTAACTTAATTTGATCGACGGACATACGATATCTTAATATGGGGAGCCAAACGAGCATATAATAAAAGGAGCCCACAAATATAATTTGGGATTAGGGAGGTAGTGCAACAATAGCTCATTAGTAGACCGAGCTATTGTTAATGGACTTGGATTGTGTGTTCGGGCTGAACACGGGATATCCAGATCCGTTAGGAGACATAACCCTAATTTCTTCTCATGGTCCCTGCCGTAACCTATATATATCCTCTATTCTCTGGCCGCCATATTACTGATCAGAAATCTGAAACCTTCTCTAAATTCGTGATTCACGTAAGGAGAGAAAGAGAGGGCTACCAAGGAGAAGAAAAGGTTGGAAGATCGTCGCCCATACGACATCCAACTCGAGGAAGGAATACGTGCAGAAGATCTTGGGGTCGTCCGCTCGAGATTGCCAGGAATTACTTGTCTCCTTTCCGCCGCAGGTATAATTCATGAACCCTAGTTTCCGCCTATGAAGGGTTAGAACACGTATTAGATCTGTTTAACTTTCTATCGATCAATACGTACACCAAAGGAAGGGTCCTGGGAATCCCCAGTTCCAACAATTGGTATCAGAGCCACTTTGGATCTATGTATTGATTGATACGTCCATGTTGTCCAATAAAACCTGTGCTGTGTAATAGTCGGTAGATGTAGATCTGTTCTAACTCAGTTTTGCAGGCATCTTAGATCCAACTATTATGGTCCAATGCATGTTTTTGATTGTGTTGTTTAAACTATGGACATGTCGTGGATGTTGTTGTTGCTGTGGATGTAATTAAAATCACGAGGGTTGATCGTGCTTATTATTTTAATTTTGTCTTCGGGAGGCATAGGATTGATGTAATTTTAATTATTTTTGATCAATCGTGATGGCGGTGGTGGCTGTTTCTGACGTCGGACGAGATGCTGGTTTTAAACAATCTAGAGGCAGACAAACAATTTTCGATGAAGGAATCTAGAGGCAGACAAATGATTTTCGAATAGATCTGTGCAGCGCCAGATTTTGGATTCGGATAGTTGAGGACGGAGCAGCAAAGATGACCATAATAGTTGGATATTTTCTCTTATTTTTGTCATTTTGCTTTTTCTGATTATGCATGTTTATTATTGTGTGGTTGTTTTTTTTTTGAAAAACCAAGCCTACATTAATAATGGACAACATGGACATAATATCAACTAGTAGAAAAACTCTCATTGTTTAATAGCTAAGTGGGAGAGGATATTTATTTAGTTTAAATCCTATGGTCTCCATTACTGGTTTGTAGGTGATGTAATTATACTTGCGTGTTGGCTATAGTGCTTTTCTCCATATCGGATGAGTATAATTATGGATCACCAGTACAAACTTCCTTAGGAATAATTGTAGAAAGTTACCTAGTATGTGTTCACTTCTCCATCTGAAGGGACTCATTACAAGGTAATGGACTTAGTATTAAGTAATGGTATACACTTAGATACAAATAATAGTATCCTCCCCATCGGAGTCACTGCTATTATTTGTATGACCAGAGCAAGACCAGCATATTAATTTTATTTGTCATAAAGTTATGTTGACATGATAGTAAAATTAATAAAAAAAAACCTACTTGAACAAAGTTGAATTTGTATACGTCCACACTATCGTGGCATGCTAAATTCATGGTGTTCAAGGTGTTGGTAAATTTCTTATTATTGTTTTGAGGGAATCAATATTAGTTTAATTCAAAAAGTTTTTTGCCCTACATAATTTTATTTATGTGATTCTCAGGATTTCAAAAATGGGTTCTTTTAGTCCACTTATGGTGATTCTTAAAGAAAACAAACTTACTGGACCTAATTATATTGACTGGAATAGTAATTTGGATATTGTTTTGACTGTTGAGGAGTACAAATATGTACTTGTTGAGGAATGCCCACCTAAGCCTGATGCTAACTCTGATGAAGAGGTCAAAAAGGCTTATAAGAAGTGGAAAAAGGCAGATGAGATGGCACGGTGTTACATTCTGTCATCTATGTCAAATGTACTGCAACATCAGCATCAGGCCATGGCCACTGCTTATGACATGATGTATAATCTCAAGGAACTCTTCAGACATCAGAGTAGAGCAGCTAGGCAGTTTGCTATGAAATGTTTGATGAATACAAAAATGGCTGAGGGTACACCAGTAAGGGATCATGTTCTCAAGATAATGGGTCATCTGAATGAGATGGAGATCCTTGGAGCTGAAATCGATGGGGAATCCCAGGTCGATATCATTCTCGGGACTCTGCCTAAAAGTTTTGACAATTTTTGCCTTAATTATAATATGAACAAAAGGCTGTATAGTTTGGCATAACTTACAAAAGAGCTACATGATACTGAATCTCTTTTTAGGCAGAGTAGTCATGTTTTTGTTTCTGAAAAGGCTTCTACTTCTAAGCCAAAAGGCGGTAAGAAGAAGAATAACATTCAGAAATAGGTAAACTCAGCAAAAAAGGGCATAGGACCTCAAGGCGCGGTGAAAAAGCCGAAAGGCAAATGTTTCAAGTGCAAAGGGTCAGGATATTGGAAGACTGATTGTCCACTTCTCAAACAAGGGAACAAAGAAGGTATATCTCATTTACTAGTAGTTGAAACATGTTTAGCGGTGTTATCTACCAGCACCTGGTGTGTAGATATAGGAGCCACTAATTATGTCTTCAATACATTGCAGGGGTTTCAGGAAACCAGATGGCTCAGTGATGGAGAGATATGCTTGTTCATGGGTGATGCTACAAAAGTATCGGTCGTTGCATTAGAAGATGTTACTTTATCTTTTGGTAGAAATATGTCTTTAACATTGAGAGATTGTCTTTATGCACCTTCACTTAGAAGGAATTTAGTTTCTGTTTCTATGTTAGTTAAGGATGGATATTCAGTTTATTTTAATGACAATATTGTTATTAGAAAGAATAAACATTTTATCTGTTCTGGTGCATTGGTTGATAATTTGTATGTCACTAATCCTATTTTGCCCACAATGCAACTTATAGAAATGAATAATATGTTATCTAACTTAAATAAGAGAAAAGAACCTTCTTGTATGAACCAAACATATCTTTGGCACTTGCGATTAGGGCATATTAACCTAAGAAGGATTCAAAGACTGGTTGAAGATGGACCTTTGAGTTCATTGGAAGTGGAGGCACTACCAGTCTGTGAATCCTGCTTGGAAGGTAAAATGACCAAAAGGTCTTTTACGACAAAGGAGTATAGGGCCAAAGATGTGTTGGAATTGGTTCATTCTGATTTGTGTGGACCCATGACTATCCAAGCTAGAGGTGGCATTGAATATTTTGTCACATTTATTGACGATTATTCAAGGTATGGATACATTTATTTGATGTGCCGTAAGTCTGAGTGCTTTGAGAAATTCAAAGAGTACAAAGCTGAAACGGAGAAACGTCATGGAAAATGTATCAAGTTTTTACGATCAGATCGCGGTGGCGAGTACCTCTTTGGAGAGTTTAGGGATTATTTATCAGAGGCTGGGATTGCATCCCAATTGACTGCACCTGGAACGCTCCAGCAGAATGGTGTAGCCGAAAGAAGGAATAGAACTCTTATGGAGATGGTTAGATCAACGATGAGTTATTCGGATTTGCCAGATTCGTTTTGGGGATATGCGTTAGAGACTGCAGCTTATATTTTGAACTTGGTTCCTTCAAAGTCAGTACCTCTTACTCCCACAGAGCTGTGGATTGGGCGTAAGCCTAGTCTGAAACATGTTCACATTTGGGGTAGTCCAGCACATGTGCTGAATGGGAAAGCAGATACGTTAGAATCTCGTACAGAAGTACGCTTGTTTGTAGGCTATCCAAGAGGAACGAAATAAGGTTTATTTTATAGTCCTAAGGATCAGAAGGTCATTGTTAGCACCAATACCCGATTCTTAGAGGAAGACTATGTGATGAACCATAAACCCACAAGTAGAGTTGTTCTAGAAGAACTGAGACGTGAGACACCAAGTACTTTAGTACCAACAGTACAAGAGGATGAACCATAAATAACTGCACAACTTGTCACAAATGTTACACCACAACCGATAGTGCCTCGTCGTAGTGGAAGGGTTGTGATACAACCTGATAGATATATGTTCTTGGGAGAGTCGTCAGACTTTATCCATGAAGAACAAGATTATGATCCCTGTACCTACAATAAAGCACTCCAAGATAAAGATGCAGAGTCTTGGCAAAAAGTAATGATATCTGAAATAGAATCTATGGATTCTAATCAGGTCTGGGATCTTGTAGAACCACCCGTTGGTGTAAAAGCCATTGGATGCAAGTGGGTCTATAAGAGAAAAAGAGGATCAGATGGTAAGGTTGAAACCTTTAAAGCTCGGCTTGTAGCAAAAAATTTTACTCAAAGAGAGGGTATCGATTATGAGGAAACCTTTTCTCTTGTAGCCATGCTTAAGTCTATTCGGATTCTTTTATCTATTGCAGCTCATCTCGATTATGAGATTTGGCAAATGGATGTCAAGACAGCTTTCCTTAATGGAAGTCTTGAGAAAGACATCTATATGAAACAACCAGACGGGTTCATTGAAAAGGACCAGGAGCATCTTGTTTGTAAGCTCAAGAAGTCCATTTATGGACTTAAGCAAGCTTCCAGATCTTGGAACATATATTTTGATCAGGTGATAAAATCCTATGGATTTGATCAATATCAGGATGAATCATGTATATACAGAAAGTGTGACAGAAATGTGGTGGTGTTCCTAGTACTTTATGTGGATGACATCTTGCTCATTGGAAACAATGTGAAGGTGTTATCTGATGTAAGGGTATGGTTATCCAAACAGTTTGATATGAAGGACTTGAAAGAAGTAGGTCACATCCTTGGGATCAAAGTTCTACGAGATTGTAAGAAAAGGATATTGGACTTATCCCAAGCTTCCTATATCGATACTGTACTAACTCGTTTTAGTATGCAAAATTCTAAGAAAGGTTTCCTACCTTTTAGACATGGAATTGCTCTATCAAAGGAGCAGTGTCCGAGGACACCTAAAAGATAGAGAACATGAAGACAGTTCCTTATGCTTCAGCAGTAGGAAACTTAATGTATGCAATGCTATGTACGAGAGCAGACATCTGCTTTGCCGTAGGCATGGTCAGCAGATATCAGTCTAACCCAGGACAAGAGCACTGGACTGCCGTAAAGCATATTTTGAAGTACCTGAAAAGGACTAAAGAATATATGCTAGTTTACCAGGCAGATAGTTTAGTTCCCTTGGGGTATACAGACTCAGATTTTTAGTCAGATTGGGATTCCAGGAAATCTACCTCAGGTTATGTGTTTACTTTGGGAGGTGGAGCCATTGTATGGAGGAGTATCAAGCAAAAATGTATTGCTGATTCCACCATGGAAGCCGAGTATGTGGCAGCCTCTGAGGCAGCCATAGAAGCGGTTTGGCTCAGAAACTTTCTGTTTGACTTGGATATGGTACCTAGTTTACCTAAGTCTATTACACTTTATTGTGATAATAGTGGTGCAGTTGCAAACTCGAAGGAACCACGAGCCCATAAGACTGGCAAACACATTGAGCGCAAGTACCACCTGATACGAGATTTCGTAAAGAAAGGAAAAGTTGCTGTGATCAAGATGGCATCAGCCGACAACCTAGCTGATCCCTTTACAAAGAGCTTACCAGCTAAGGCTTTTGATAGTCATGTTGAGGGAATGGGAGTCAGATGTGTAGCAGCATGGCTTTAAGTATAAGTGGGAGATTTATAACAGTACACTGAAAAGTAATACTTTGAGTATAAGTGGAAGATTGTTAGGGTTATATACTAAAAGCATCACTTTTTTAGTAACCTTATTTCCTTAAATTTTGAATGAGAATCATATGGGCAAATGTTTGTATGTTATATTTGTTGCAAGTGTTAATGCAAATGTCTGATATTCTATATTGTAGATAATATGGTGTGTGGTGTCACACAGAAGATCATATTATCAGTTCCCTATGGAGTATATAAATAGTTCACAACCTAGATGGACTTGGATAATCTATTGGAAAGGTTATAGTATAATCTGGTATTAGTCTATCTTGACTATAAATTTACACTAGTACATTTTGTATGTATTGAACAGGACCACTTGAGGTTGTTCTCTTTGTACTGACTACATAAGAGAACAAACACCTCTGTTATTATGGATGCTTGTGCTCTTAACCCGGATATAATAACAGACATGTATATACAGTGTGCATTATTTTGACTCATAAAAGAGTGAGATTCATTATGGATCAACAACCTCTATGAATTAGGTAATAACATTGTATGTATGATGGGCTGTTGATTATAAATAGAATCCATGTACCGATACATCGGGTTGATGATGTCCCCTTAAGGAGCTCATAAGGATTGTCATGTAAACCCTGTAGGTGGATTATATCGGACATGACAAATAAAGTTGAACGGTACTACTTAAGGATAAAAGATGTCGAATCAATATAGTTGTCAGTAACTTAATTTGATCGACGGACATACGATATCTTAACATGGGGAGCCAAACGAGCATATAATAAAAGGAGCCCACAAACATAATTTAGAATTAGGGAGGTAGTGCAACAATAGCTCATTAGTGGACCGAGCTATTATTAATGGGCTTGGATTGTGTGTTCGGGCTGAACACGGGATATCCAGATCCGTTAGGAGGCCTAACCCTAATTTCTCCTCATGGTCCCTGCCGTAGCCTATATATATCCTCTATTCTCTGGCCGCCATATTACTGATCCAAAATCTGAAACTTTCTCTAAATTCGTGATTCACGTAAGGAGAAAAAGAGAGGGCTGCCAAGGAGAAAAAAAGGTTGGGAGATCATCGCCTACACGACGTCCAACTCGAGGAAGAAATATGTGCAGAAGATCTTGGGGTCGTCCGCTTGAGATTGCCAGGAATTACTTGTCTCCTTTCCGCCGCAGGTATAATTCATGAACCCTAGTGTTCGCCTATGAAGGGTTAGAACACGTATTAGATCTGTTTAACTTTCTATCAATCAATACGCACACCAAAGGAAGGGTCCTGGGAATCCCCAGTTCCAACAATGTGCTTCCCAGAGGATTGACGTTTTCATATCAGAGCCTACTTGCTGCTCAATTTGCTAGTGAGCCAGAGTTAGCAAGCTTTCTGCAATCTTCGGATCGAATCGTCAACCGATTAAAGAAGTCGACGGTAGACTTAATCTCCATCGCTCCCACTCCTATATCTTTTCTTGTACTTAGAAATTTTTGTGTAACTATGATTCTCTTGTACTCTTTTTCAAAAGTTTAATACAAAAGTTTACACTTTTTGTAATGAAAACAAAAATATGACTTTGTTAGGGACGACCTTCTCTATTGACAAGAAGGTGGTAGTGCAATCCGACGTCACGAAGATTGGTACAACACAAAAGATGATGGTCGTGCAATTCGACCAACAAGCCTAGCACTACAACAAAATTGTGTTTTAATGACACACAAAAAGTGTCGTTGATGACTTTTCATGACACTTTTCAAGTGTTGTCGAGAGGGGGTGTCATACACTACCAGAATAAGTCATATTAGCAACGTAATTAGCGACGCTTAACAAAACCGTCACTATAATTTAACAATTTAGCGACGTAATTATGAAACATCGTAATACGTCACTATTAGCGACTATCAGCGACGTATTGCAACTACATTTTGTATTAAAAAACATACGTCGGGAAGAAGTCAGTGAACGTCGCTAATATGACTAATAATAGCGACATTTACCGACGTATCATAATGACGTCGCTAATATGACTAATAATAGCGATGTTTACCGACGTATTATAGTGACGTCGCTAAATTGAAAATATAGGACATTTGAGTTTTCATTCTCCACCCATTATTTCGATCGATTTCCACCGAAACCCCTTCCACCCAGCCCTCGGCGACCATCTTCCTCCGGCCCTCGGCGACCCCCCTCCGCCCTCGACAACCCTCCCTCCTCGGCCCCCGACCCTCTACGACCCCGCTCGGTGACCCTGCTCCCATCGGCGACCCCCTCGGCGACCCCGCTCCCCCTCGCCGACCCCGCTCACCCTCGACGACCCGCTCCCCTCCGTCTCCAGCTCCCCACCGAGGACCCCCTGCCCCCTCGACGACCCACTCCTCCGGCCCCGACTAGGTAAACCCTAACCCTCTTTCGGACACGACACTTTGACATAGGGCACAACACTTTGACACACACACACCCTAACATGTTCACACTATTTGACATACCCTATGATACCATGTTGACACGTATTGACACACTGGTTTGACACTTTCACCTCACTCCTGACACATACATGTCTGTGCACATCACTACAAACATACACACACACACATGACACCTTGGGTTACATTACTGGACATTGACACATGCCTATATTACTCACTTCACTGCTTGCACTCATCAATTCATCGACACACATCACTGCGTACTAGACACTATTGCACTTCACATTCTCTGTTGGTTTGACAATGTTCTTATACTGTATTGACACATTGACACTCTGTGATACCTCCTTATTCTGCCTCTATAAAGACTCAAGTCTTGCTCTTTGCCTTGTCCTTCAGGGACATATTGTATTCATTAGTTATTACTGTCCTTATACCCATTGGTTCAAATTTGGACATTATCCCTTTAATTTCACATCCATCTTTGACAAGTGTGCAGTCCATGTTGTCCAAGTATCAGTCATTGATTTTAGGTATCAGTCATTAATTTGAGTTATCAGTCACATATATTGTACTGATAACTAATGTGAAGTCCATGGGGTGTATTGATAAGTTAGAATATATCATAGAGTCAAGCGGAGGGTGGCCATAGTTTGTATTTTGTGTTTGTAACCTTAGGATATATATATATATATATATATATATATATATATATATATATATATATATATATATATATATATATATATATATATATATTAAGAAGCATTTTATTGAAAAGAAAGGTCGGCTCAAAAAGAGCAATACAGGTGCAGGGCAAAAAAACACAAAATAGACCTGAAAAGCAAGGAAATACAAAGTACATGTAGGAATACGGTATTTCAAAAGTTAGAGGACAAACTTCCGGAAACCGCAATGTTCCAAACCAAAACGAAATTTTGAAAACCCAAAATTTTGAACTGTTTGAAATTTAAAAAATTCACAGCATTGATGAGCGTTGAACGGGAACGATTCCCGAGAAGAGAAGCGGGTGTGGGCACGAGGCCCTAGGGACACCCAGCCCGAGGCTGGGGACGCGTGGCCCTATGTGGGTGAGAGGCACGAGGACCTCGGGCACCCCTCCCCCCGCATGCTGGGGCGCGGGCGGGAAGACCAAGGAGGGGAAGGCTCCGACGGGGGCCGGCCCAGAGTTAGGGGAGGGGCTCCGGCGAGCTCGGCCGGATGAGCGCGAGAGGGGCGCACAGACGCAGTCCGGACAACTGCAGGCGACGACCACCCGGGAGGGGAGAAGCACGCCGACGAGGGGAAGGAGTGCGGGGCTCGCGAGAAGAGCGAGCGGAGGCTGGGTTCCGGCGGGCGGGCCGGCCCAGAGCGAGGAGGGAGGGAAAACCGCCGACTGAAGAGAGGGAGCACGGGAGCGGTCCGTCGACGGGAAAGGAGGGAGGTCCGTACCCAAGGAAGGGGGGCGGTTCCGTGCCCCGAGGCCGCGCGCGCGTCACCAGGCGCTGCACTGCCCGGAGAAGGGCACTCTGCCCAAGGGAGCCGAGCGCACGGCCCGAGCTAGCGAGCGCGTGGCTCGAGACCTTTGGGATGGGCCACCGGCAGGATGTGCCCGCCCGGAGGGAGGGGGGCGGGCGGGGGGGAGCTCGACCTCCGGGGGCGGGGGCGCGAGACGGAGGGGGCGGGGGGGGAAGGGGAGAAGGGAGGAAGAAGGCGGGAGCAGGGGGCGCGACAGGTAGAGGCGCCTACCGCCGGCGGAGAGACCGCCGGAGAGTGGAGGAGGTAGAGGAAATGTCAGCGCTCGGGAGGGCCGGCACCGGGGAGGGCGGGGAGCACGACGTGGCCACGGCTGCTCGACCCACGGGGGCCACCGACGAGGAGCCGGAGGCGGCCGGAGGGAAACAGAACCTGGCCGGTGGCTTCGCAGCTACGACGGCCCATGAGGGGGGCGCGCTGGGGGAGGGCGCCGCAGCCGAGAGAGGGACGCGGGCACCGGAAAGAGAGAAAGGAGGAGGGGGAGTGCCCGCGAGGCCAGCGACGGAGGATGGGAGGAGGAGGCACCGCCTGTCCTGCCGCAGGTCGGGGGACCGAGAGCGACCGGGGAAACCAGAGAGGGCTAGAGCAGGGCTGGAGCGGGCTACTGCAGGGATAGGAATCCGTACGTCGCCGGCGAGGGGGCCGGTGGCTCGGCGGAAGGAGCGTCGGGGTGGTGGGCCGCTGGGAGGGAGGGGGGAGGCCAGGATGCTCCGGGGACAACTCTGATGGAGGGCCGAGGTGGAAGGGTGCCGGAGGAGGAGTCGGGTTGTATGGAGGAGAAGAAGTCTCCCCGCGCTGCGGCCGATGGCGTCGAGACCGGCGGGTACGGCGACGGCGCCGAGGAGGAGGAGGAGGAGGGAAGGAGGTAGGGGAAGGTGGCATCCTGCGGACCCGCTCCGACGAGGAGGACGGGGAATCCCCACAAGAGGGAGAGGAGGGGCGCCCTGGCCTGAGACGGCCAGCCGGCGAAGGGCGGAGGTCGCCCGAAGGGGAGCGCGCCCAGGGGGCAGCCTGCCAGGTCGGCCACCCGACCACGAAGGCGAAGGGGGGAGGCGAGCAGAGGCGCTCCGGCCGGAGCTCGAGCTATATATATATATATATATATATATATATATATATATATATATATATAAGGATTTTATTTGTTAGAGTATGAGTGAAGGGGCAGCATATGGCAGCATTTTGCATTGCTATGCTAGCCACAGCAAGCAGGCAGCAAGGCACTCATTGCTTTGGGCCAATGGCTCACTGCACTTGGCCATGTATGCAGTGGCAACAAGAGAGGCACTTGGTCATGTTTGAAGAAGAGGCTAGGTTATGTGGTGAACCACTGTTTGAGTGTTGGCCTTTGGCCATTGCCTTGGCTTTAGGCTATCAACCATGGTTGTGAACAGGTTTATGAGTGAGGGTGAACTGTATACCTATGCTACAGTCCATATTTAGTGAGTATATTGTGCTAGTGTCCTAAGTTAGTGAGTGTTTTGAGTGTCTTTGTATTAGTGTACTAGTGAGTGGGAGGGGGGATTCAAGTGTCAGTGAAAATATGTGTCTTACACTGTGTTTGGGAACTTTTGTGGGGAGGAAAAAAAAAATTTGAGGGGAAGAAAAATGGAGGAGGGTAAAATGAAGGTAAAGTTAATTTTCCTTCCTTTGTTTAGATGGACAAAAAGTAGGGAAAGGAAAATAATTTAAGGACTCGATGTCATCTATAACTGAATAACAATTCGGTTTCTTCGGTTTGCTCGGTTGGACTATTTCTATTGTATAATGGATAGGGTTCAAAGTTGAAATCGTGATTAAATGATATTAAAAATTATAAATTTTTATACACAAATTGATTGTATTTGCGTCCAAAGTTACTAGTTGTTAAATTACCAATGTTGGTTTTAAAACAGAGGAGTTGTTTTCAAAATATACACATATTATTTACAACATATACGTAGAATTCTGAAAGCCTTAAAAGGCTTGCAGAAGTAAACTTTCTTCGAAGAGAAGAGTTGACATTGAACACGTTACGACATTCATTTAATACTCATGTGTCTATGCATCCATTTGGATAATATAATCGAATAAGTGTATCTATCTTTGCAGAATTATCTTCAAATGGATATGAATTACTACTTAAGGAATCGTTCATAGATGTACAACCGTCATCCTGATGTGCGGGATAAATTCATAGAGGGTGTACAGCAGTACCTGCAGTTTGCCAAGGCGTTCCCTCAGTACATGGACGGTACCAAAATTAAGTGTCCGTGTGTGAGATGTCTCAACTTGAAATATCATCCAGAAGTGGAAGTCACATATCATTTATACTCGAAGGGTTTCACGCCGAATTACTATCAGTGGAGCACGCACGAAGAACTTGTGTCTTTAGCATCGGAGTATGAGCCTTATGTGGATGTCCACAACCACGCTGCTTACGACGATAGGTTGGTGAACATGGTTTTTGACACGACGGGGCCTAGTTTTGATTCGGACAATCATGATGCACCTAAGGAGGCACCGAATGTCGATGCTGTAAAGTTCATGGAGTTGCTAGAGAATGCAAGGACTCCATTATATCATGGTTGTGAGGATTATTCACCGTTGGAGGTGGTTACAAGATTGTTGAGCATCAAGTCTGATTTTAATATGTCGCAAGATTGCTACAACCGACTTATGGAGTTGATTATAGAAATATTGCCTGAGGGTGCTAAGTTGCCTAAAGACTTTTACTGGTCTAAGAGGATGGTGAGATCGCTCTGGATGGGATACAAAAAAATCGATGCATGTCGCAACGGGTGCATGTTGTACTACAAAGACGACAATGAGTTGGTTATTATCTAGTCTTGGTTATTGTCTGAACTTAGATGTTTTTTTTAGAATATACTATCTGGACTTAGATGTTTCTTGTAAAATATATCATCATATTTTGTCTTGGTTATTATCTTGTCTTTGTTGTACTTTCATATTTCTAGTCTCTATTATTTGTTGTATCATCATATGTTGTTATCAGGTATGACAGGTCGTCGCAGATCGTTTCGCATGTTCCGACATGGGGGAGGACGAGGTTCTCCTTCTGTACCTCCTACTGGTATTGGCAGAGGACGAGGTTCTCCTTCGATACCTCCTACTGGTACCGGCTCTGGATCCTCGTCATCGAGTACTCCTATGTATCGGACAGTACCTCTGCCTGCCACAATGCTACGTGGCGTATCTTCCGGGACGAGTAGTTCTAGGCCTGAGACTGCTCCCGAGTCTAGCGTTCCTTCTGTTGATACGACGAAGGAGACAGATGAGTAGATGGAGGAGGCTGAGCCGACAGTCGACCAGTATCAGGCAGATGATGCGTGCGCACCTCCGGAGGAGACGAGGACAGAGATCTGGGCCAACGGCACAAAGTAAGTGTTTTAGTTTATCATTTTTTTCTGTATTTATCATAAATTAACTTTTTTCATGAATATAATATGTCTGTATAGATATCGTCCCCCGTCGGTACAGAGACGCCTAGACCACCTATTGAGGAATAATTGTGGTGGTCCTTGGATAAATTACTCTGATGCTCCGGACGATAGGAAGGCCTACTGGTTTGTGCGCTTCAAAGTTAAAGTATATTTACTTTTCACATGAATCATATAATTTATCACTGCAATAAAAGGCCTATTAATAATGCTCGATAACACGTATTGATGACGCCTGATACCTAAGCGTTATCAAAGTTCGAAATACCTTTTTTCTATGGCGGTTTGGGCTGATTCTGGGCTTTTTATAACGTTTATAAAACAAAGCGTTATTAATATTTTAGAGCGGTGGCAAACTTGTAATATTTTGCAAACTTATTAATATTAAGCGTTCGAAATGCCTTCTTCTCCTTCCATTTCCCCTCTCCTCCTCCTCTTCCTCTTCCTTCGCTCCCATGCTCAGAATTAGGGTTCGGTCCAGCGTCCAGGCCTAGGGTTAGGTTTAGGGTTTCTCCACTGATCCATCCGTCCGATCCCCTCCGCCATGGACTCCGGCGGGGCCTTCGGCGCCCTCTTCTCCGTCGACCCCCTCGAGCGCAACGCCGCCAGGGGGTGCGGCACCATCACCTCCATGGCCTCCGGCAACGACGTCATCGTCCTCGACACCAGCAAGGGCTGGATCATCCGCCACGACTTCGGCCTCGGCGACTCCTTCGGTCTATCCCAAAACCTAACCCTAATTTCCCACCCCCTCCCCTCCCTCCATTAATTTTTCCTCTTCCCTATGTTTAATCTCTTCGATCCGACGATCGCAGATCTCAACTGCTCCGACGGCCGAGGCGGCGACTAGCTGGTCTGCCGATGTGCGAGAGGATACTGGCTTCGATGCCCGTATGTGCGGTAGAGCCGAAGCGGGTCCATCTCTTCGGAGTCAACCTCGACTGCTCTGAACAAAACGAAGACTACCGACAGAAGGATCAGAGCACGGTGAGTTCCAGTCACCTCCCGTTGCCTTCGCCTCTTCAGTGGGGGCTATCGCCTACGCCTGCAGCGCCCAGCCGAACCGAGTTGCCGCAACTGCCGCCACCGATGGATCAGGAATGATGAGCAACGAAATGAACAAGGTTAGTTTCAACTAGGCTTTTTTTCTTTTTTTTCAAAATTTCTTCTAAACCCTTTGGAACATAATTTGAGTGTTATGTGGAATGATTATATTGGTTAACTAAGAGGTGTTTAAAGAAAACTGAAGAGGAGGTATCAGTGCATCTTAGTATTTAATTTGCATCTTAAAATTCCAATTACTTGAAGGTGAATGAACATAAAAATACATATATTGATAGATATATAGCTACTTATGTTTTGATAATTGTACGTAGCTTAAAGAGACTTGATATGTACAACTATTTTTCCTCCCTTCTATAGCCTATACTTATCACTTGTATTGTTTTTCCTTGGCTAATTTACAGAATTCAGAGGTAGGCTCAAAATGCAGTTGTACAGTAAGCATATTGTTACCTTAAGGGACTGGTTGTAAGCAGACCTATTTTTTGCTTCTGTCAAATTAAGTATGAGCAACTAAATGGCATTGAAAGTCATTTTGTTTTAATAAACTTCTTGTGCACAGAACTGCAAGCAAAATATCAAATGCCAGTTTGTGCTCACTTTACAACTAGAAATTTGAGTTTTCGCTGACTCGATTTCTCAACTAAGGAAGCATGAACTAGTAACAGTGAGTAGTTGTTGATTATCATATTTTTTAATTTCAATCTTTTTTATCGGCACCTGGTCATTATAATGCTAATGTAAACTTTCTATTTGTTTGTGCAGAGACACATTGGAATGCTCAGCTTAAGGAATTGAATGCAATTATTGAGGATCTTCACAGAGTGTTTATCTTTGCATGAGAGTTTGAGCAAGAAAAGAGACAAAAAATTAGTGTGTTTATATTTCAATTGCGAGTACTTCCCTCTGTTGTCTTTTTATGGTTCTAAGTGGTATCTGGACACAAAAAAGAAGAAGAAGAAGCCAGGTTGCAAGTATAAGTCTTTCGAGGAAGAAGCAGAGACTAGGGCTACATCTGAAAACTTACGTGCTTGTTTGTTAGAAGAACTTGAAATTAAGGATCACTCAAGAGTTATAACAAAGCAATCATCAGGCGATGAATCACTTCTTAAATAACCTGAATGTTGATTAAAGATTCTGTATTGACTTTGATTCATTTATATGACAATGCTAGATTAAAGTGTTACAAGAAACAAATTGGAGGTTGCAAGAGTACAACACTAGTTTGCAGCAATACAATAGCAATCTTCAGGCTGATGCTGTTAAAAATGGAGAAACCATTCCAAGGCTGCAGAAGGAGAAAAGTGCTATGATGGAAACCCTCACTGGGTTAAGGGACCATGCTAACTTGCTAAAAAATCAGCTGGATTCTTCCAGGGTAAGTGTAGATTTGATGCCCATGTCAGCTTATTTTGTTGAACTGTCTCATGCTATTTTGCATGTGGAATAGGGATATTTTAAAATAGGTACAAGGTAGTCACGTACGTTGCACCAATGTGGAAACGGATATGTTACAAACACGATAAGGATGCAAATCCTCTATGGTGTTTTGTGATGGTGTTCTTATTTAGTACTCTGTAATAAATTCTACGATCTCAATTCTCATCTAGAACATCAGAACTATTGGTACATTTATATGCATGAATGTTTATTTCTTTATACCAGGTATTCATTATTTGGTGGTGCATATATAGAGGCCAATTTCCTCTAATTAAATTAATTTGGTCCCATTAATGATATTCTTGAACCATTGAACACATGAAACATAATCATCTGTAAAATGTACCTTTATATTGTGGTTGTTGCTGGGATGCAAGATAACCATTCTGTTGGTAGCTTCTTTCCCCAACTATACCTTTATATTGTGTTTGTTTTGATAGACGGTGAAGGAAATCGAAACGTCCTCATTCCTTCAGGATACTGTTCTATTTCTTCCCTTTTAAAGGCATTCGCGTCGTTGGAATTGATTTTTTTCTTGCAAAATCTCTGCAATAGTTTTTTATGGTTTCTATATAATGTTTTGACTGTTCCCATTTTCATGAAAACTCTTTTCTAAGGGATTATTCTGTCAAGCTTGCTCCAGATATGGGTCAAATACCTGATCCCTATCATGACCTAGTTTGTTTTACTCCTTTCTCTTGATATTTCATGATTAGATTTGATTTTTAGGCCTGACAATTATATGGACTGATTTGGTGGTCTTCTCTTTTTCTCAGGATTTCACTGGTGTTCCGGCTGTCGTTGATCTTTCATGATTATTGGTTATGTGGCCAAGTTTTGATGTCGATAATTTTGGTAGTTGTAAATATGTATATGTATTTGGATATTCTATTTTGAGAATGTAATGAAGATGTTGATATGTACTCTATTTTGAGAAATGTAATAAAGATGGTGATATATAATGTTAAGTTTTTGGAATGTAATATATAATTTGCAGTATAGAGCGTTATAAATATGCTAATTTGAATAGTATAAAGTGTTATAAATGTGCTGCATTGAGCCTATACATATTATCTATTCATAACGTTTTACAAAAGTCCTGAATTGTGCACTATATATTAAATATTCATAACGCTTTTATAGAAACTATTTATGACAGTTTTTATAACGCTTTTAAAAAACATTTATAACACCCATTTTCATAACGGTTGCTTTGGAAAAAAAAGCGTCATGGTTTGTCATTAATGACGCTTTTTAGCCGTCATTAAAAGGGTTTTTTGTTGTAGTGTATGCATATTATATATAACTGATAAAATTTAGTTTGCACTCTTCTAGGCTATGTTTTTCTATCTACCGCACCGGGCTGAGATGATCGAGGGGATGTTTCTTGTCGTCCCTGCTAAGCTGATCCGTGAGGCAATTAATGATTAGAAGACTCGTGATCGTGCCAAAAAGTCGATCCAAGGTTGGATCACCCCTGATCAGTGGACTGCGATGAAGGCTCGATTCGACGAGCTAAGGTACAAGAAAAAGTCTGAGAAGGCCAAGGCGGCTAGGAAGTAGGGATCAAAGTGGTGCGGTGGGTCGATTCCGATGACGGAACATTTTCGTCGTTTGGTATGTCTTTTTATTTCAGAAATATTATTTTAATACATGTCCGATAAATTAGTAAAAGGTGATATATTTAATTACAGGTAAATAGGGGTGGTGACGCCAATATGGTAACCGTCTCCCTGGCAACACATCTGAAGGGCGTGAAGCTTATTGACAAGAGGGCCAAGAAGGCCTATGTAAGTATTACAATTCTATTTATTAATTTTAATACTTCGTGTTAGTTTTGATGTAACTTAGTAAATATACATGCAAATAAATATTCATGTAGTTAGTAATAATAAGTACATTAGACATTAGAAGTTATAGATTTCTAGGCCGAGTTTCAATGGCTTAAGGAGCGGACGGCTGCTAGTGCACCTGCTGCGAGAGAGACTGGTACTTCCTCGCAGCCCGCTCTAGCTCCATCGAAGGACGAGCTGTGGGTGACCGCCGCTGGTGGTCTCCACAGGGATATGTACTACGGTACGGGATCCTATGGCGCCCAAGTTGTGACACAGTTCTCTAGGACCTCCCCTGCTAGTGTGCATGGCCCACAGCCCTCCCAGGAGTCTGCCCGAGTCCAGCAGATGGTGGAGTTTGTCCGTGACGAGCTGCTACGACAGATCCAGGAGCACCACCATACAGACGATGCTGCGCTCCTAGCACGATTGGATACGTTCGACCGCAGCAGTATGGAGCTCAGGGATATAACTGAGAGGACAGAGCAGGGCGTCACCAATCTTAGAGCGTCGACAGAGCACAGCATGACGGATCTGCAGGCATCATAGCTGTCTATGGGCGAGAGGCTGACGTTGATGCAGGATTCGATGGTTGATAGTAGTACGAGGTTGTTATCTACCATGGATTCATACCACCAGCGACTAGCAGCGTTGGAGCATTATTGTCCTCCGGGTGCGTCTTTATCGTCGTCGACTCCGCCAGCGTCACTACCTTCTTTATCGACACCGACTCCACCGACGTCACTACCTTCTTCATCGGTGACGATTTTACGGAAGGAGTACGAGATGTTTCTATCCATGAGGCGCGGCGTTGCCCCTCCTCCTCCAGATCCGCAGTAGTCCGAGTTAGAACTGTTTGATAAGATGATATTTTAGTATTTGTACACTTTGAGTATTGTTTGTGTTGGTTGTACACTTTGGATATTGGTTGTAGACTTCTATCCATGACGATTTCACTGGTTATGTAAACTTTGGATATTGGTTGGTTGTAAACTTTGAGTATTGTTTGTGTTGGTTGTACACTTTGGATATTGGTTGTAGACGTTTAGTATTGTTTGTGATTTATCGGTATTGAGTGTTCCACCGAAGGGGTCGACGAACCAAGGGAGAAAATGTGCTTCTGTGTATTTATTGTTATTTATTAAACTGTAGGGTGAAAATGTGATTCTGTAGAGAAAATGACATTCTATAATTTATTTATTTTAATTTGTTTGGCAGTTTAGCGACGTTTACCGACGCTTACCGACGCAGGGAAACATTGGTAAACGTCGGGACGTCAGCAGGTATTTCGATGCCTACCGACGTAATGTAGCGTCGGTAAATGTTGGTAAACGTCTCTACACGTCGCTAAATGTTCCAGGATTTTCCCTCGTTTACAGAATCGGTAAACGTCGGTAAGTATGGCAAGAATGTCGCTAAATGTTTTAGGATTTATCGATGTTTACCGACGTAATAAACGTCGCTATATTGCCGACGATACGCCGGTGAACGTCGGTAAATGTTCCAGAATTACCGACGTATTTGTGCGTCGGTAAGCGTCGCTAAGAGCAACGATTGGCGACGTTTACCCTGTTAGCGACCAGGCTTTCCACGACAACAATAAAACGTCGCTAAATACGTCGAAAAATGAACTTAGCGACGTTTTTATCCATTTAGCGACATTTTTGGGCGTCACTAAAAGGTGATATTCTTGTAGTGATATAATTTTTTTTGACTTTCAACGACACTACAAAAGTGTCATGTAATAACCTTATATTGACAATTTTTAATGTCGTGTTATACTTATTTCACAATATCACTTTATTGGTGCCATCTTTAGTTCTTAACATTCTTCAATGACAGCTGATAAATGTCGTCAATAATATGACACTCAAATGTCATCTAAAAGTATTCTATGTCAGTTAATAAACGTCATAGATAATTTTTATGACACTTTTTATATGCCATCTAAACACGAAAATGATCAATATCATTAAAGTCACAACACATTATAGGTGTCATCATGAACTTAGTTCAACAACACATTTTAAATGCCTTCAAAACATCATCTGAATATTTTTAATACAAATCTACTTATTTTCAAATAGTCAACCAAAACCAATTACACATAATAAAATTTTAAAGTGCCAAAAACAATATATTAGATCATCTCAAATCTATAAAATGTGCCAATTAAAAGTTAGAAGAATAATATCCAATTTGTTTTGGAGGAACAAAGTCTATTACATAATATATGAGAGTCCTAGTATATTGATATGACTAAGATATCATCATCATCATCATATATATATATATATATATATATATATATATATATATATATATATATATATATATATATATATATATATATATATATTTCATCATCATCATCATATATTTATTTATTTTTATTTTTTGGAACCTGGTAAATTTATTAAACTTCAGCAAAATATTATACAATCATAGGGTTAGGCAATCCTGCTCATGCCCATTCTCTCTACATCATGATCAATATTGTATGATTTGCCAATATTCATTGTATGTGAGCCTTCGTATATCCTATTGTTACGTTCCTTCCATAAGTTCCAGACTGACGATGCTAATCTTGCACACGCTTCTCGTACCCAATTCAAACCGCAAACTCTATTGTCCCTGATCATCTGGATGCATTCATCTGTATCACCATCTGGTCCCTATGTATGCTAAGCTTCGATAGTTGTCCATACTTTATTGGACACGGGACACTTGAAGAATAGATTATCGATGGACTCATCTTCGATAGCGTATAACGAACACGTCAACTCATCGACGGGAACTCCAAATAGCTACAACCTGTCCTTCGTAAGTAGGCGTCGAAGTACAAGCTTGTACAGGCTTAACTGCATTTTGTGCGGAATGCCCTTCCTTCATACCACGTCTGCGTATGCCACCTTCTCCTCGTGATCTCCACCCCGGCGTTGAACCCAGCCGTCATTGACTCCGCCCACGCCCGTATGTCTTTCCGTGCAGATCGATTTATAGGCAGTTGTGTTATCTCTTGCTTAAACGCCCTTGTCCGCCTGTGAGCTTCTGTAGCCAACGACCATTTATGAGTATACAGGAAACCCGCTCTCCCCTTCTCGCTTCTCTATCCGTATGTGGCCCTAATCGACTTAGCAGGGATGTATGATTTAGCCAGGGGTCCAACCATAAGTCGGTTGTTTGGCCATCATCGAAAATTTGTATCATATGAGGCATAATTTTTTGTCTATGTCGAATAATCTGCTTAAACATCACAGACTCATTGTTATTGGACTCATATTCCTAGAAGTTTTTGCTTCTCAAGTATTTGTTTTTAGTCCAAACTGCCCACAATGATTCGCATTGTATAATCTCCATGCGATCTTTATCCCTGCCATATTTTGCAGAGCCGACAGGGATTGGAGTCCAACCCCGCCTTCTTCAGTTGGCCTGTACAGCACTTCCCAGGCTATGTCATGTATGCCTCCATGCCAAACAAAATCTGCGCATAATTTTTCGACTTTGCATATTGTCTCCTTTGGAAGAAGAATTGCCTGCATCCAAAACTTCATAATGGCTAAAATTACTAACATGATCAGTTCTATCCGTCTACCAAAAGAAAGATTATGTGCTTGCCAGCCCTCTAATCTCTTCTGAACATACTCCACTAGTGAGCGGCAGTCTTCGTCCCACGCATAGTTTACGGTCAGATGGATGCCCAGATATTTGATCGGTAACTCAGCTCGGCTAATACCCAACACGTCTGTACTTTCCTCATTGTTAGGGATCGATTGATTGAAGTATGCCCGACTCTTATCTCTATTAAGATGTAGTCCCGTACGTCTGCCAAACGTCTCAATAATGTCAGCAACTGCTCGAATTCCTTTCGCCGTTGGTACCAAGAACACAAGAAGATCATTTGCGTAGATAAGATGGCTGACATGTGGGTGAACATTTCTGTATAGAGGCTGGATGTGTCCCCAAGCGACTGCCGTATCCATCAACCAAGTAAAATACTCCATGACCAGCGTAAATACGTACGGGGACAATGTATCCCCTTGTCTAAGTCCCCTATTGCTGGCGAAGTAGCCACAAGGTTGGCCTTCAATAGGCACTGAGAAGGTGGCGGTTGTAATATACTCCTTCACTCTGTCCACCCACTCGATCGAGAGTCCTATAGCTGCCATTACTACATAGATAACCTCCTTGTTTATAGAATCATAAGCTTTACGCAGGTCCAGTTTGATACACGTCTTCCTGCCTCCTGGCTTATTAAATTCTCTAACAAATTCATGGCCTAGCAGGGAGTTTTCCGGAATCGATCGCCCTCGAACAAAAGCTGCCTGGTTCTTCAAAATAAGCTCTATCATCATCTCTTCCATTCTACAACACATAACACATGTAATTAATTTGTATATATAATTACAGCATGTTATAGGTCAGAAATTAGATAGCTCCTTGGCGCCTTCCTTTTTTGGGATCAAGGAGAGGAAGGTGTGATTGAGTTCCCGCAGTAATCGCCCTTGTTCGAAGAATTCGCTGACCGCCTCCAAAACTTCCCCTTTTATCTCTTCCCAGTATAATTTGTAGAATTTGCTTCCAAACCCATCAGGATCTGGCGCTTTGTCTGGATCTGCAGTCTTTATAATAGCTTCGAGATTGCCTTCTTGCGTGACTATTTTCTTGCTAATAAGCTCAGGAAAAACTGTGAGATAGTTAGTCTGATTATATAATTTAGAAAAATATCTTACCTACTCCTTTTTAATGTTTTCTGTTGTCGATACTGTATTTCCATGATTGTCAATGAGCTGGTGGATACGATTTCGATACTGCCGGGTACAATGATGTTGAAAAAGAATCTAGTGCATCTGTCTCTGCTCTTAAGCCAATCGTACTTAGCGCGTTGCGTCGCTGCTATCTCCTCCGCCATTTGAAGCTTTCCCACTTCTTTGATGAGTCGATCTTCTTTTTCAGCTAGCTCTTTGTTAAGTAGGTCCATCTACAGTTGGTCTTGGACTGTTCGAAGCTCCGCGCAAAGTTGGTTGAGTGCACTACTCAGCCACCGCTGCATCCAACTCTTCAATTCTACCTTTATAAATTTGAGTTTCTGGGCTAGGCGAAATTGAGCTATCCTATGGACCGCCTCCTGTATACCTCGGCTGACCGCTTCCTTACAACCATCGAGCAAGTACCACCCACTGTCACAACGAAAAAGGGGCACAATATGTGGTCCCCTATCTGTTAGCTTAACGCACAGAGGAGCATGGCCACTAGTACCTGTCGTAAGTCCGATCACCGAAACGTGAGGGAATGTCCCAAACCATTTTTCATTGCTGATAGCTCTATTGAGTTGACATATAACTCGTTTGTGAGTCGACTTGTGGTTCCAAGTCCAGACATGACCTCCCCTGGCCAGCGGCTTCAGCCCCGCTCTCAAAAGACAACTTTGGAAGTCATACAGTATGGCATTGGGCACCTCTCTTCCCCCTATTTTCTCGTTTTTATACAACATAGAGTTAAAGTCTCCCATCAGAAGTAGTAGGAGATGCAAATTATGTCCTGCCATCCTGCTCAATTGTGTGATTTCTTGCCACAAGCCTTCTCGCTTTCTTCTGTCATTATGCCCGTATACCGCCCCCATGATGAACTGAAGCCCGCCTTTGTGTGTGAAGCGAACCGCAAGCTGTTTCGAAGTGCTAATAGCCTTCCCCTCCCAATGAGCTTTGTCCCATATCAGCTAAATACGAGCCATATCGCACTTTTCTAAATTATTCTGTTGATCCCAGTTCACTGGGGTCCTTCTAATCAGCAACTTTTGAGACTTGATCTTGGTCTCAATCAACGCACTTATTATTGTGCTATTTTCTTCTCTTAACCTGCTTCAAATTTCCCTCCATCTCCCTATCAAACAGACGCCGTAGATATTCCATGAGATAATAGACATTAATTATCTATAAGTATACCCTGATTGTCCCTGTCGCTAGCCTCTCGGGTTGTAGGCAGCGGCTCCTCTCTATTGCTTTCGTTGTCGCTCATTCCTTGTTGGGAAGATCCTCCATGCCAGATGTACCTTCGCCACTCTAGGTTATCAACTACTAACTGTCTTTGTCGATCGTTTCCCATCTCTGTAGGGTCGGTTCTATCTCCGGCTAAGTCATTAGCCTCCATATTCTGACTCGAATCTTCCTCTACCGCGATGGCCTGCCTCTTCCTAGCTTAGCTCTTGCTTACATTCGACCTGATGCTGTGTTTAGTCCCCTTTCCTTGGGCGTCCACTCTTCTCTTCGTGTTGTCGGCGGGCTTGGATTGGAACACCACTACTTCCCTGGCGGCGTTCGTCGATTCCAATTGGGTTGGGTAGCTCCCCTCCTCGTTGGGTTGGCTATTCTTGGGTTCCCTCATCCATCCTGGACCCGTCTAAACCCCAAACTAGTTAGCTTGGGTTTGGCAGCACCACCGCCATTTCAAGCCCGTGCAGCCTTCGACTCCTACGGCCCCATGAGTATCTTGTATGTTCGCCAGTGAATCTCCATATAAATCTTGCGTTTGTGGAGCAGTTTGGTTATCTTGTGACCCTCCTTCCCTAATGGTCACCTCTTGGGTCAGATCAACTTTCTTGCGGCCGTAACTTTGTATCTTGTGTCCAAACTGTTGGAGTTTTATTGTACCCTGTCGATTCATGAGTTGAAGAGCATAATAATAATTGCAGAAGCGTACCTGAATCCATTGCTAGACTTAATGGATCTTGAAGCGAACGTCTCTTTTGTCGGGTTCGATCTTCCAACTTGCTACGACCCTTAATGACAAAGAGGAATCTGAATCCTTTGTCCCTCTCTTTCTGTTGATGGGGATGCAGAAGAGAAAAAGAGAAAAAATCTCTCTTTATGCGGCCGTATAAGTTGGGGACCATAACCCTAATGAATACACACACACATATATATATGTGTGTGTTTTGATATTTCTAATTTGGCCCCTCATCAAATTAGAATTATCTTCGGTATCTACACATTAATTCTATGACAATTATACCCTTAAGCCAATTTTCAAATATACCACTTTAATTTGGCTTAATTATTTAGATAGCCCAACACAATTAGTTTTACATGTGTGGCCCCATATTATTGAATAATCTAATAATCTCCCACTGGGCTATATATGTAACCTTATAATTGTGTTAACCTTAATGAGCTCATAAATTGCTATCTTAATCCTTAAGGTATATCCGGACAATCTCGTCCATTAACCATATCAACATAGGATCAAAGCGGCATTCGTCACATATAGCGTAACTAAACCATCAATGGTCACATATACCAATATAGCTAAATGATATAGATCAATCATGGATGCGTAGCATGGAAATTACATGCAATATGATCAATACATGTCTATTTCCAACTGGTCCTCCTTACTTTAATGAGATTAATACTTTAACATAATGAAAACAGAATGAACTGAATTTTTATATATCTGATCAGATAAATATCCAAAATACTTTAATAGATAAATGTGTCCAAAATCAAATAGCACCCAAATACATAAAATAAAAACTCCTACTGTATTGCCATATTCTTAATTAAGATAACACCCATATGAGCAGTATGCTCATGAAAGATCCTGGGTGATAATACTTTTGTGAGCGGATCCGCTAATCATGGAGTTTGTCCTAATGTGCTATATGGACACTTAAACCATTCTAAATTCTTTCTTTCACAACTAGAAACTTTATGTCAATATCCTTTGACTTATACAAGTTTCTGTTGTTATTGGAATACAGTATTGTTGATTTATTGTCACACCGTAATTTGAGTGGTATTTCAACACCCTTTCCTATAGGCGCAGCCTTATGACAAGATTTCGCAACTATATTCCATGAATAGATGTCTCACAACATGCTATAAACCTTGTTGTCATGGTAAAAAAAATTATGAGTGCATATTTGACACTCATCCAAAATATATCTCCATTAGTCAGCATAACCTGATCTGGATCTCCTGCTGTGTTGGCATCCAACAAAATCAGAGTCAGAATACCTTATGATCTCCAGAATTATTCCATCTCCTACAAAGAGCATATAATTCATTGTTCTCTATTAATTACTTAAGTAGTTTGGCTGCTACCCAATGATCCATCCATATTTGTTTATATATCTGCCTAACATCCAAATATGTACGCAATATCCTGACGTGTACATACTTGAGCATACATTAGACTCCCTACAACTGATCATGAAGGAAAAATCTATTGTATTTTTTAATTTTAAGGCTAATCTTAGGACACTTGATTGAGACCGAATTTGTCTCCTTTAACGAGAGATGTCACCTGGTTTACATTGAATACTTTAATCAATATACAAAACCAGAAAATTATTCCTACTCCTAATGAACTTGTGATACACACAATCTTCAATAGTGTTCATCTTAAAACCAAACGATATAATCACTTGAAGTACCTTTGACGAGAAGCTTGTTTGAGTTCATAAATAGATTTTATCAATTTGCAAACCATGTTCTTTGGGTCTTTCGACACAGTTTTCTTGTTGCACTTTATAAACTGTTTCATCAATATTACCATTGAGAAATGTCGTTTTGACATCCATTTAATGTAATTCAAGATCAAAAATGTGCAACATGTACTATAATTGTTTTAAAGGAGTTTTTTAAAGATACCAAAGAGAAAAAAAAACTCTTTAAAATCAATCCCAAAATTTTGAGTAAAGTCACTAGCTACAAGACGTACTTTATACCTCTCCACATGACCCTTCGAATCCTTCTTGGTTCTAAATGTCCATTTGCAACCAATGGACTTCATACCTTTGGTAAGGGGACAAGTTCTTAAACTTTATTGTCTTGCATGGACATATACTCTTTATTTATTGTATCAATCCACTTTGAGAACTGGAACTTTCTATGGCCTGACGGAAGTTGATTAGATCATCTTCCAGTATCCACAGTCTTCCTCACGTTCCTAAAGAAATATGACAATATTATCTAAAATTATATTTCTCCTTTCTTTTGTGAACCATCTTAATATTACCGGTTCTTGAGGTTGTTGAGTTTATTCCTCAGAAATAATTACCTTATCTTGAATGGGAGTGCCGCTACATTATCTTGTCAAGGTATCTCAACAACGACTTGTAGAGGTAATTCGACATTGTCTTGTTGAGGCTCCGAATTCACTTCTTGATCAACAACAGCTACAAAAATCCTGCACATCGTCAAAAGTGATAGTAGGAATCACAATCGATTCCTCCTGAAATATAATGTCTTTGACTTTATTTTTTTCCCAAACTCAACATCCTAAAAAAAAATTACACTTCTCGTCTAAAAAAAAATTCATTTATGTGGGACCGTATAATTATTAACCCCTCCATCTGTCAGCATATCCAATAAAGTAGCTGCTTACAATTGAACTTTTGTCTATATTTCATTTACACATTCAATACAGACATTAAAGTCTATAAAGCTAATGGAATCCAAATCCCATCAAACATAAGTCGTTTAACTCTATTTTTAGAGATGTGACCTAATTGCTTATGTCATAATGAGGCTAAAAAAATATTGTTAATTTTGCATTTAGTACCACATGACTTCACTTGCAAGGTTTCATTATAAGATGCAATAATTTTAATTGAATATAGGTTATTATAAACCTTAAGGGAACCGTTACCAATAATATTTGAATTTGAAGATAGACTAAACCTATTGTTTCTAAATGAACAATGATAACCAGATTTGTCCAATAAGAAAACCAAAACTGAATTTCATCTAAAAGATGGTACAATAAAAGTGTCTATCAAATCCAAATAATAATCAGTTCCTAATAATAACCTAAAATGTACTATTGCTTCCATTTCTACCAAATTGTCGTCACCCACATAGATGTGTCTTTCACTATCAATTGAATTTCGGTAACTCAGGCAACCTCGCCTAGAACATTAATGTGGGTAGTCCTACCAGAATCTAACTACCATGAGTTTTTAGGTACTAAATCTAAATTAACCTCAGAACAGACCAAATTTAGAAATGTACTTTTCTTTATACGCCATGCGTGGTACTTTGTACATTTCTTCCTTATGTGTCATGTCTTATCACAAAAGAACAACCCTTAGTTTTATATTATTGTTTCTTTTGAGTTGGACCCTCAGCAGCTTCTGTATTTTTTTTTCTTTTTTTTTGCCCTTAAAATTTATCCCATTAAACATAAAAGTTAAATTCTTATTGGCAGATATTCTAGCAATATTAACTGTAAAGAGAACAAAACAACAAAAAATGACATGCTCTAATTAATAACCAAAGAGTAAATATAGTCAAACAAATTCAAATAATGGTGAACCCCATCTCAAGATACCTAGTACATCATTAATATCAAGTCTTTGGACAGTGATATTAACTGCAAGTGGTACTCTTGGTGTAATGATCAAACGTTGACAATAAGTTATGTCAAATAATAAGCCTATCTATGGATCGGGTTATTATTCACATGTAAACCTTACAATTGTCACACATTTATCACTACAAGTATGTGTGCAATTCGGCCAAGTATTAACCTTCCTTTGGGCCAACTAATACCCGCATAAATATACACACACAAACATCCGACATCCCTCATAGGCTATCTACGCAAGAGAGGTCACTTTGGCGACATCTTGTTTCAATGAGCCTACTTAGAATATTAGACAACTATTGCTAGTCACAAAAGGCACCAAAATTTTGAATGTTGACTAAATTTTACAAAACTGAATCATGTCCAAAATCTTATGTACATGCACGTTTATTGGATTATAACTCAAATAAGATAATCATAAGCATGTGAATCCTTTTGCATAACTTAAAACATGAATTTTTATTTGACTAAGATGAACATTACCAACATAATAAAATTCATGTAATAATTTAGTCATCCTAAATATATGCAAGAGAAGCAATTAAAAAAATATTGCATACTAATGATTCACTTTAACCATAGTTGTATATGTAACCAAAAGAAAATAAATCCAAACTTTAATATCAATCTGAACTTGTAATCAACAGCTGTGCGAATTGCATGGAACCAAAACATGTTATGCATAGAGTCAAACTAAACCGCGAGCCGAAGATTTGTGAGGAAAGTCTGAAGTTCTAATATATTAGTACTTTCTTTCCCTCCAATTTATTGAATTTAGTTTGCTATCGATACAAAGTATGAATCCAGTTCCAAAAATTGATTTTTGTTAACACAAGCTTTAGTCAAATTAAACCGTGATCCTAAGGATTAATTCAACAAAATAATTAAATACTTATAACTGCTGCACTTGCAACTCATTCATATTGTAGCAATATCACATCATATGCAAAAGTATGAAAATTGTTGCTTGACAAGCAAACATTGGCCATACATACTTAGAGTATTGCAGGCTAAGAAACATGTAAATATAGTTGAACTAGCCTAATATACAATTATGACAACAAGAATGCTGCGCCATTGTGAATGAATACCAGCATCAAGGCAATTATGTGGATCCCCACTTTTCTATTTCTTGACATGACCAATTATTTATTATTATTACTATAAATTATAAACATTGCTCAAACAGTCATCGGACAGGGAAGCAAAAATTAACAAGGGCCCATCCAAAAAAGAGTCGATCAGTTTTTACAATATTTTGATCCAATATATATATATATATATATATATATATATATATATATATATATATATATATATATATATATATATATATATATATATTGGAACGACGGACTCAGAATAACATGTGTCTTGAAAAACTGTGATCGATCATAAATTAAATAAATCGAATGATCTAGGGTTCCATAACAATAAAAAATAAATCTAAAGCTTCAAACTCATGAATCAAACAAGGGAGGCTCTGATACCACTTGTTGGAGTTTTATTGTACCCTGTCGATTCATGAGATGAAGAACATAATAATAATTGCGGAAGCGTACCTGAATCCATTGCTAGACTTGATGGATCTTGAAACGAACGTCTCTTTTGTTGGGTTCGATCTTCCAACTTGCTACGACCCTTAATGACAAAGAGGAATCCGAATCCTTTGTCCCTCTCTTTCTGTTGATGGGGATGCAGAAGAGAAAAAGAGAAAAAAAATCTCTCTTTTGGTGGCCGTATAAGTTGGGGACCATAACCCTAATGAATACACACACATACACACACACACACACACACACACACACACACACATATATATATATATATATGTGTGTGTGTGTGTGTGTGTGTGTGTGTGTGTGTGTGTGTGTGTGTGTGTGTGTGTTTTGATATTTCTAATTTGGCCCCTCATCAAATTAGAATTATCTCCGGTATCTACACATTAATTCCATGACAATTATATCCTTAAGCCAATTTTCAAATAGACCACTTTAATTTGGCTTAATTATTTAGATAGCCCAACACAATTAGTTTTATATGTGTGGCCCCATATTATTGAATAATCCAACACAAACACCTTGCAATTCAAGCAACTCGGGGGAACGCATTCGTAATCGACAGATTGTCGAAATCTTTCTCCTGTCGGGATCTCGTACGCTACTTCTCGTGGCAGTTGTGTTCTGCCTCGATCTCTACGGAAACTCTAGCATACTATAATCGTGTTCGCGTCTGGGTTGCTTCATCTGCTTTGATAGGTCTGTCTATCAAGCTATATAACAATGATGATTTAATAAATAAAATTTATGAGCTATACAACAATGATGATTTCATAGAGTGCATATTGAGAAAAGAGACATGAAAGCTACGAGAGTGCCTCTTCAAAGTCAATCCTTCCTACATGTCCTGCGTGGAATCGAAACCATGAGAATGAAAGAGAAGAAGAAAATTATGGTAAGGCACCTTTCAGTATGATGATTTAGTTCATTAAAATAAACTGCACATATGTTATGAACTTTAGGTTAAAATATAGAGTAATGCTATTCGTACCTCCAAATTGTCCCTCCAATACATCCCTCCTTATGTGGCAGCTGACGTGGCATGTTAAATAATATTATGTGTCATCTGACATGACCGATGACATGGCAAATTTTAACCCAAAAAGTTAATTACCCAAATTAGCCCATATTAATTTAATGTTAATATTAATTAATATTAATATTAATGTTAATTTAATGTTAATATTAATATTAATTAATGTTAATATTAATGTTAATTTTAATATTAATGTTAATGATAATATTAATATTATTGTTAATTTTAATGATAATATTAATTTTAATGTTAATGTTAATGTTAACATTAATTTTAATATTAATTTTAATGTTAATTTTCATTTTCATTTTAAAATTTGCAACGTCAACTGCCACATCAACATATCACGTCAGCTGCCACGTAAGGAGGGATAGTTTGGAGGTACAATTTGCATGTACAAATAGCATTATTCTATACCAATGTAGCAAGTGTACCACATAGAAGATTCTAGAAGTTCTAGCTATACCTTTTCAAGGAAGAAAAGAAATGGATATCGAAACCCTTTAATGTTATGGTTCACAGAGGATGGACCATGTACCATCCAGCGTCGAGACGGCTCCTGATATTGTTCCACCGACTATGAGCTATGGCAAAACCAACGTACTATCTATAACCCATGGTTTGCTTCCTGACTAGGATTCAAGATACGAGAAATATAGTATGCTAGATATCTCGTCAAGTGGAATCTTCGAATGATTGTAATTTTAAATCTTATTACATTTTTTTAAGTTTGAAGTTGTGTTTTGCTAAAAAAAATTATAAACGATGCAGGGTCTGATAACGTTACTTATAGATGCTGGTGGGGAGCACCACTCCGCTTATAGGGGACAGAGCCTATAGATTTGAGGTGTTTCAGTTTCCTAATAGAGTTATAGATGATTGTAGCATGCGTTGATTATTAGACAGTCTTTCCAAATTTGTAGGTCTTTATTTATCATTTTGTTTGCCATTAAAATTGTTTTGATTGAAATCTTAATACAAACAGAACAGTGATACAATATATGACTTAGATGTAGTCCTAGGAGTACACTTTTGTTTAAGCTGGGTCCTTAGTGCCAATGGAGCGAGTGGTAATGCGTTGACTCCGTTGACCGGCTGACGGCGGTTATCGGTTCTCTGAAGGTGTTGATTGCTCTGGGTGCTGGAGCTTGCTGAGAGGAGGAAGACGTTGAGTATCTAGAACTGCCTCTCCGGTGATTCTCTGTTGTGGATTCTCTGTGAGTCTTGTGTTCTGAGTCTCCGTCTGTGTGTGAAGGGGATGATCCTTCTATTTATAGTTTTGCAGGCTGGCTGCTCATGCGCGCATGTAGGACGCGCCGGTGTGGGGACGCCACGTGGAGGATGCTGATGGAGGCGCATGGATGCTGCGCCCTGATCGAGGGGGAGAACTCTTCATACTGCTGTTGTGAGCCAGCACGTAGCAGAGAGAAGATCTTTCCGTTGCTGAAATCTTGGATGAGTTGAGTCAAAAGACACGTGTCGTCGACTCATGGTTCGAAGATCTCGGATTTGGTGGAGAGAAGTGATCTGGTGAGCTGCGCCTTGGATTGGGCGCAGGAGGAGGCTGCGGCTCATAACCTTTAGGAGTTACAAACCATTTGGGGCGCATGGCTTTTGAGGCGCATGCAGGCGACTTTCCTTCTGTCTTTTGGGATTAGAGATCAGTCTGGGGCGCATGGCTTTTGAGGCGCATGCAAAACTTCAACCGGAGACTCTTCTTCTGTCTTTAGGGATCAGTGACGGGTCTGAGGCGCATGGCTTTTGAGGCGCATGCTGGTTTGGACGCATGGCCGTAGAGGCGCATGCGGGTGTGGACGTATGGCCGTAGAGGCGCATGCGGGTGTGGACGCATGGCCGTAGAGGCGCATGCGGGTGGCCACGTGGCAGTAGCCGTCGGAATAGAGTCATGATGATGCTGACGTTGCCGACGCTTCATTTTCTGAATAAAGCTGTCAACTGTTCAGACTTTGGGAGGCGTGCTGCCAACTCTGTCAGTTCAGCATTTAATGTTGGTGACGATCGATGGACAGCTGAGTGGGCGCTTCGGTTGGCGTTCCACTCGGTATGGAGATGTGTCGGGGCGTACCCTCTATAATGTGCCAAGTACTGTAGGGCGCGTCTGTGTGATGCGCCTGATGCCGAAGGGCGCGTCCGTGTGATGCGCTGTCTGGCTGGTGCATCGGACATGTCTTTTAATGATGCGGCTGTCTCGCTCTCCGAGTGCTATAAATAGCCGTTTGGCTGAATTCGAGGCGTCCGGTTCATCCATTTAATGTAAATTCATTGCACGGAATTCGGAGGGCCATCCACTTGGCGCGTGGGTTTGATCTGCCCGGCCTATAAATAGTGGCATGGAGAGAAGGTTTGCTTCTCATTCCCTCACGTACTTCCAACATGAACTTGAACATACGGGTACATTCTGTTGACGAAGTGCTCCCGAGGGTAAAGATGAGACGCTGTGTTGTCTTTGATGCACTTGAAGGTGACTGTTACATCCAAAAGACGGAGTCGAGGGCTTCTGAGGCAGGCGGAAGGCGCCTGTTGCATCCAAAGATAGGGATGCTCGAGCCTCGTCTCCGTTATTCCGGAAGAGCCATAGATCGAAATGGCGGTGCTAGGCTCTCTCTTCCTTCAAAGTGGGTGCCGCCCACTTTGATTGTGTTGAAAGCTCCTTGTGCCATGATTTCGATCACGGTCTTCCTTGGTCTTTGGAGGCTCTTTCGAAGCCTCCCCTGGCCACAGCTTTGCCGTGCTCTTCTCTTCCTTGGTTCCAGCCAGAGGGTTAAATGCTTTGTGTAATCGAAGCACTTATCAGGTGACCCTGGCTGGAAGAGCAGCACATAACTGGGCTCTGCTCGGCCAGGTGAGCCTGGTTGGAAGAGTGCTGCTGAAGGGATGCACATAACTGAGCTGGATGCACATAACTGAGCTGCTGAAGAGATGGTGGGATGCGCCTGGCTAGAGGCGCATGGCATTTGCTGCGCCTAACTGACAGCGCATGGTGGCTGCTGCGCTTATCTGGAGGCGCATGGTGGCCGCTGTGCCTATCTGGAGGCGCATGGTGGCCGCTGGCTGTAGATCTAGGATCTTTCTTTTGTAGAAATTCTCCTTTGTACAACCTTTTCTAGCCATGTAATAGACTTTTATATATAAATAAAAAGTTCTTCTTCGAATGGCTTATTTGATTTTGCTATCTGAGTTCTGGCGCATATAGTGCCTGGCGCATGGGCTTTCTGGCTATGAAATTCCATGCTTCTACAAGACCCCCTTCAAAGTTTTCAAAACTTTTGAATAGGTTTTGGAATACTTTGAATAAGAAGCATGGAGGTCACGTCGTATGATTGTTGGGCGCATGTTTGTTTGGGCGCATGCTCCTTCCAGTTGATGATGATGACGCCTTGGTAACCCAAAAGATTAATGATGATCTTTTGGTTGTATTTGCTGTGATAGATGCCAACAGGAGTTTTGCGACGGCAAAAGCTTTGGCAATGCCCTGCATCGAGCTGATTCGTATTCACCAAGGCCACGACCACATGGCCAAAATTCTGGAGGCTTCAGTGATTGAGCTGGATGAGCGGCTCGCGGAACTTCAACGCATCCAACGAAACGATCTCTCTGTCCTGATAGATGCGGAGAAGGGGAAGCTGATTGCCGAGATCGAGTCTTCATACCAGGCCACCGTGGGCGTTTGGGAGCGCGAGGTGGCTGAGACTGAGGCTGCGGTAGAGCAGTTGTCTCAGTCCATGAAGACGATGGTGGAAACTCGAGCTGCATTGGAAGCTAATATCGCGGATATCGACACCCAGATGCGCCGCCTTGAAGACCAACGGGCTCGACTCCAGTTAGAGGTCGAGCGTGTCCGGGCTGAACATGCAGCATTCAAGAAGGATGAAGCGACTTTTACTCAGCGGACTCTTGCCTTGGTGCAGCAACGACAACAGCTTGATGAGAAGCATGCAAGTGATACTTCCGCTGGGGCCGTTGAATTGATGCGCCAAGAAGCAGAGCGACGAGTCCTGGCGACGGTGGAGGCCCGCGCAGTCGACTTAAAACTTCGAGTCAGGGAGCTCTCAGCCCATCCTGGAGAGATTCAGGGACCATAACTTTTCCCTTTTTCTTTTATGTTCTTTTGCAACCCTTACTGGGGGATGATATAGCTTCTTGTACTCCTTTTTTCAGAAGAATAAAGAAGTCTACAACCTTTTTTGTGATGTGTTCATCTTTTGTTGTTATGAACTTGATGATTTGTGTGGACCTATTATCTTTTGCGCATCTTGGTTTTCAGGTACAGATAATAAGTTTGAAGGAACCATTATGTTTGCTCAGAGGTAATGTGGACATGGCAATCATTGGGTTCGAAATGGTAGAATCTTCCTACTCAGAGGTATTATGGACGTGGTAGGAATGATCTTGGGGGATACGCTGAACAACTCAGAGGTTATATGGACGTGAAAGTTCTGCGATCAATGTACAATAACGCAGGGGTTGTTTGTACAAGATGTTTACTCAGAGGTAATGTAGACGTGGTAAACATGAAGGGTAGCGTAGGCTTACGAAGTGTAAGATTCTGCTTTGTAGGGTGTAGAGAGACAACTCAGAGGTAATATGGACGTGGTTATCTTTCTACGGAAGGATGCCACGGAACAGCTGGGTTCCGGAAGCGATTGATTTTGTGAAAAGAGGTTGTTTAGGGAAATACATGTCTTGGAGGATGTCAAGAATAGTACTTCTTTAGGAACTTGCCGTTGATGGGCATCATGAACAAGTCCCCATTGGGTTTGGCGAGCCGGTAAGCACCGTTTGAGTATACCGTCTCGATGATGAAGGGTCCTTCCCATTTGGGCTCGAACTTCCCTGGTGTCTTGTGAGTTAACACTATTGGCCTTCTGACTGCTAAAACCAGGTCGCCAACTTGGAAAGTTCTTTGCTTGACCTTCTTGTTGAAAGCCTGTGATATACGGGCTTGGTAAAGTTCGATACGTTGTTGAGCTAGGAGACGCTTTTCGTCAAGTGTCTCCAGTTCCCGCAGACGACGACGTTGATTGTCTTCTTCTGTGAGATCGTTTGTGCTTGCCACGCGGAGCGAAGGTATCTGTATCTCGAGAGGCAGTACTGCTTCGCTCCCGTAGACCAGGGAGAATGGAGTGTTGCCTGTTGGGGTCCGTACCGTTGTGCGGTAGGCCCAAAGGCATTCGCTAAGCTTTTCGTCCCAGTCACGTTTGTTGGATGACACGACCTTTTTGAGTAGCCTGACGATAGTTTTGTTGAACACCTCGGCCAATCCGTTTGCTGTCGGATTGTAGGCGGTTGAGGCCACGTTTTGAATACGATTCTTGTCACAGAACCTGCTGAAAATGTGGCTGATAAACTGAGGACCATTGTCATGGATGATCCGTCGGGGTACCCCGAAACGGTAAATGACATGGTGTTTGATAAAGCTGATCACCCTGGAGCTTTTTACTTCCGCTAGTGGGACTGCTTCCGCCCATTTGGAGAAGTAATCGGTGATGGCCAGGATGAAGCGGTGTCCTCTCAATGAAGGAGGGGTGATTGGCCCTATAATGTCCATGCCCCAGGCTTCGAATGGCCAGGAGGCGACTGTAGGATGTAGAGGTTCAGATGGTGTATGTATGAAGTCTGTATGAAGTTGGCATGCATGGCACTTCTTAGCATATTCCACTGCATCGGCAACCATGGTTGGCCAGTAGTAGCCCATACGTCGCAGTCGATCTTGCAACTTAGGCCCTGGTTGGTGAGCTCTGCAAGTTCCGTCATGAGCTTCTCGAAGAGCTTCGGCTGCTTCTTCGTTAGACAGGCATCGAAGGAGAAGCCCGTCGAAGGAGCGTCGGTACAGCGTTTTAGTGGCTGTATCGTAGTAGAATCGAAGAGAGCGTCTCCTGACTGAGACGGCTTCCTTCGGGTCTTCCGGAAGGATTCCGTAGACGGCGAAGTCGATGAACGGGAATCTCCAGTCTCGGACATTAACCCCAATGTTTGTCAGCATGGCGTGAGCCATTTGTAAACATAGGTTGTTTTTGGGACAAATCAAGTCTCGGCCAGTTACCGTGACATAGTGTTGAGTCCCAAGGGGTGCGGCCAATGAGGCTGCGAGGCCAGCCAGAGCGTCAGCCTCCAAGTTTTATAGACGGGGTACATGTTCGATAAAGAACCCAGTGAAGGTTGAAATGATGTTCAATGCAACTTCATGGTAAGGGATCAAATCTTCATGGCGAACCTCGTATTGCCCCCGAATCTGGTTTACGACGAGTTTCGAGTCGCCGTAGGCTTCTAGATGATCCACCCCCAGCTGTTGTGCTAGCTGGAGTCCCATGACGAGTGCGTTGTACTCAGCAACATTGTTGGAGCACAGCTTCGAAAGAGAGTATGCGCGCTGGATGACTAGCTGATCGGGGGAGACCAAGACTACCCCCACTCCTGCGATGATTTGGCCGTTGGGGCCCGTTCTTGAAGCGCCATCGAAGAACATCCGCCAAATGGGGCTTCCTTCAGTGACGTTAGATTCTTGGACTTCATCCGGGATATCTTCATAGAGTTTTGAAGACTCTGGGATGGGGTGTGCAGCTAAAAAGTCAGCCAGGGCCTGACCCTTGACCGCCTTCTGCGGGACAAACACCATGTTGTATGGCGTTAGTAGGATCGCCCATGTAGCCAGCCGGGAGTTTAATGACCCTGGCTTCGTCATGAGAACTCTGAGTGGATTGACTCGGGAGATGACGTAAATTGTCTGGCCCGAGACGTAATGACGAGTCTTCTGAATGGCAAACACCAAAGCCAAGCACTCCTTTTCAACGGGGTTGTACCGGTGTTCGGCCCCGATGAGTGTTCGACTGAGGTAGTAGATTGCTTGCTCGTAGCCTGCATCGCTGTTTTGAGCCAGTAAAGCGCCGAGGGAATGATCCATGGCACGGACGTAGAGGAGGAATGGTTTACCGGCGACAGGTGCCACTAGGACTGGCGGGCTTGTCAAGTAAGCCTTGATGTCGTCGAAAGCCTTTTGGCACTCCTCTGTCCAGACATAAAAGACTCCCTTCTTCATGAGCTGAGTAAAGGGTTGACATTTACCGGAGAGGTTTGCTATGAACCTCCGGATGTATGCCAGACGTCCCTGTAAGCCCCGAAGTTCTCGAAGGTTCTTCGGAGGGTCCATGTTGAGGATGGCTTTAGTCTTCTCGGGATCGACATGAATGCCTTTTGCCGTGATGGCAAAGCCCAAGAATTTGCCGCTAGAAATCCCCAGGAAGGATTTAGCGGGGTTCATTTTGAGTTGATGTGCCCGCATGAGATCGAAGACCGTCTTCAGGTCTTGTAGGTGATCTCTTTTGAGGCGGCTCTTGACTGCGATGTCGTCAACATAGCACTCAACTGTCTTGCGAAGATGTTGACGGAAGATGGTGCTCATAGCTCGCTGGTACGTTGCACCGGCGTTCTTCAAGCCGAAGGGCATTACTGTGTAGCAGAAAACACCTTTCGGAGTCCTGAATGACGTGTGTTTTGCGTCATCGGGAAACATCTTGATTTGATTGTAGCGTGAATACCCGTCCATGAAGGACATGCGTTCAAAGCCACATGTGTTGTCGATCATTACATCGGTGATTGGGAGCGGGAATTCATCCTTTGGGCAAGCAGAGTTGAGATCCCTGAAGTCGATACAGACTCGTATCTTCCCGTTCTTTTTGGTGACAGGGACGACGTTGGCTACCCAGTCCGGGTGTTGTTCCTCACGGATGAAGCCACTGGTCAAGAGTTTGTCCACCTCCTGATCGATGGCATTCATGATGTCCGGGCGGAAGCGTCGCTGTTGTTGTTTGATAGGTTTAGCATCTGGTAAGATGTTCAACCTATGCATCGCGATCTGTGGATCGAGACCCGGCATGTCTTCGTAGCTCCAGGCGAAGACGTCGATATACTCCTTAGCCAGTTGGAGTAAAGATTCTCGGTCTTCTCCTTCCAAGCTTTTGCTGATAAAGATGGGTTTAGAAGAAGACCCATCCCCGAGGTCGATCTGCTCGACTTCGTCTTCGGTGGGAGGTTCTCGTAACTCAAAACGAGACTCCCATTGTTCTCCTAGGCGTTGAGCCCAGGGTTCTTCTTCGAAGGGTTCCGGCGGTTGGTCCTCGCCTTCATCCTTCTGAGGATGCGCCGATGTCATGTTAGCTGACAGCACTTCCCTGAAGACTGATCCGATACTGGTATTGGAATCCCACGTCGATGCTTCAGACGAGTGGGAATGTTCTATGTCTTCTGCGTCTGAACTCTCTGGAGTTGATGGCGGCGTGACATAGCCTAACCCCCGTCGAGTCCGATTATAGTAATCATGTGGCTTTCCATTGGGCATCGAAAGCCGGACAGGGAGATGCCGACCCTTACCGTAGTTTAGGCCTTTATTGCTTTTCAGGTCGTAGCCCATCTTTTGGATGATGTGCTTAGCCGCATCCGTGTATCGATAGACTTGTACTCTGCCGGTATCAGGTTCGGGCTCGATTGACGGGAGGTTCCGACGACGCTCGATTTTGCCCGAGATGATGGTGCCTTCATCTCGGCTTCGTGGAGGGACTATGAAGACTCCTTGAGACGGGACTATTTGATTGTGGTAGACGGTCGTTACTTGTATTTGCAACGACCGTAGAGCGTTGTCTAATGTATACATGGCATTCCAGTGTGGAAGACAAGAATAATTAAAAGACACTCTATTATTGATAAAGTACGAGATTTTATCCCGTGGGATTACATTGTCGAAGGAGGGTGCGTCTACATCAGCAGAGATATATTCGCCAAGCTCCTCATCTGTAAGCACTGGGGCCGGATCAGGAGAGTCCTCCACCGCTCTGACTTTGGGGTCTGAGAGGGTTATGTGAGCCCTCTCCGGCATCTTGGATGACTGCGGCGGCTTGCCTTTAAGACGCACCATGAGGGGTGCCTCAGTTGCGCCTTCGATGAGTGGCGCCTTCCCTTGTAATTTTACCACCAGGGGAGCCGCTGTTTGTGGTGGCTTCCCCTTGAGGCGTATCTTCAGGGGAGCTTCGCGAGCTGGCGCTTTTCCTGATAGCTTGATGCTCATTGGAGGCGCCTTCTGGGGTGGTCTCCCCTTCAGACGAATTTTCAAGGGGGCGTCAGGAGTCACTTCGGGCTCCAAGTCCGGCTCTGTTGCCGTCTCTGCTTCATCATTGGCGTCGTTGGCTTTCTCCTCGTCAAGTGGCTTGTACAAGTCGGAATCGGTGAAGTAGGCCTCAATCCCTTTGAAGGGATCGATATCTGCAAACTCCGTTCGGATGACGCCGTTGGTGGATACATATTTCATGCATTGGTGGAGCGTGGAGGGCACCACCATGTACTCATGTAACCATGGTCGTCCGAGTAAGATGTTGTAGTTGACCTCGGCATCCACCACATAACAAGTCACCTCAGTTTTGAGGCTGCCGATGTGACACTTCAGCCGGATCTTGTCCAGTGGCTCGCTCTTGCTGGCGTTGAAGCCGCTGATGGTCGTATTGGAGGGCGCCAGCCGGTACATTGGGATCCCCAGCTTTGATAGCAGCGCCTTTGGAATGATGCTTAGGGAGGACCCCGGATCGATCTGAATCCTGCTCACCTTTACCGAACCGATGTACCCTGTGTAATACAATGGTCGGTTATGTCGGTGATGCTTGAGCAGCATGTCTTATTGGGTGAAGGTTATGTTTGGGATAACTTCATCCGCACAATGACAGTGTGCACAAGTAGTTGGGAGGTCTTCAGGCTGCTTGACCTGACTGAGAAAGGATTCGGCATCCTTCAGAGCTTCGCAGAGAGCTTCTCGGGAGTCCTTGGAGAGACGCAGGAGCTCGAACAAAGACAGGCGTGCAGGAGTACTGGCCAGTTGTGCCAGAATGTCAAAATTGTGGGGCTTGGCTAGCCCCGAAGCATTTTCTTTCTGCAGAGGTCTGTCGAAACGGGCCTCCACTTGCTTTTGTTTATTGGCTGCTGAGGGCTTGGATGGACCCTCCTCAGGGATGGTGCCAGGAGGCACCACTTCGGCGGCAGCTTCACCGGGCTGGGAGTTCTGTTGTGCACGCGTCTGCACAGGAAGCGCCTCTTCCGTTGAAGAAGAGACCGTGCGGCAAGACTTGATCTTCCTGCCTTTTGCTTTGGAGGTAGGGCGTACCTCCGGTTGAGTTACCTCGGAGACGAGGTCAGGGTGAACCCAGAGGACCTCTCCTCGAGATGTGGTGAGTGGGACAAGTCCACTCACATGTTCACGGGTGGGTGGCAAATTCACCACCTCTATTGTCGCCTTGGGGACGACGCCATCTTGTGTGGTAGTCGACGGCAAAGTGCCGAACTGAAGTGACACCACATTAGCTGACACCGTCTTCTCTTCGTAGTCGATGGAGATTACATCCGCATTGATCATGCGCTGGATGTAATTTTTGAGGACGTAGCAGTCCTTAGTCGGGTGTCCGACAAACTGATGGTAGTGACAGTACCTCGGGTTGTCCACTTTCCCAACTTCATCGGGCCGCTTCGGGTCCGGAAGCTTGATCTTGTCACCCTGCTTCAGTATCTCAAAGAGTTGCAGGGTGTCGTCATCATTGAATGAATACACCTCCTTGGGTCTCGGTGCCAGTGGAGGCTTTTGAGTAGGCGCAGATGCGCCCTTCGAGGCATTAACAGTCAATGCCTGTTTCCCCTTTGTTTCTCGTCCGGAGTTGTTGGTTGCGGACTTTTTCCCCTTATCGTCAAAGGCGGGGAAGCTAACACCCAGAAGACGTGCATTGGCCGCCTTCTTCTCTGCAGCTTCAGCTTCAATGATTAGGGAGCTCCAGTCGGGAGGGGGAGTAGAGTTAAGCCAGAGCTTTACTGCAGGCAGCATGTTCATACTGCAAGCGGAGAGAAGCGCATGTTCTGGCATGCCTGGAGGTAGCCTGAAGCAGGCCTGACGGAAGCGTTCGATGAATGCCCGAACCGTTTCCTTGTCCTTCTGGCGTATCTCAATGAGAGACGCCATCGTCATGTCCTTCACACCGTCATAGAAGCGGTCGAGGAAGAGGCGTGTCAGGTCATCGAAGGACGATATGGAATGATCGGGGAGGCTGCAGTACCAGTCATACGCCACCCCTTTCAGGGCCCCAACAAAGATGCTGGTGAGGAGCGCGTCCTCCTTTGGAAGATGCCCTGTCTGCGACTGGAAGTACGTCAGGTACCGTCGTGGAGAGTCCTTCCCGTCATACGGCGTGAGTGTTTGTGGTTTATACTTTGGGGGATAAACTACCTTGTTCCACTCAAGGGGATAAGGCTGGAGAATGCCCATCTTCTGGCGCTCCTCCTGCCTGTTCTTAGACTCGAAGCGCTCCCGCAGATCTTTGATCATTTCGACCACGTCCTCCGTGGAGCTAGGAGTCGGGGAAGGAGGTACCACCTGGAGTGGAGCATTTGAGGGCTCCGACGTCCGGGGTGCTTCTGTGTCTGAGGGTGTCCGTTGGAGGGACACACTCGACTCTCCATTGGCTCCTGGATCGGGACCATTTGAAGGTGTCCTGATCAAGGCCGACCGCATCTCAAACACTGCTTGAGTCAGTGCTTGCATTGAGGCAGAGAGGGTTTTGAGTCCTCCCTCTAGCGAGTCTATGCGCTGGACAATGTCCTGTGGCGGCGCATCAGTCTCAAGATCACCCCCGGTCATGTATACTGTCATGACACGGCCGGAAGTGGATGGATTAGTTGAGGCTTCACTCTCAGCCTCGCTCTCATGTGGGGGAGTTACTTCTCCTGGTGTTTGGCCACCCCCAGCCACATTCTGGAGTTCGTCTTCGACAGGCACATCTGCAAGGGCCTGACTGCCCTCAGCTCTGTCTTGAAGGGCCTCTTCGTTTTCAGCACTACCCCCGGCGGTGTCCTGGAGGACATCGTCCTTTTGAGGGGCTTCAGGGAGGCCATCTTCGCCTTGATGAAGATCCGCCGCAGCTGTGCTTTGGACATCTTCGTCTTCGGAAGGAGGCTCGACAAGGGTCTGGCTACCCCCAGCTTCCTCCAAGGACTTCTTCCTCGACCGAGTGCCTTCGAACACTCTAGAGGTCGTGACAGCTGCCTTGGTTTTCCTCGGCTGGCTTTTGGATGAAGACGAGGAATTGGCAGTCGTCTTCCGGACAGATGAGGAATTGGAGATCACGTTGCATGACGCAATCTTTAGTTCCTCTTCTGCTGACACCTTCGTCCCAAGGCGATGTCGGAGGGGTGTCGATGATTGTAGCTGTTGGAAGACCGACTGCTTTGGCGGTACTGTCGTCTTGCAACAGCAGTTGATGGTGACCACTGCACAAGTGTGCCCCGTGAGAGGCGCATCGTGCTTGTTGGTCAACTCTCCTGACCGGCGCTTGTGAGTGATCACGTTGCGCAAGTCGTTGGAGGAGAGTGCTACCCTCACACCCCTCTCAGGCGCATGGCAGGGCCAAGCGTCGGGGTGGTCGGGTGAGTGCTGCGCCCCCTGATCTAATACCAAGCAGGCATCACGATCAGTAGTGGGGGAACCACAACATTTGAAGTGACTTGAACGGACCTCGAACGCACAACCAGAGGAGGCACGGGAGTTCAAGACCACAGAGTTTGCCTCTCTCGGCTTGGTTGTGCACGCAGTGAATGCGCCCAAGCGAGATGAGGACTTTGAAGGTCGACTCGTTGTCAGTGCAGAAGCACTTGAGTCAACCTTGTACAGCTTGCCATCGGCAGCGTGCGTGATTGTAAGCGCGTGCCTCTGGCCGGCTGCTGGCATAGCACGTTTGTGGCGCATGGCCCGTGCCGCCTTGGATTTCTTCGTACCAGCTCGCTGGGGCGCATAGTACTCAGCATCCAAATTCTCCTCGCCATTACAGCGAGTGAGTCTGTCAAAGACAGAGGCTCTTTGTGGCGCATCAGAAGTGATGCGCGGGGCATTGGCTGCGCCCCTGCTCCGTCGACGTATCTTCCTCGCCTGAGAGGAAGATGGCTGGGGAACGTGGTCAGCCGCACGCTTCCCCGAGAGATGCGCTGCATCGGCGGGCGCACCTTGACTGCTGAGGACGTCAGCAGGAAGGGAAGGCTGGACGGGCGCATCCCCTTCAACGGTGGTGCCCAAGGCATCGACTTTGCGCACCCAGGCTGCGCGGGTCTTCTTCGGCTTCGACAGCCGCTTCGAAGGACTCGTACTTCCTTCAGAAATGAACTCCTCGTACGCCTGTTGATTGAGGCGCACTACCAGCGTCCTGTGGGAGGAGCCCACCTTCACGTCGTCGGCCTGTGACACAACCTTCTCGGTAGAGGAGAAAGAAGTCCCCAGCAGAGTCGCCAGCTTGTTTGCCATTAAAATTGTTTTGATTGAAATCTTAATACAAACAGAACAGTGATACAATATAGGACTTAGATGTAGTCCTAGGAGTAAACTTTTGTTTAAGCTGGGTCCTTAGTGCCAATAGAGCGAGTGGTAATGCGTTGACTCCGTTGACCGGCTGACGACGGTTATCGGTTCTCTGAAGGTGTTGATTGCTCTGGGTGCTGGAGCTTGCTGAGAGGAGGAAGACGTTGAGTGTCTAGAACTGCCTCTCCGGTGATTCTCTGTTGTGGATTCTCTGTGAGTCTTGTGTTCTGAGTCTCCGTCTGTGTGTGAAGGGGATGATCCTTCTATTTATAGTTTTGCAGGCTGGCTGCTCATGCGCGCATGTAGGACGCGCCGGTGTGGGGACGCCACGTAGAGGTTGCTGATGGAGGCGCATGGATGCTGCGCCCTGATCGAGGGGGAGAACTCTTCATACTACTGTTGTGAGCCGGCACGTAGCAGAGAAAAGATCTTTTCGTTGCTGAAATCTTAGATGAGTTGAGTCAAAAGACACGTGTCGTCGACTCATGGTTCGAAGATCTCGAATTTGGTGGAGAGAAGTGATCTGGTGAGCTGCGCCTTGGATTGGGCGCAGGAGGAGGCTGCGGCTCATAACCTTTAGGAGTTACAAACCATTTGGGGCGCATGGCTTTTGAGGCGCATGCAGGCGACTTTCCTTCTGTCTTTTGGGATCAGAGATCAGTCTGGGGCGCATAGCTTTTGAGGCGCATGCAAAACTTCAACCGGAGACTCTTCTTCTGTCTTTAGGGATCAGTGAAGGGTCTAAGGCGCATGGCTTTTGAGGCGCATGCTGGTTTGGACGCATGGCCGTAGAGGCGCATGCGGGTGTGGACGCATGGCCGTAGAGGCGCATGCGGGTGTGGACGCATGGCCGTAGAGGCGCATGCGGGTGGCCACGTGGCAGTAGCCGTCGGAATAGAGTCATGATGATGCTGACGTTGCCGACGCTTCATTTTCTGAATAAAGCTGTCAACTGTTCAGACTTTTGGAGGCGTGTTGCCAACTCTGTCAGTTCAGCATTTAATATTGGTGACGTTCGATGGACAGCTGAGTGGGCGCGTCGGTTGGCGTTCCACTCGGTATGGAGATGTGTGGGGGCGCACCCTCTATAATGCGCCAAGTACTGTAGGGAGCGTCTGTGTGATGCGCCTGATGCCGAAGGGCGCGTCCGTGTGATGCGCTGTCTGGCTAGCGCATCGGACATGTCTTTTAATGATGCGGCTGTCTCGCTCTCCGAGTGCTATAAATAGCCGTTTGGCTGAATTCGAGGCGTCCGGTTCATCCATTTAATGTAAATTCATTGCACGGAATTCGGAGGGCCATCCACTTGGCGCGTGGGTTTGATCTGCCCGGCCTATAAATAGTGGCATGGAGAGAAGGTTTGCTTCTCATTCCCTCACGTACTTCCAACATGAACTTGAATATGCGGGTGCATTCTGTTGACGAAGTGCTCCCGAGGGTGAAGATGAGACGTTGTGTTGTCTTTGATGCACTTGAAGGTGACTGTTACATCCAAAAGACGGAGTCGAGGGCTTCTGAGGCAGGCGGAAGGTGCCTGTTGCATCCAAAGATAGGGATGCTCGAGCCTCGTCTCCGTTATTCCGGAAGAGCCGTAGATCGAAATGGCGGTGCTAGGCTCTCTCTTCCTTCAAAGTGGGTGCCGCCCACTTTGATTGTGTTGAAAGCTCCTTGTGCCATGATTTCGATCACGGTCTTCCTTGGTCTTTGGAGGCTCTTTCGAAGCCTCCCCTGGCCACAGCTTTGCCGTGCTCTTCTCTTCCTTGGTTCCAGCCAGAGGGTTAAATGCTTTGTGTAATCGAAGCACTTATCAGGTGACCCTGGCTGGAAGAGCAGCACATAACTGGGCTCTGCTCGGCCAGGTGAGCCTGGTTGGAAGAGTGCTGCTGAAGGGATGCACATAACTGAGCTGGATGCACATAACTGAGCTGCTGAAGAGATGGTGGGATGCGCCTGGCTGAAGGCGCATGGCATTTGCTGCGCCTAACTGACAGCGCATGGTGGCTGCTGCGCTTATCTGGAGGCGCATGGTGGCCGCTGTGCCTATCTGGAGGCGCATGGTGGCCGCTGGCTGTAGATCTAGGATCTTTCTTTTGTAGAAATTCTCCTTTGTACAACCTTTTCTAGCCATGTAATAGACTTTTATATATAAATAAAAAGTTCTTCTTCGAATGGCTTATTTGATTTTGCTGTCTGAGTTCTGGCGCATATAGTGCCTGGCGCATGGGCTTTCTGGCTGTGAAATTCCATGCTTCTACACATTTTAATACATTCCTTTCATTAAATTTATTGAAAAACCCTTTAAATTTTAGCGTCCTTGTATGCATCAACTTTTCAATTGTAGGGAGAGTGACATATGGCCAGAGGCATGGGATTGTTTGCAACAGTTTGCGGATGTTATTGATCGAAATATTATACATAATCCAGTACCCCATATGTCTCTGATATATATATATATATTCCACCTAATTATCCAGCCGACAACGTTAGTCAGAGACGGAGGCATAGGCCCACTACTCAACATGCTGGAGAGTGGAGTACTTTCTACCTTGCTAAAGAGGGAACTTCCTACCATAATGGAGAGGGGATGTCTCATCAGGGCCCTCGTACTTCTTACGGCCAAGCTGGAGAGAGGACTTTCTATGATGTTGGCTAGAGCAACCCCTAGACCGGTCCTACAGCTTGGTTTGGGATATGTGGATCGGTATACGTAGTTTTTGTCGACTCTATCCGCTCCAATACCAACTCAAGAGATCCAGTTGATATCGACTCAGGAGCTTGATAGTTCATATTCAGACCTCCTCCAGAGAATACAGTAGATCGGAGAAATCGACTAGGTTTCAGGCCAACTAGACGCAAAGGTTACTTGGGATGGTTTATGCATGGTCGTAGTGGTCATAGTTGAGTATTTTGTATTTATAAAATTAAAAATATTAAAAATTAAGAATATTGGTATATTAGATATTGAAAATTATTGGTACCTTAGATTTTAGTTTTTTTTGTACTTGTAAAGTTGTCACAAAAATTATTAAAAAAATAAAATAAAAAACATCCTGGGTGTCATTGCATTTGGTGACCAACCCACTTTTTTAATGGACGTCAACTGTAATGACGTCCCATACTCTTCATGCAATACGTCATCGTCAATGGCATATCATTTTCCAATATGTAATTTTCTCAAAATGACTCTTTCATACAAATTGAATGAAATTCATCCTCTTTACCAATTTTTCTGATTAACCAAAGTCAATGTTTATAAAGGTTGATCAACTATAATCACCGCTGGGGTAGGTGAGTATTTAGTTAAATTTTCAGGGGATGCCGGTTTCTAGAAACTGTCCACGTCATGATTGTTATTTTAGTCCAGTGCGCGCGGGTTCAAAACTAAGCGCCAAATCATCACAGGAAAATAATTTCGGCAGGTACATGATATATATAAAGTGAGTATATTGTATGATACATAGGATTTTTATATTTGAATTAATATTTTTTATATATACGTTTATATTTATATCAGAAAATTTATTGTACCGAAATTATATTTATATAATTCCGTCAAAACTTAACAACTTCAAACAAATTTTGAAAAAAAGAAGGTGTTCGCCAACTAAGATGGCAAAAAACGAAAACTTCTGATTAAACAAATACCAGCAAAATAGCCGCCAACTAGGATGATGGAAATTTAGTTGGCAGAAAAAATGGACGGGTTCGAGCTTTGTGGTTCAACGCGGTCAGGCCGGCTGCTCTAGGGTTCAACCGGTCGGGTCAGCTTCTTTGGGGTTCAACGCACGGTTTAAAAAGTTGGCAAAAATTTAGTTAGGGTGGTGGTTGTGATTCAGTTGGAAAATGGAGGGAAGAACAAGTGACTTAATGGAGGTAACTTAATGGAGGGGAGCAGAGGTGAGTTAATGGAGGGTGGGAAGCAGAGGTGAGCAATATAGGGAAGCTGAGGTGAGTTATGTTCGGTTGGCACTGAGAGGGAGAGAGAGTAGCCAAAGAGTTTAATAGAGAGGGAGAGATTGTAAAACCCCTAATTTCTACTATGATTTTTTTAAATAAATATGGCATTAATTTTTGTACTTCGTATTTATACGTCGCGTACGAGTTTGTGTTTCGTAAATTTTTCGTGAAGTGCGAATAAGTGCGAAGTACATATTTTTATAAAACATTTTAATTATATAGATGTAGAAAATATTTGAAAATAATAGACGATAAATATTTTATATTGCTTGAAGTTGTAAATACGTCGCGTCGAGGATTGCCAAACTTTATTTTTATTTAAGAAATGCCATTTTATTTTATGGTACAAGTATAACTAGTAATTTAGAAACACTGTGTTTTATGTAAGTATTATTTTTTCATGCGAGTGTATATATATTTGTATTTTCAAAATTAATTATTATCACTAATATATTATTTCGAAAAAGTATATTAAATATGGGTTGATTCAATATGTAATTAATTATGGTGATTTAAGTTGGAAAAAAAATTAAGTTATTCAAATACAGTTTAAATTAGAGGTAAAATCTATCTACATTGGATTATATTTGATTGAGTTACTTTTAAATCAATTTGAATTAAATAGTGAAAAATCCAAGGGGAATTAAAACTCTTCTTAGTCCTTATCTAGATAAGACTTTTGTAAACCCCCTGATTTTTCAAAATAAATATTTGTGAAATTTTTGGATTTTTTAAATAACTATTTATTGACTTATTATATAATTTGTATTATTTTACATATATTTAGTATAGTGCTCATTAGTGAATTTAGTTTAAAAATATATAAAGCTATTTTTCTAGTACATTAAGGATCTAAACTATAGTATACAATATTTCTCAAAATTTTAGGATTTATTTCATAACTTTTATTACTTTTCACATGTTACTGTAACTCCCTTTCCGATTTTTTTTAAAATTCTTATATATTTTAATTTTGTGTTTAAAGAGTATTTTTATTAACCCTTTTGTCAAAACGATTTTCAAATTAAATGATATGAAAATGCTAAGTTGTTTTAAATAAAATATTTTACTAAGGGCGTTGGTTACTACTTAGATTTTTATAAAAAAAAAAGAAAGAAAAAGAAATTGATTTCGAAATTGATTTGAGATTATAAATATCTTATAAATATTTTTCTAGTGAAATATGTTTTATCAAATATTATTTTGAGATAATCAATCATCGTTTCAACTTAAGAAAAATATGTTATCTTTTTTTGAACTATCTAAAATATTTGATTGGCGACAGGATTTGTCTACTATTTTTAATATATTTTGTGTTAAAAAAAAATAGTATGCTTGAGTTTCTATAGAGTAGTTATAAATATTTTTCTAAATTATTTCTAGTTTTGTTTTTGGATGTACATACGAATCATGTTTAAATTATTTTAATATTAATTATTAATCAAAGTTATTTTGATTACCAAATATTATGATGAGATTTAATTTAGTCCTTGACTAATAAAGAATATATATATATATATATATATATATATATATATATATATATATATATATATATATATATATATATATATATATATATATATATTAGTTTGATATTTATAGAAAAATATTCTACAAGCTATTTGATATACTTAGTACTTATTTAATTTATTATGGTTATTGTATCAAATTGTAAATGCTACTATTATTAAGCATAGGAATAGAGGGTTTGTAAAACCCTATATTCCAGAGGGCCTTAGTGCAATATTCCTAATTCAAATTCCTGCAAGCCGACCACTAATTGATTCAAACTCGAATTTGGTTTCTTCAAATCATACGGGGATCAGAATCAAATTCAACTTGATAAGAGATGAAGGATTTAACTATATCTAATCAGATTAAGATCCTAATCTCTTTCGAATCCATGTACAACCAAAACCCTACCTATAAAAGAGAAGAATTAACTAATCGACCCTCCCTATCTATCATCTCCCTATTCTACAACAACCAGCCATCACCATCCTCCCATCACCGACACCCTCACCCTCACCAACAGAGCAGTCACCACCATCATCCAAAATCCCGACCACCCCACCAACATCATCCCGACCAACCCCTTCGGCTCGCCACACGAAGGCCGCCCACCACGTTGTTACCATTTTCACAGCCGTGTCATTGTGTCCGTGCCCACAATATCTATCTCATTTCATCCATTACATTCCAATACACAAATTTTCTGTGTCCAAACAATCCGGACACAACAAAGCAACAAATCAAAGCAAAACCCAACCTAACCTTCGCTTCCGCGCCCAGCATGACCTCGTCCTCCCACAGCATCGGTCGCCGTCTCAGGCTGAACTGCGTGCTGAACCGGTCACCTCCGGCAACCTCGCGTCTGTCGCCTCCCCTCTTTCCGGTAGGCCACCTCCTCCGTGGACGCCGATGCGCCGCCGCCGTACTGACGGCCGAGCCGTGTCCCCGAGCTGGGCGTCCCTTCGGTTCTCGCCCTCTCTTCCACCGATGACCGGCGAGTCATCCTCGGGACGACAGAGTTGGGACGCCACCGCATCCTCGAGCCGATGACGTCGCCAGCAGAATCGACTCGTCCCCGTTCCGAAACCCTCGCCACCCTCGTCTGCACGCCTCGCGCCAAAACGGCGCTCCGCCAAGCGCTCATAGGCTCGGTGAGCTAGCCCTCACTGATTTTCGAGCGTCGCACCTACGACAGGGGCATCGTCCGCCCTGGCGGCCAATGCCTGTGGCCAGCGCCACCTCGATCTGCCGTCCAGCCGTGCCTCTGCCACCGGGCCGCGCCGGTCACGACCGAATGAGCGGTGCGCCATGGTCGATTTCTTCCGAAATCAGGCGACGCCGAGCACCGTCGATCTCCGTGAGACTCCACCGCCGACCGCCTCCGACGAGATGATGCCATCTCCACCACCGACAAACCCCCGAACCGCCATGAGCTTCCCGGCAAGCGAAGCTCTGCGCCTGTGTTCCATACCTCCAGATCGCGACTCACCCGACGTCGAGCACCGCCCAGCGTCACTGATCGCCTTGCTAAAGCTCGGTGAGTCTCGCAACCCTCTTTCCCCTCTCCCCTCTCTCTCTCTCCTCTCTCTCGTTTTGGTTGGGGAATAATAGCAGTGGGCTTTTATTCGATCTTTGGATTTTTGTGGGCCAGGGCTATAGGGCCTATTCTCTTGGGCCTATTAATTAAAATATTTAGGCTGAGTTAATTTTATATATGTATATTTTTATGTAGGTAAATTAGTGTATACGTATATTTGTATATATGTATGCTTGTATCATGGTAGTATCAATATTATTATGTACAGTTAATAACAATATTTTTTGTCATTAGTCATTATTTATATTTTTCTTTTATAATAAATATACACAGATTCCTAAAAGTATTTTGTAACAAAAAACATATTGGGCTTTAAGCCCTATATTTGGGTTAAAATTTTATATGTGAATATATAGACAATTTTTGGTAATTTTGGGTCTTAAATATTTAACTAGATTATTTATATATTGGGCTTTAGTATTGGCCTTATATCATTATTATTAAATAGTTTTTTTTATTATTGATTATTATTAATATTGTTGATATTATTATGGATATTTTATCATTAAGTATTATTATTTTACTAAATAAATATATAAATATTTTTTAATCATATTTGTGACATAAATGGTTTTGGGCTTACGTGTAGATGCAATTAGGGCTAACATACATATTATTATAAAATTTGGTATTTAGATATAGTTTTGACCAAAAAAATTATATTTTGACAAATTATAGTTTTTGCCCTAAAAACGATCTCTAGAATTTCAAGTACTTATTCAAAAAATATTTTGAATAATAAAAATATATAGTTTTTAAAGGTTGTGACTAATTTCTAAAATAGTTTATAGATAAATAATTTTCTTACATATATATTAGGATTAAAGGGATAATTTTTCTTATATCAAATTCCCTCATAGATTATCCTTGTTCGCGACTAATAATATTCCTGCTTTCCTTGCCAAATATGAATTTCTGCATATCAACCCTAGGCTAACCGGACTATCATGGACTCAGTGGAATTATTGGTTTCACCAGCTAAGGACCTCAGGCAAGTATACTTTCTGATTGCTTTTCGATTCATAGTAGCCTTTTCATTTCATGCTTATACATATATCTTGCTTCTTGTTGACACGCTCGTCACACGGAGTAGTCGGGAGAGAAAATATCTTAGTAGACATGTGGACTACCCAGAACTATCCTCCGTGTCTTTCGTGGAGAATAGCAGCTGCATACGACACGTGCAGGGTGCCAGATTTACCCCTAGCCGTTCACATGTCGAAAAGGATATTTTATACCACATAGGTACTTGTCTTTTATTTATTTTTTTGTCTTCTTCACCACCTGCCATGTCATCAGTTACTTTCTAGCTTTCATATTCCATATGTTATTTTCATGTCTTGTTAATTCTATTGTATTTTTGCATTGCCGTCGATTTGTGTACTTGTTCCATTCCTGACTGAAAACCAACATTTTTCAGGTAAGCTGTGGCTTCTTTAGCATTGGAAGATTCGGGTGTACTTGCAGACAGAAATCTAGAGATAGATAGTGGTTGTATTATTTTCAGAACTTTGTATTTTCTTTAAATATAAATGTTGTAACTGTTGTAATAAACATAGAAATGTGAATGAGCAGCAAATGTTATATTTTGTAATTTTGAGCATCTTGACCGTGACAGCGTTCTACAAGCAAATGTTATATTTTGTGATTCTTTTAAAACCATATGTAGTTGCAAATTACTATATTTTAGTTTTCTTTATGCATTTGGCCTAGAGTTAAGGGACCACCTTTGTTTGTGCCGCATTCATTGGCCCGACACCTGTGTACCACGATGTCACGTGTCTCATATAGATTCGAACTTGCGTACCGACCATACATCGGTGCGTACAGGACGAGCGTTAGAATATAACTACTAATATAATTGCTTAGAAGACTTAGCGGATATTAGAAATATCGTGGTGTGGATTCAGCACGAGTAGTGCATGGGGAGGGGGAAGACACTTATTAGGCGCAGGGGCTTTCACACATTTACATTTCTCTAGCTACCATTAGTGACTCAGCCGAGAGCTAGTGTCTCGTGCATTTATTTACTTTTCTCTAGATGCGACTAGTGCCTCGGTTGAAACACAAATGTGCCGTGCATTTACTTTTCTCTAGCTGCCGTTAGTGACTCACCCGAGAGACTAGTGTGCCATGCATTTATTTATTTTCCTCTAGATGCCACTAGTACCTCGGTTGAAACGCTAACGCATCGTGTTTCTAGTTTCGGACTTGCAAATTACTATATTTTAGTTTTCTTTATGCATTTGGCCTAGAGTTAAGGGACCACCTTTGTTTGTGCCACATTCATTGGCCCGACACCTGTGTGCCACGATGTCACGTGTCTCATATAGATTCGGACTTGCGTACCGACCGTACATCGGTACGTACAGGACGAGCGTTAGGATATAACTGCTAATATAATTGCCTAGAAGACTTAGCGGTTATTAGAAATATCGTGGTGTGGATTCAGCACGAGTAGTACATGGAGAGGGGAAAGACAGTTATTAGGCGCAGGGGCTTTCACACATTTACTTTTCTCTAGCTGCCATTAGTGATTCAGCCGAGAGCTAGTGTGCTGTACATTTATTTACTTTTCTCTAGATGCCACTAGTGTCTCGGTTGAAACACAAATGTGCCGTGCATTTACTTTCCTCTAGCTACTGTTAGTGACTCACCCGAGAGACTAGTGTACCGGGCATTTATTTATTTTCCTCTAGATGCCACTAGTACCTCGGTTGAAACGCTAACGCGCCGTGTTTCTAGTTTCGGAAGCCCTTGTGTGGAACGTTGTCTTCAAAATGTATTTTCACATAGAATGGTTAAGGACCTTTATCTGTTTAGTCATATATACTTTTCTTTTGAGCTTTTATTATTCAGTTTAGGGCATTATATTATGTGTCTTATTACATCCCTCTGAGGACCTGGTTATTCCCCAGGTGTGTGTTCATGTCTTCCGCAGGTATCCTAGCCAGGATCGTGGTCTTCTCCATTTATTCGAAGATGATGTGACTTGGTTCCTCCTTGCTACTTCCACTTAGTTCTTTTATATATCATGCACTTCTTCTTCTTTATTTTGGTTGGTAGTGGATGTGTCTCCACCCAACATATTGTATCATGACTATTCATTGTATGATATCTTTATTTCCTTATTTTACGGATGAGATTAGTTAGTTGTGGTTTACTGCATTTTACAGCTTATGTATACATATAAGGCCCCTGTACTTCGTATGTATACAGCTGGCATGTCTACGTAGTTAGTCCTACGTATTTTGGGACTGGAGCGTTACATATTTTTGTGGTGGCCCATACAAGTCAAGTTTATCACTTCGGTTACGTTATTATACCGATGTGAGCCTGCATATAGGATTAGAGTTTAGAATCTCATCCATCTACTTGACATCCTTTCTTGACTTTTAAATTCCGAACTCTCGTTCGACCTCCTTGATTTGTATCTTGCTTGACTCCTTCTATCGTAAATTCTTAGTTTCGTGCTTAGTGACAACTAGAAAGATGACTACACTAGTATATGCTCATAGGTTAAACACATGGCTAGAAGGATTACATTGACAATTAGTATGCATTGAGGTCTTATTTGTGTATAAAAGCATTTATGTTTCCTAAAAGTATGATCTTAAGAGTTAGTAAATTCTAAGTTGGGTAGTAGAGATGGATTTTATCTTGATACTAGTAAAGGATTGATAAATTGAGAAAACAAAATTTTGATTTTTGTGAAATAGTTACGATTTATTTGAGTATGAAATCGATATAAGAAATAGCTTAAGATTTTTAAATTTAGTGGTAAGATTTACAAGTTTATTTTTGAATGATGATAGTAAAAAATTTTGGTTTAAAATATTTTGGAAGATATGAAATTGATTGAAGGAAATTTCAAATTTCAAATTTATATTTGATGATTGATTGATAAGATTATTTTGAGTTTAAAGTTGGATTGATAACATTAAAAACTTGATGAACAATTTATTGGTGTCATGATAAAGGTTAATTTGAGACTGTTGGAAGGTATTCACGAAAGGACCGATAAATCCTATAAGATGGAGAAAACAAAATTTTATTTGAAGGGTTTAGAAATACTTATGATATATGGGAATGTGAAAGAGAAAAAAATATATATCTTAAGTTTTTCGTGTCATGTGATTTAAAAATAAAGTTATTTAGATTTTGAGTTTAAGGTTTTAATTTGTGTATTAAATGTTGGTAAAAATGAGGAGATAAAAGGTGTTGACAATAATCTAAAGGGATACCTCGAGATTTATTGAAGGAATTAAAATTTTAAAGTATGATTATACTTGGCGACATAAAATAATTTTTGGTAAATTAATTTGAGAATCCCATTGAGAATTGTTAAGGAAGCTTGAAAAATTAGAAGTTTAGACTTGTATTGACAAGAAACCAAGATAGACATGGGGTCACCTTAATGAGATGGAAGTATACCCCCATTAATTGCCATATCATCCATGATCATTGCACATACACAAGTGAAGTTAGTCATCTACCAAACCATGTGATTATATCTCAATTTTGACTTACTCGACCTTTTTCTAAATCCAGATCTTTTATTGTGACCTTCTAACCGTTTGAAATTTGAGAAATGAATTAATCGTTCCTTGACTGTATCCACCTAGGAGACTATCTTCTCTCTGAAAACTGTGTCCCTAAATTATTTTACTATATTGCTTAATTAATTTTATTTCATGCTTCAGCTTGATCTTCTTTAATGTTTGTGCATTAATTGTCACTTCATGAACTCCCACTTTCTATTTTAGATCCTTTTGTGTCCTTTACCGTGACTTTGATATTTGGAGTGTAATACTAGATGTTACCTTCCAACAAATTTTATATGTAACACCTAGACGAGCTCACCTTCATGTAGGTTATCACGTGCCACTAAAATACGTCTTCTTGTACTCTATTTTCATGATATGACATTTGGGCCAAAAAGGCTAAACTGTAACCTTTACCATGATACCGATATATTTTTCGACCAAGGATAGGGATTTAACCTCGACTCAATTCTTTCGATCCGATATGTGATTTGTTCTACTTAATTCCTTAAATGCTTAACTTTGTGCTTTATCTTGATTGCTTGACCCATTGTCCCATCACACTACTAGTCTAACTCTTGTAAGTTGGGTAGAATACCTCATAACCTAACAAACCTTTGTCCTTGTGTCCCATATTGATAAGTTTACTTAGACTATAGAATTCAGAGGACCCTAACTTATCTAGTCAATCAAGCCATAGATAAGAAAATACTAGGACGACTGCATAAGCCCAAACTTTGGGCAAGACTTAGATTTTAATGGATCTTCGACTATTTAATTTCCTTTATTAGTATTTCTTACTTATATTTTGACTATCTTATGATGCTAATTTAGCCTTAGTTTTGTAAGCTTATTCTTTTATCGAGCTTATTCACGACATATGTGTTATTGGGGACGCCCACTAATACATTGTCTAATCAGAACCGGTGCATGATGGTCTGATCAACCTAGTGCACTTTGGTTCGCTTTTCATATATTGTTTGACGTGGATGGAGACATAGATAAACTTGGCCTCTAGAATTCCATCTGCGACTACCTTGGCAATTCTTTTTGAAAATTTTCAATTGTCTTTGAACCACTTATTCGTATTCGATAATATCTTCTTCGAACTCTTTATTATTTTCGTCTTTTGCCTATATTAGAAAGACAAACACTCGTACTTGATATCCCTTATTTGCCCACCATCTATTGCCAAGATAGTTAACCCCTGACCAACCAATGTGACAATATCCCCGTCTTGAGTTACCTTTTTCCTCTACCCTAGATTTTATTATCGCAACCTTCTAATCGTTCTTGAAACTTGAAAATGATTCAAATCATTTCCTTAACCATACCTTAAACCTAGACGACTATATTCGCTCAAGAAACCATCTCTCCTAAATGTCTAAATTATTCTCTTTGACCAACTCAATTCCTTTCTATTCTCTAATTCGATTTATCATAATTTTATTACCTTAACTAGCGACCCTTCTTCAATTCCATAACCATGATGTATTTTCGCAAATATCAAAATTACGATCTTCTAATGCATATTTGTGTCGAACGTCGTTTCTTCGCCACATCCAAAAATTTAATCGTATTTCGGTATTGATGAACTCTTTCTATCCCCCCTACCCTAGCTATTCCTAAATTTCGAGGACGAAATTCTTGTAACTTGGGTAGGATGTAAAACCCCTAATTTCTACTATATTTTTTTAATAAATATGGTATTGATTTTTGTACTTCGTATTTATACGTCGCGTACGAGTTTGTATTTCGTAAATTTCTCGTCAAGTGCGAATAAGTGCGAAGTATATATTTTTATAAAATATTTTAATTATATAGATGTAGAAAATATTTCAAAATAATAGACGATAAATATTTTATATTGCTTGAAGTTGTAAATACATCGCGTCGAGGATTGCCAAACTTTATTTTTATTTAAGAAAGGCCATTTTATTTTATGGTACAAGTATAACTAGTAATTTAGAAAAAACTGTATTTTATGTAAGTATTATTTTTTCATACGAGTGTATATATATTTGTATTTTTGAAATTAATTATTATCACTAATATATTATTTCAAAAAAGTATATTAAATATGGGTTGATTTAATATGTAATTAATTATGGTGATTTAAGTTGGAAAAAAATATATTAAGTTATTTAAATACAGTTTAAATTAGAGGTAGAATCTATCTACATTGGATTATATTTGATTGAGTTACTTTTAAATCAATTTGAATTAAATAGTTGAAAATCCAAGGAAAATTAAAACTCTTCTTAGTCCTTATCTAGATAAGACTTTTGTAAACCCCCTGATTTTTCAAAATAAATATTTGTAAAATTTTTGGATTTTTAAATAACTATTTATTGACTTATTATATAATTTGTATTATTTTACATATATTTAGTATAGTGCTCATTAGTGAATTTAGTTTAAAAATATATAAAGCTATTTTTCTAGTACATAAAGGATCTAAACTATATTATACAATATTTCTCAAAATTTTAGGATTTATTTCATAACTTTTATTACTTTTTACATGTTACTTATATTGTACACTATTTACATAATATAGAATAAATGTCAATTTAGTATTAAATATTTTAGCTTGTATAAATGAGATTCGATGAAGGTTGTTTAAATAAATATTAACTCTATTTATTATCTATAGTAATTTTAAATAATGTTATAGATCATTTAGATAAATGAATTATATTTTAAGTTAATCATAATCCTAAGTCTAGTAGGAAAGCATCTCTATCTATATCCTATCCTAACGAAGCAAAATCCAATTTATTTAAATTATATCCTATCTAATTTAGGATATAAATCTAAAATAACTACCTATATAAACCCAATACATCTCCCTTCTATCTGCCATAATTCGAAATTATTTTTAGTCCAATAGAAACTCTAAAATTCTTCATTAGAATTCAGCCCCACTTTTTAGCAGCAAGAGCAACTTAGAACGACGATATCTCCTAGCTTCGAACTCCGTTTCGCTTCCAAGTTTTTTCTAAAAGAAGCGTATCGAGGTAAGGTTTCCAAAAACATATTTTAATTGACAAAATTCGTTCTATAAATTTTTGCAAAAATGTTTGAGTATCTAGTGTCCAAAAAAATAAACGTGTTTCGGTATTTTTGCGATTTCGGGAGATTCCGAAAACGAAAATGTGATCCGTTTATTTTTTCGGAAAGCTGATACGAAAACCTATACCATATCCTAACTTCAGAATTTATTAGATAAATGTAATAGGTGCAGTATTAATTATAATTAGATAATAGACTATTTTCAGCATCCGAAGTTGTTCCTACACCTTCTTCTTTGTGCGCTGTTGTTGATTCGTCGCTCGGACATCATCTTACCTCACTCGGACATCAGGCAAGACATCTTGCCTTTACTGTTTAATTTTTTGCTCAATATCATGCATGTTTTATTTCTTATAAGTTGTTCTTTTAAAACCATATATAGTTGTAAATTACTATATTTTAGTTTTCTTTATGCATTTGGCCTAGAGTTAAGGGACCACCTTTGTTTGTGCCGCATTCATTGGCCCGACACCTGTGTGCCACGATGTCACGTGTCTCATATAGATTCGGACTTGCGTACCGACCGTACATCGGTGCGTACAGGACGAGCGTTAGGATATAACTGCTAATATAATTGCCTAGAAGACTTAGCGGTTATTAGAAATATCGTGGTGTGGATTCAGCACGAGTAGTGCATGGGAAGGGGAAAGACAGTTATTAGGCGCAGGAGCTTTCACACATTTACTTTTCTCTAGCTGCCATTAGTGACTCAGCCGAGAGCTAGTGTGCCGTGCATTTATTTACTTTTCTCTAGATGCCACTAGTGCCTCGGTTGAAACACAAATGCGCCGTGCATTTACATTCCTCTAGCTGCCGTTAGTGACTCACCCGAGAGACTAGTGTGCCGTGTATTTATTTATTTTTCTCTAGATGCCACTAGTACCTCGGTTGAAACGCTAACGCGTCGTGTTTCTAGTTTCGGAAGCCCTTGTGTAGAACGTTGTCTTCAAAATATATTTTCACATAGAATGGTTAAGGACCTTTATCTATTTAGTCATATATACTTTTCTGTTGAGCTTTTATTATTCAGTTTAGGGCATTATATTATGTGTCTTTTTACGTCCCTCTGAGGACCTGGTTATTCCCCAGGTGTGTGTTCATGTCTTCCGCAGGTATCCTAGCCGGGATCGTGGTCTTCTCCATTTATTCGAAGATGACGTGACTTGGTTCCTCCTTGCTACTTCCACTTAGTCCTTTTATATATCATGTACTTCTTTCTTTTTATTTTGGTTGGTAGTGGATGTGTCTCCACCCAACATATTGTATCAAGACTATTCATTATATGATATCTTTATTTTCTTATTTTGTGGATGAGATTAGTTAGTTGTGGTTTACTACATTTTATAACTTATGTATACATACAAGGCTCCTGTACTTCGTATGTATACAGCTGGCATGTCTACGTACTTAGTCCTACGTATTTTGGGACTTGGGCGTTACAGAGATGGCAGGATTGGTGTAGAGTTATGTGGAAGGGAGAGATGGAAGAAAGGTGAATTATTATGAATCAATAGGAGAGTAATGAATTATTGATGAGAGGTTGGCCAACAATTATGAATGATAGATGGCAGAGGGGTTGGCAATTAGGTCGGTTCTCTTCCAAATGTATAAGAGGAGAGGGTGGAGAAACTTCACACAACACAACTATAGAGAAAGAAACACAATACCACAGAAATTAAGAAAGAGACATACAAAACAGAAAGAAAAGAAGTAGTTCGAGAGAGAAGTACAGACTCATCACAAAGAAAGAAAAGAAGTAGCCCGAGAGAGAAGTAGAGACTGGCTCAAAGACAAGAGGTTGTTGAGAGAGAAAAAAAAAGAGCTTTACACCAAGAAAAACTCTGGTGAACTTCTTATGTGTGGGAAGTGATAAGAGAATGAGAAAACAAAGAAAAGCAGTGAAGAAGTTGTGTGTACAAGAATGAGAATGACTTTTTTCTTATAGAGTATTTGATACAACTAACCGTTGAAAAAGTAGTTATACGTTAAAAAAAATATAACCGTTGCGAATCAAATCAAACCAATAGCTAGTCGTTCAAAAAATATAACCGTTATAAACCAAATTAAGCCAAATCAAACAAACCTATTTAGAAAAACCAAAACAAACAAACCAACTAAAACCAAAACAAAAACTAAACCAAACAAACCAATTTTTTCCACCAATTGAGTTGGCAGAATTCTACCCAAACATTTTTTCGCCAACCTGTTGGCGGACAGTTTCTTCCTACTTAAAATTTTCAAATTTGTTTCGTTCGGGCAAAATTATGGAAACATAATCTCTTTACAGTAAATATTTTGTATTTATATTAGGTTTTGTTATAAATATGTTTATAGTTTAATTAAAATTTGTTACAGACATGTGTATACATATATTTAGTTAATCTATTAGTTAGGGTCGAATCGGAAAGAGGTATAAAAGTTTTGGCTGTGTGACCGAAGATCAGTGGATCGAGTCACAAGAGTATATTATTCCTTCCATTTATGGTGGGAGTTGGAGGGGGCAGTGGACCATAAAGGCGTATAATGCAGTATGCACAAAAAGCCCAAAACGTTACGCCGGGCATCGAAAAAAGTTCTATTAGTTAGGAATATTTTTTTTCTTTATTTTTAGTTGTGATGGCTCATTTATACTAATTTTTAATTACAATTAAAAGTTAATTTTGAAAATATTTTTTTTAATTAATTGAGGATATACATATGACTTAGATGTTTCATATTTTAGCCGTGTTTTAAAGGGCATTATAACGGTACATATATACATTTCCGTATCTCATTTCTGGAGTACATTTCTTCATATGTATAAGAAAATAATGTTCACGAGGTCTGTTATACACATATAATTTTGTCTAGACGCACCAAAAGCAATATATAGCAATATATATATATATATATATATATATATATATATATATATATATATTGAAGAAAGGTACTTCATTGATAGAGATAGTAAAATATTACACAGAGCTCATACAACGGTAATTACAAGACTTCATAGTCCAGAGACTCCTCATACCACGGTAATACACGACTTCAAAAGTCTAGAGACTCAACTGCTATCCCGCTTATCTGCACATGATCATCACATCCGCTTCAAGGTTATTGATTACACCAGACATCGATGTTCCAACACCCTCGAATATGCGTCTATTCCTTTCTCTCCAAACGTGCCAGATAGCGGCAAGTAGACGGATGCGTGCACTGTTGAAAATGTCCTTCCGTCGAGTCTTGAAGTTCATGATCTCCGCCATAATCACATTTAGTTCAGAATTAGGTCCACCAGAGAGTCCATTTTTTTGTCGATAATGCCGCCACACCTGACTAGAGAAGGCGCACAAGAAGAATAGGTGATCCCTTGTTTCAATTCCCCCTCCACAAAGGAAACAACCCATGTTAGCTACCTCAATTCCTATTCGGCTCAGTCGTTTCCTCATAAGCAGTCTATTGCGGATAGCTTTGTATACGCAAAGCTTCATCTTCATGACCGCTCCCGACGTCCAAACCACCTCTGCCCATTCAACCGTCGTTCCTCGCCTTCGCGTCTTCTCGTATACGTCCTTGTAGGAGAATTTGCCTTCTATGATTCCCGCCCATTCCCATCTATCTGCCGTTCTATCCCTGTGAATAGGAATGGCCCCAATTTCAGTTCTAAACCACTGCCCGATAGGTCGTTGCCCACTCTCCATTGGTTATTCTGTATTAAAACAGATAGAGGTTCATCTCTCCCACTGAGTTCAAATATAGGCCATCCCACCCGTTCCACCATATTAGTATGGTTTAACCATGGATCAAACCAAAGATTGGTTGTATTACCATCACCTATTACCCGAACAACTCTACTCTTCAGAATCGGATGCAGGCGGAGGATATTCTTATAGGTAACCGAATAATTATTGTCGATACCTTGTACCCAGAAGTTGTATTGCTGTTGGTACCTATTTTTGGTCCACTGTGCCCACAGAGAATTACCCTCAATTAACCGCCATGCCAAGTTATAGAGAGCCACGTCTCGAAGAGTATACATCGATCGAATGCCGACTCCTCCCTCGTCTACCGGTCGGGCCAATTCCTCCCATCCGATTCTATGTAATCCCCCTCTCCAAAGAAAGTTCACGCATAGTTTCTCAATTTTCTGAATGATCTTATATCTGGCACATAAATAGCTTGCATCCAATAATTGGATATGGCAAAGATCACAGACCTGATGAGTTCAATGCGACCTCCAAACGACAATAGTTGGGATTACCATCCTTCCAATTTAGATTGGACTTTCTGGATCAAGCCTTGGCAATCAGTATATCGAGCATAATTGATTGAGAGTGGAAGACCAAGGTACCTGACTGGGAGTTGCCCTCTCTCAATCTGCATCATTTGCGACCATTTATCCATCTCTGGACAATCTCTATTAAAATAGATCTGGTTTTTTTTTTTCTGTTGATTCGCAATCCCGAGACCTTGGCAAACTCCTCCAGAACTCCATTCAAGGAGTTGATACTCCTCTCAGAGGGCTCAATAAATACCAACAAGTCATCAGCATATATCAAATATGAAATAGTTGGTTGTACCTTATGGAAGAGAGGCCTGATCTGTTTTTTGTGAACTGCGATTTCCATCAGACAGCTGAAGTGCTCTATGACAACCGTGAACAAATATGGAGACAAAGGATCACCATGCCTAATGCCTCGATTGCTTCCGAAGAACCCACAAGGTTGCCCTTTGATGAGAATAGAAAAAGTTGGAAAAGTTATACACTCTTTGATCCTTGCCACCCACCATTCGTCAAATCCCATACTGAGAAGGATTTGACATACGAATTCCCTATTCACCATATCGTATGCCTTGCGAAGATCAAGTTTGATACGCCCTTTTCTTCCTCCGTATTTATTGAAGTCACGAACAAGTTCATATGCAATCAAGCAATTTTCTGCAATAGACCTACCCTTAATAAATGCTGCTTGGTTGTCAGAGATCAACCCCTTCATAATCTCTTACATTCTATTACACATAATGTGAGTAATAATTTTGTATAAAAAATTACAGCACGAAATTGGTCAAAAATCTCCAAGGTCAGTGGCTCCCTCCTTCTTGGGTATCAATGTCAGAAAAGTATGATTTATTTCTTTAATAAGCCGTCCGGTATGGAAGAAGTCCTGAACAACTTGTAATACTTGAAACTTCAAACAACTCTAATGTTTTTTTTATAGAAAGCAGCATTAAAACTGTCTGGTCCTGGCGACTTATTGGGATCGGCTTTAGTGATGATCTTATCAATTTCTTCGAGGGTCACTTCTTTACGGAGTAATTTGTTCCCTTTCTCTGTCACTATTCTTTTACAAATGATATCTGGGAAGACTTCCAAGTAGTCGGTTTGATTGTATAGAGATGTATAATACCTGATGGCCTCGTCCTCCATCTCCTTTTCATTATTCAGCAAATTCTCTCTCATGTCCAACAGTGGGCCTATCGAATTTCTATGTTGCCGAGCTTTAACCATGGCGTGGAAGAACTTGGAACACCGATCTCCGCCCTTCAGCCACGAGTACTTAGCCCATTGTTGGAGTTGTAATTCCTCTTGGAAGCGCAGCTTTCGAACAAGATCTTGTAGTTCCAATTCCCTGTTTACTAATTCAGAATTCATGGGATTAGCTTGTACCTGTGTTTGAATATTGTGAAGGTCCTTCTCTGTAGATTGAAGGCTAGCGGCCGGCCGATCTCAGTTCCATCGCTTCAGAACAGACTTGATGAATTTTAACCAGTGAAGGAGGTAGAATTGGGGGGTACCTGTGATCGGCATGCCAAGCCCTTCCTCCACCACTTCGTCATAACCATCCACCAAAGGCCACGCATTGTTAAAACGAAAAGGGCGGCACCGTGTACTCTGATCCGGGTGGATACGAATGAGTAGGGGAGTATGGTCGCTTGTACCACTAGGTAGACCCTCTGCTTTGACATCTGGAAAGGTTGCTAGCCATTTGTTGTTGCAAAGAACTATGTCAAGTTGGCAGACTACTCGGTTTTGCACAGAGCTGTTACTCCAGCTCCAAGTGTGGCCAGTTCTCGACATGCAAACCAGCCCTGAAGATAACAAGCAGTCTTGGAAGTCCGCAAGGATGGGGGCCGGAACCTATCGTCCTCCTATCTTTTCGTTCTCTGCTAGCATAGCGTTAAAATCGCCCATCACAAGCAACGGGATCTTTTCATCAATGTCCGTAGAAACTTTAATTAGATCTTGCCAGAGGTGGAACCTTCTCCGAAGATCATTATGTCCGTAGACAGCTCCCACCATAATGTGAAGCCCCCCTCGATTTGTATATTCAATAACTATAAGTTGGTTTGATTGGAATTTCACCAAACCCGACCATATGCGTACGTCCCACATCATCCATATACTACAAAATTTTGTCAGATTAGCGACGTTCCAAAACGTCGCTAATCTCGGCCAAAACGTCGCTAACCTAAATTAGCGACGTTTTCAGCGACGTTTTAGAAACGACAGAAAAAAGCGTGTCGCTAATCCAGAAAATGTCGCAAAACGTCGCTATGGCGACGTTAGTTAGCGACGTTTATAACGTCACTAATTAGCGATGACATTTGCGACGTTTGCTTGTGGTCGCCGATTAGCGACACAGTAGCGACATTTTTGCGACGATGTGGTGGCCTTTTTTTTTTATTTTTTTTCAATTTAGCGACGTTTTTAGCGACGTTTATATTCATCGCTAACAGTTAGCGACGAATATAAACGTCGCTAAAAATGTCGCTAAATTGAAAAAATAAAAAAAAGAATCCAGAATGCAAATGTACAATCCAAAATACAGATCCAAAATATAGAATCTAATCCAATCCAATTCAAAATACAGAATCTAATCCCTGGGTTCGTCGACCCCTTCGGTGGAACACTCAACACCGGTACACACAATACAATCCATAATAGACCAAAAATAATTGGTCGTCTTCTCAAGCCTCTCGGAACATCACAATATGTATCACACATCACACAAACCGATATACATCACAATATGTATCACACATCACACAAACCAATATACATCACACACCAAAAAACAAATATCCATCACAATATCAAAAGGAGATATATCCATCAAAACAAATATCTATCACAATATCCAGAGGAGATATATCCATCAAAACAAATCCAGTCAATATATGTATCTACTGTCGTCTATGCTGGGGCAGATAGAACTCCCTCAGCCAGTGTGCATAAATAGGATCCACGGCAGCCAGATCAATATCCAGAGGAGACGGATGACTGAAACTTTTGGTGGAACTGCCCTCTGGTGCCACCTCCTCTTTCACAGCTCCCTCGACTTTAGGAATTACTTCTGGAGCAGCTCTCTCGGTGGAACTGCCCTCTGGTGCTACCTCCTCTTTAACAGCCATCTGTGCCTCCCTCAAGCGAGATCCTCGGGTCTTAGGTGCCATCTGTGAGAATGAGTGCCATCTCGTTTGAGTACATTTTTGAAAGCAGATAAAATACAAAAAAATTCAATTTTTTGCCAAGTGTGAGAACGGATGGCTCAGAACACAACCCAAAATTCATTCTAGCATACATTAGTGTGAAATGTTCTGTACATATGGTATAGTATATGTTCTTATCGAATCTAGTATCTGAAGGAAATAAAAGAATCAAGATGAACCCACATAATGCAATACTAAGACAGCATCTACTACTAAAAGATATAGTGATAGGTTGTCGTATCATCATTGCCGAGAGATGAGGGTTGGAGGACAATCAACTTCATCTACGGCTACATAGTTTCTGCCTTGCCAGTCGAATGGCTGCAGGGACTATGTCCTGATCACCATGTCGTACCGTAGATTAATGCAAATGGAGCTGGAGCTGGAGCTGGAGCTAGAGCCAAAATACAGAATCCAAAATACAAAATACAGAATCCAATCCCTAGGTTCGCTGAAAATACAAAAACAAAGATTGACACACAGTACTAATTCATATCTGTTTTAAGTGTGAGAACGGATGGCTCAAAACACAACCGACAACGACGTATATTAGTTACATGAGATAGTCGTCGCGAAATGACGCTATGACGTCGCTAATAGCGACTAATTTAGTGACGTTAGTATGAACGTTGCTAAATTCTAATTATATTCCCCCCACCAATTCATTTCCCTCCATTTTACTCTCTCACTCTCTCTCGTCCCCTCCTCCGGTGCTCTCACTCTCTCTGACGCTATCACTCTTATCGAATATAGTATCTGAAGGATATAACAGAATCAAGATGAACCCACATAATGTAATACTAAGACATCATCTACTACTAAAAGATATAGTGATAGTTTGTCGTATCATCATTGCCGAGAGATGAGGGTCGGAGGATAGTCAACTTCATCTACGGCTACATAGTTTCTACCTCGCCAGTCGAATGGCTGCAGGGACTATCTCCTGATCACCATGTCGTACCGTAGATTAATACAAATAGAGCTGGAGCTGGAGCCAAAATACAGAATCCAAAATACAAAATACAGAATCCAATCCCTGGGTTCGCCGAAAATATAAAAACAAAGATTGACACACAGTACTAATTCATATCTGTTTTAAGTGTGAGAACGGATGGCTCAGAACACAACCCAAAATTTATTCTAGCGTACATTAGTGTGAATCATCTATGTTCTGTACATATGGTGTAGTATATGTTCTTATCGAATCTAGTATCTGAAGGATATAACAGAATCAAGATGAACCCACATAATGTAATACTATGACATCATCTATTATAATAACAGAATCAAGATAGGTTGTCGTATCATCATTGCCAAGGGATGGAGGTTAATTGGAGGAAGCTACTGCAGAAAGTGAAGACCGACATGAACTGACGCACAAAAATGAGGAGCTCAAAGCTGGAACAAGTAAAGTTGTGCTTTGGAAAAAGAACTCTTGTAAACTCTTTGTTCACAAAGCAAGCTATAATTAAAGAATACAGAATAAGTATCGAGTTCGTAACTCAAGTATAGAGCTTTCAAGAGTTATAAACTCGATACTTGTTATGTATTTATTATATCTTGCTTTGTGAACAAAGAGCTTACAAGAGTAGAACATCCAAAATACAACATTACTTGTTACAGCTTTGATCTCCTCCTTTTCGTGCGTCAGTTCATGTCAGTCTGCACTTCCTGCAGTAACGACCACAAGTTTTATGTTCTTCAACGATATATTTTACATACTTAATTGCCAAGTGTGGGGACGAATGGCTCAGAATACAACCTAAAATTCATTCTAGCATACATTAGTGTGAATCGTCTATGTTCTGTACATATAGTGTAGTATATGTTCTTATCGTATCTAGTATCTGAAGAATGTAACAGAATCAAGATGAACTCACATAATGTGCAACTCCTCTTCCCAAAATTTTGATAATATATTATTTATTTATTTATTGGAATTAAATGGTGATTTTTATAATTTTTATAAATAATTATTTAGTTAATTATTACGGTGGATGATTTTAGCCATGACAGAGTTTTGGAGTGCAAGGTGACTAGAAATCGTGGCACGGATAGTGCCATGGCGTGCTTTGGCTAGTGTATTAGTCCCGGTAGGGAAGGCCGAGCCATAGTGATGTCCTAACTAGAAAAAATAGGCCAAATTGTGACTTAACCCTTACCAAAGTTTAATAATTTATTAATTATATTATTGAGTTTTAGAGAACCCAGTTGTACCGAACTAGTCCAGATTGGACACAAAGCAAGCCCAAGCCATGTAGTCATGCGGGACGTCCAATAAAAATTTAATGAATATTCCTAAGTATTTGTAATTTAAATATTATAAATATTATTATTAGTGATATTCAGTGACTTTTGTATAAATAGGTTCTTGAACAATTTTGGGATGATTAGACTGCGCATAATGGTATATATACATCATTAATGTTTTATTGAATTTCGTTATACTTATTATTATTTTATTGATGTTATTCTATATATAATATTATTTTATTATTATTAGTTATATTAATTTTGTCAATTAAATATTATTATATATAGTCATATTTATATATATAGATAAGGTCTACCCTAGTAATAGATAAGATTCTGATTTATTTAGATTTAATGGGAATATTATATTAGTATATATTTATGAACAAATAGATATATATATATATATATATATATATATATATATATATATATATATATATAAAATATATATATATATATATATATATATATATATATATATATATATATATATATATATATATATATATATATATATATATATATATATATATATATATATATATATATATATATATATATATATATAATATATATATATATATATATATATATTTATATATAAATATATATATATATATATATATATATATAAATATATATATATATAAATATAAATATATATATATATATATATATATATATATATATATATAATATATATATATATACATATATATATATATATATATATATATATATATATATATATATATATATAATATAAAAAAAAATATATATATATATATATATAATATAGAAAAAATATATATATATAATATAGAAAAAAAAGAATTAAAAGGAAGCAGTGCAACTGAGCCTAGCTCGGTTGGCCAATAGGCCTCAGGCCTACAAAGTAGCAGGAACCCATTTCCGTGCGTAAACTCCCACAGACCCGAGAGTCTTACCCGACACCCGCCCCTGCCGTATATAATCGAGAGATAGAAAGAAAATGAGATCGAGAAATCGACCAAACCCTAAAACCCTGGATTCCCAACGACCTGCGCGGCCTCCCCCACGCGCGTGCGCGCAGCAGGCCACCGCCGGCCGGCCAAGAGTCGCCGGAGCAGGGCGTGACAGACAGCAGCGAAGATGGGTCCGACCCCAACTTTGAGAGCGGAGTTCATCGCCGTTTTCCGACCGATGTGCGAATCGATTTCTTGGGTACGTAACTAACATAACCCTCTGCAATTGTAGCTCCCCTTCCCGGAAATTTTGAAATATTTTATTATTATTTATTTTATGGAGGTTAATTTTTAGATAAAAATTAATTACTAGTTTTGGTTATATTATTTTGTTATCAAATAAACGTATAATATATATTCATATCTGCATTAATAAGGTCTTAGACTGATAATAGATAATATATATAGGTATATGTGTATATGGGTATTTATATAAATATATAATATATATATTTATATATATGTAGGTATTTTTTGTGTGTATATATATATATAGAGAGATATATAAGTATATACGTATAAACGTGTATATACAAATATATTACATATATATATATATATATATATATATATATATATATATATATATATATATATATATATATATATATATATATATATATATATATATGAAATGGATAGAATAAGAAAAAGAAAAACAAATAACAAAAGCTAAATCCTAACTCTACTCAATCACCCCCCCGGAACCCGCCTCCCCCTAAACCTACGCTGAACGGATCCCTAATTAAACTACCCAGATCCCAGTCAAACAGACCCATATATACACATTGTGTATATAAAGCCAAGCCCACCCCGGTCAGAACCGAGGCTAGGGTTTTTCTCCTTGACGCTCCTCTCTCTTCCACTTCCCTGGAGCCCTCGCCACCATGCCCTGATGTTGGCCGGCCCTCCTCTGACCAACTCCCGGCCGACTGTACCCCGCACGACTGCCTGAGACGGCCGTCGACAGCCCGGAAGCCCATCAACACCGCAGAACCGAAACCCAGGTACTCAAACTTAACCCCAAGTAACTTCTTGTACGCTCGATGAAATCTCGATACGTAAAATGTTACGAAAAGGCCACATAACCCTCTCGAATACCTGTAAATTAGTTCTTGAAGAAAGACAAGAAATTGATGCTGAAATCAGCATCAAAGTCAAGGAAAAACTATACATAATTTTGTGATAGTTTTGTCAATTAAAATCCTAAGTTTACACGTTGTTTGCCGTCACCTCATGCACAATTTTCAAAATCCATAAGAAGGGCCTTATAGACATCATATAGGAGTACCAAAACACTTCTGGCACCTTTCCAAAATATTGCACGCACACAAAATTATTCAACTTCCAAAATAAAGAAAAATCTATTTTTTTCAACTAATAGGATTTTCCCGATACGGGTGCGTCCCGTCAAACTGGCCCACCTCGTCGCATACCGCTGACTCCGACAGGAGCGGGCAATAAAATTGGACGTGTGGGAACTGACGAAACTTGATTTGGATGTGCGTGCGTGTCGTATCGAACGCGTATCCGTCGGAATCGCCCCGTATCCGTGCAATACAAATTCAGTCATAACTTTGTGTGCGATCTTCAGATTGAGACGAAACTTATGCCAACAGGACCGTATCATTTTTCTGGTCCTGTATGCCAAGTTTGGTCCGATTCTGAGACAGTTGATTGAATCGCCGTTTTACGGGCCCTACGGTCCGACTCAACGGACGATTTTGTGCACGGCCCGCCGAAATCTAACTCTGGACATATGGTTGGGTTCGTATCGAAAAATCAGACATGTTGACATATAGTTTGACAAATTTAGAGACCGTTAACTCTGGCACGCTTTTCGGTGCAAAGCGGGTCCAACGGCGATACCGTTTTGACCCAAAATTACCGTTTTGCCCCTGTGTCCAGAATTGGACTTAAGGACAGGCAATCCTAGCTAATTTGACTATTCTGATAACGTTGGTAATATTTATTTCAGCATCTGGAGACTTTTTGCATGTGTTGACTTTAGTGACTCATCTGATGTGGTTGTACTATCGGTTTCTCCAGCAAAGGACCTCAGGCAAGTGCACTTTCTGATTGCTTTCAATTCATAGTAGTCTTTTTATTTCATGTTTATACATATATCTTGCTGCATGTTGACACGCTCGTCACACGGAGTAGTCGGGAGGAGAAATATCTTAGTAGACATGTGGACTACCCAGAACTATCCCATGAGTCTATTTTGAATAATAGCAGCTGCACACGATACGTGCAGGGTGCCAGATTTACCCCCTAGCCGTTCACATGTCGAAACGGATATTTCACACCACATAGGTAGATGTCTTTTTATTTTTCCTTTACTTCTCCACCGTGCCATGTCATCAGTACTTTCCAGTTTTCATATCTCATATGTTATTTTCATGTCTTGTTAATTCTATTATGTTTTCGCATTGCCGTCGGTTGTGTACTTGTTCCATTCCTGACTGGAAACCATCATTTTTTAGGTTTAGCAGTGGCTTCACTTAGCTTGGGAGATTTGGGTGTACTTGCAAACAGAAATCTAGAAATAGATAGCAGTTGTATCAATTTCATTAATTGTAAAATCTTGTATTTTCTTCAATTATATATGTTGTAACAAATTTAGAAATGTGAATGAGCAGCAAATGTTATATTTTGAGCATTTATTTCTTGCGGGCTTGACAGCGTTCTACCGTCGACTCTGCGGCGTAGGCTGGCTTGGACACGTCTCCTATCCGAAAAAACGGGTGCGGGTCATGACAGTAATCCTATTCTTCTAGTTAGTAAGTAGATGGGTTAGATCGTTCGAAAAATTGACTCAAAGTCGATGAAAATACTGTCCCGGGACTGGACATGAATCGGTCCAAACACCCAACTTGGCGTCGAATTTTCCACCAACCTATTATTCGAATCATCAAACTTTCTGAACAGAAGTTAATCACAATATATAAGGCTAGAAAAGTCCAGTAGAAGGTTTGTAAAGTTTTGCTTTGTACAGAGAAATATACATATATGAACTTGGTCAAAAACCTATTTTTTCAAAACATAAAATTTCACGATACGACGTGCGTCCCGCCAAACCGGATGACATGGTCGTGAACCGAAAGCATCGAAAGGTGCATAACAGCTTCGTGGACGTGTGGGCTTTGACGGAATTCAAATTGGTCGTGTGTGCGCGATGAATTTGATGCGTATCCGTCAAATTTTACCGTATCGATCTCTGTACAAATTTCTTAATTACTTTGTGCACGCTCGTCAGATCGAGACAAAACTTATGCCAGCAGGACCGTATCATTTTTCTGGTCCTGTATACCAAGTTTGGTCCGATTCTGAGACAGTTGATTGGATCGCCGTTTTGTTGGCCCTACGGTCCGATTCAACGGGCAATTTTGTGCACGACCCGCTGGAATCCAACTCTAGACATACGATTGGGTTCGTATCAGAAAACTGAATTCGTAGACATGTAGTTTGACGATTTTAGAGACCGTTGACTCTGGCACACTTTTCGGTGCAAAGTGGGTCCAACGACGAACACCGTTTTGACCCAAAATTACCGTTTTGCCTCTGTGTCCAGAATTGGACTTAAGGACAAGCAATTCTAGCTAATTTGACTATTTTGAGAACATTGGTAATGTCTATTTCAGTATCTGGAGACTTTTATACGAGTTTTGACTATTGTGGCACACCGAGTGGTTTGGATTATCGGTTTCACCAGCAAAGGACCACAGGCGAGTACAGTTTATTATTTATTTTCAGTATTAATCTTTACTATGCATCAGTATTTAGTCGATAGATATGTGATTTCAGTTTTATTTTGATTTTGTTCCTTGTTGTGTCGGGAGGGTGAAGTACCAACGATGTGTAATCTGACCTTAGACAGTGTAGACAGTAATTTATTATTGTAAAGTAGACAGTGTAGATAGTAATTTATTATTGCAAAGTAGATAGTGCAGACAGTAATTTATTATTGCAAAGTAGATAGTGTAAACAGTAATTTATTATTGCAAAGTAGACCGTGTTTCTTTATTGCATTATTCAATGTAGACAGTGTAACTTTATACAATGTAGACAGTGTAACTTTAGACAGTGTAGACAGTGTAACTTTAGACAATGTAGACAGTGTCGTGTAATTGTCCCGAGACCGATCACATATCAAAGGTATTTCAGTCAGTCGGTGAGTATTGTCTTTATTTACTGTTTTTCTTTGTTTAGTTTTATTCGTCTTTTGTGTTATTTTCCAAATCATATGTCTAAAGGCTAACCTCTTTCGTATAGTCATTTTCATATATTGGAACTGCATTCAGTGAATTGTACTCGTTCCATTCCTGAATGGAAACCAATATTTTTTAGGTTAGCCATGGATTCACTTAGCATGGGGAGTTCGGGTATACATGCAGACGAAAAGCCTAGAGACTAGCTAGATAGCTGAGTTGTAGTCATTCCAATATTTGTACAAGTTTATATTTTTTTGCAAATATAAAACTTGTGATCATTGTAAATTAAACTAATTTTGTGAATGAGCATTATTTATGATTTTGAGCATTGTGGCTATACAGCGTTCTACCACCGACCCTGCGGCGTAGGCTGGCTTGGACACGTCTCGTATCCGGAAAAAAAAAAGGGTGCGGGTCGTGACAAGTTTTTGTGGTGGCCCAAGCAGGTCAGTTTTAGCAAATCATGCGAACTCGTGATAGTACTTAAGTTAGACATACTATTGCGAGCCTGCGACTTGGAAATGCTCATTCACGAGATTGGGATTAATTTAATTTAAGAGAATGACTAGGACTAGGAGTCCCCTATACAAGTTTACCGATGGGTAGTCTAGGCCATGTAACTTAGATGAGGAGTTAGTAATTTTGATAGTTTGTCAGATCTCCATAGGTATACTATTACCTCTTGATAGGACGATATGGTCCAATGTGGATAGATTATTCACTTGGTGAGGCAGAGCTTCCTAGAATTAATGATCTAACCTAGATGAATTATTCAATTCCTTTTCCTTGCCTCTTTAGATATCATCCTCACATCTTAGTCCAAATTGCCTATTTAGTTCCTATTTTGCCCTAAGAATTTTTATTTTATAAAATTTTGATTATGTTACCCATATACGAACCTCGAGTTAGTTTCGATTCAAGTTTTTCCTCCATGATTTGAATACATATGAAATAGATACTAGGATGTTTGTAGTTCTTTGTCTTCAGTTATTACCTCCATGTTCAATCTTTTATTGTAAGGGTTAGGACTGATAGGACAAATACATACGCCTTATTTCAACTTGTTTGAATCTCTAGAAGCTCATGAATTTTTACAGATATAGTTAAAGAAATGTTAGTTAACTCATAATAGCAGGACAGCAGCGCACTGTCGCCATTTACTTGAATTATGGAGACTATAGATCCACTGCAGCCAGCAGCGCACTGGCGAGGCTCGACCCCTAGAGTTAAAATTGGTTTAAGAAAATATAGGTTATAGAATATTGCTAAAACTATGGCTAGTGGTCCTCTTTGATCGTAGTACCTTTGAGTCAATATTGGATAGAGTGAAGTAATAGTCGATTTTGAATCGTATTTGAGTTACGAAACCAAGGGTTTACCCAGCCCGAGTATACGGGCGAGGCATAATTCTCGGTAAAATGACTTCAGACATGATTACAAGTTTAGGATACTATAGAGGATAGGACAGTACCATGTATGTTCCACAAGATCCAAAGCCAATATTAATGGAAGTTTTGTAAGTTGGGTAGCAGGTCTCCCGGCCTAGCATTCCGTAGTCCTTGTGATCTATTGACGAGGAAATTGACTGACACTAATAGGTTTACCTAGAATATAGAATTCAGAAGTCCATAAACCATTAGTCGACCAAGGCCTTATGGATAAGAAGATAGTAGGACGACCGTATAAGCAAGAACACCGGGTAAGGTTTGATTCTCACAAAACTCGAACTACTTGTGCCTTCTTTCAAAAATTTGGTATAATTATATTTGACTATCTTAACCAACGCTGCTACTAAAGCCTAGTTTTGCAAGCTTACTCTTTTATCGAGCTTGATTCAAGACATATGTACAGTGGGGACGACTACTAACATATTGTCTAATCAGAATTGATGTATTACGGTCTGATCAACCGTAGTACACTCGGTTCGCTCTCTCTTCGATTACCCCACGTGGATTGAGATATCGGGGTATCTATGATCTCATCCGCGACTGTATTGACAATTCTTTTTGAATTATAAATTCGCGTTTGAATCACGTAATCATATTCACTGACATCCTTCTTGAACTCTTTATTTGTTTTTGTCTTCCACTGATTTGGAAACACGAAAGCTCGAAATTGGTAGATAGATACAGAGTAACCCCATGGCTATGATAGTTGTATACACAAGTGTAGCTACCATCGGCCAGCCATGAGATTGAGTTATTCGTTCTCCTCTCGATCCTCAAATGCTATTGGGACCTTCTAGCCACCTGAACTTGAGAATGATTAAGGTTTTACCCTTAGTCAAGATGTTAACCTAGGAGACTATCTATTCTCAAGAAACCCATTTATTGTGAGTCTCTAATTATTTGCTTGGAACTTGCTTTAACTAGCAACCTTTAAGCCTTAACTTAACCCTTACTCGACCAAAGCTACAGTTTAGACATGAGATGAGTAGACAAAGGTAAGGACAATCAATTACCGTGACTATGCTAGATACTCATCCCGAGATTGGTTTTCAACAAATATTACCCTAGTTATATAAATTTTATTATTAAAGACCGAACTAGTGTTGGTACACCACAGTCACTAGCTTAGCCAATACCATAGCATAAATACCCTGTCATATTATGATCTACCAGTTGTCAACAATAATACACGATCACTATAACTCTTGTGACAATAGTCTGGCAGGCTTGACACCAATAAAGAATTCACGACTCGGTTGCTAGAATTCTTTTCATATGATGTACCTTAGAGTTGGTTACCCCGTCGACAACTCTTGAATACTGTGGACGAGTAGATCATACTATTTTATCGACCATGTGTCATTATACACACTCGTTTTCCATTTATGGAGGAACGATCCTTGACTTGACTTATATCTACTGTATTCCGTTACGCCGTATCTTATTCTTTATTAGCAAGGGTCGAGGTACAACATCCGGACTTTGGAATTCTTCTAACCTCATTATTCCTAAGACCATGTCCTAACTTCTAAGGTGAGTAGACTGTAAGCCTTCTAAAATTTTAGGATATACAAGGATTATCGATTGATTGGAATGATTTCCATTATGATGATATTTAGTGCCCCATGGACTCCCACTTTCCATTTATATCATTTGGTGTCCCCGGCCGTGTCATTAATATTTGGAGCACAAGACCAGGTGTTACCTTCCAACAAAGTTCATATGCAAGATCTAGACGAGTCTACCTTCATCTAGGTATATCATGTCCCACTCAAACACGTCCCCTTGTACTCTATTTTTATGGTACGACTTTCAGGACGAAAGGACTAGCTATAACCCTTACCATAATACTGGTATACTTCCCGACTTCCACTAGAGTCTCAACCTCGACTCGAACCCTTCGACCCAATATATGGTTGTGATCTACTCGAAGTCTACTATGCACATGTCACTAGTGTGCCACTCAATTGTGTCTTCTCGTGCTACTTAAACACAAAAGTCATGGAAGACGTATTTTGGGCTTTAGGAACCTAGCTAACCAACCCGACTGGCAACTAGCTCAACCACTTGGGTTGAAATCTATTCTAGGTTACCCTAGCATAGTAGATATAATTTTATTATTGGAATCTTGTCCAGTCCATATAGATTGAAATCCAAGGTTCATCCAACTAATGATTGATGTCCAATCGAGGAACCCATTAAGACCCAGTAAAATCCATCCATACATGCCACCATATTTGGACTATAAAACCAGACTATTGAGATAGGTCCCTATACCGATTTTGTAGCCTTCATCCCTTAGAATGTGAGGTCATCCGTAACCTTTATTCCATTTACCGGAAAGTCGTGATACGATCTTGTATTGCATTTTATCCCTTGCTCGTATGTTTAAATAACCACGAAAAAGATTACAATCTTGATTTCTCCTATTTTCGTTCTATTATGGAACCTTGTTTAGAATTACGAGAACGGAACTTCTGTATTGCACGGATTGCAAGCCCCTCTAAGAAACGAAGGTTCCTTCGATTTAGCAAGTGACAGGACTAGAGTAGCCCACTCTAGCAAATAAGTCGATGGTTTATAGACTTTCATTCTATCTGCATCATTGGATTCCCTCTACCGCTCTTGAAACTTCATAATTACTCTCAATTATTCTTCCTATTTTTTCCGGTCCTTTCTATTAAGGAGCGACGAATGGTCATGCTTATTAGAATTTACCAATATTTCTTAGCTATTTGTGTAAATTTGTTGCTTGTTAGATTTTGGGCTATTTGATAGATAGGAGAGGATTATAGAGGCCAAAAGCAGTAGATATCTATTTGTAGAAATTTTAGCAAGTAGTTGGAAGATTATAAAGTTTTATGTAACATAGCTTTGAGGGAGTAGTGTGTCCAAAGGTGGGTAGAAGTCCTCGGAGTTTCGTAATTACAAAATGGCTAGGAGGAGGATATAAACTGTTTTTTGAGGAATTAAATTTAGAGGAGATTAAGGTAATGGTAGATTTTCTTTTTGAATTTAAGGAATAGTTACGAATTAGAATTTCGAGGACGAAATTATTTTAAGGTGGGTAGATTTGTAACCCCTCTTTCCAAAATTTTGATAATATATTATTTATTTATTTATTGGAATTAAATGGTGATTTTTATAATTTTTATAAATAATTATTTAGTTAATTATTACGGTGGCTAATTTTAGCCATGACAGAGTTTTGGAGTGCAAGGTGACTAGAAATTGTGGCACGGATAGTGCCATGGCGTGCTTTGGCTAGTGTATTAGCCCCGGTAGAGAAGGCCGAGCCATAGTGACGTCCTAACTAGGAAAACCAGGCCAAATTACGACTTAACCCTTACCGAAGTTTAATTATTTATTAATTATATTATTGAGTTTAGGGAACCCGGTTGTACCGAACTAGTCCAGATTGGACCCAAAGCAAGCCCAAGCCATGTAGTCATGCGGGACGTCCAATGACAATCGCGTTGATGTATTTTGGTATGAGTGTGTTGTATTTCGTTTGATGATTTAATGAATATTCTTAAGTATTTGTAATTTAAATATTATAAATATTATTATTAGTGATATTCAGTGACTTTTGTATAAATAGGTTCTTGAACAATTTTGGGATGATTAGACTGCGCATAATTGTATATATACACCATTAATATTTTATTGAATTTTGTTATATTTATTATTATTTTATTGATGTTATTTTATATATAATATTATTTTATTATTATTGGTTATATTAATTTTGTCAATTAAATATTATTATATATAGTCATATTTATATATATATGAGGTCTACCCTAGTAATAGATAAGATTAGGATTTATTTAGATTTTATGGGAATATTATATTAGTATATATTTATGAACAAATAGATATATAAATATATATATATATATATATATAGGAAAAAAAAGAATTAAAAGGAAGCATTGCAACTGAGCCTAGCTCGGTTGGCCAATAGGCCTCAGGCCTGCAAAGTAGCAGGAACACATTTCCGTGCGTAAACTCCCACAGACCCAAGAGTCTTACCCGACACCCGCCCCTGCCGTATATAATCGAGAGATAGGAAGATAACAAGATCGAGAAATCGACCAAACCCTAAAACCCTGGATTCCTAATGACCTACGCGGCCTCCTCCACGCGCGCGGGCGCACAGCGGGCCATCGCCGGCCGGCCAAGTATCGCCGGAGCAGGACGTGACAGACAGCAGCGAAGCTGGGTCCGACCCCAACTTTGAGAGCGGAGTTCATCGCTATTTTTCGACCGATGTACGAATCGATTTCTTGGGTACGTAACTAACATAACCCTCTGCAATCCTGTTTCTTCTAGTTAGTAAGTAGATGGGTTAGATCGTTCAAAAAATCGACTCAAAGTCGATGAAAATACTGTCCCGAGACTGGACATGAATCGGTCCAAACACCCAACTTGGCATCGAATTTCCCACCAACCTATTATTCGAATCATCAAACTTTCTAAACAGAAGTTAATCACAACATATACGGCTAGAAAAGTCCAGTAGGAGGTTTGTAAAGTTTAGCTTTGTACAGAGAAATATACACATATGAACTTGGTCAAAAACCTGTTTTTTCAAAACATAAAATTTCACGATACGACGTGCGTCCCGCCAAACCGGACGACGTGGTTGCGAACCGAAAGCATCGAAAGGTGCATAACGGCTTCGTGGACGTGTGGGCTTTGACGGAATTCAAATTGGTCGCGTATACGCGACGAATTTGATGCGTATCCGTCAAAATTTACCGTATCAGCTCTGTGCAAATTTCTCAATTACTTTGTGCACGCTCGTCAGATCGAGACAAAATTTACGCCAGCAGGACCGTATCATTTTTTTGGTCATGTCTACCAAGTTTGGTCCGATTCTGAGACAGTTGATTGGATTGCCGTTTTGCGGGCCCCACGGTCCGATTCAACGGGCGATTTTGTGCACAGTCCGTCGGAATCCAACTCTGGACATACGGTTGGGTTCATATCGAAAAACTGGATCCGTAGACATGTAGTTTGATGACTTTAGAGACCGTTGACTCTGGCACACTTTTCGGTGCAAAGCGGGTCCAACGGCGAATACCGTTTTGACCCGAAATTACTGTTTTGGCCCTGTGTCCAGAATTGGACTTAAGGACAAGAAATTCTAGCTAATTTGACTATTTTGAGAACATTGGTAATGTCTATTTCAGCATCTGGAGACTGTTATACGAGTTTTGACTATTGTGGCACACCGAGTGGTTTGGATTATCGGTTTTACCAGCAAAGGACCACAGGCGAGTACTGTTTATTGTTTGTTTTCAGTATTGATGTTTACTATGCATCAGTGTTTAGTCGATAGATATGTGATTTCAGTTTTATGTTGATTTTATTTCTTGTTGTGTCAGGAGGGTGAAGTACCAACGATGTGTGATCTGACCTTAGACAGTGTAGACAGTATAGACAGTAATTTATTATTACAAAGTAGACAGTATAGACAGTGATTTATTATTGCAAAGTAGACAGTGTAGACAGTAATTTATTATTGTAAAGTAGACAGTGTAAACAGTGATTTATTATTTCAAAGTAGACCGTGTAGACCGTGTTTCTTTATTGCATTATTCAATGTAGACAGTGTAACTTTATACAATGTAGACAGTGTAACTTTAGACAGTGTAGACAGTGTAACTTTAGACAGTGATTTATTATTGCAAAGTAGAAAGTGTAGACAGTGATTTATTATTGTAAAGTAGACAGTGTAAACAGTTATTTATTATTGCAAAGTAGACCGTGTAGACCGTGTTTCTTTATTGCATTATCCAATGTAGACAGTGTAACTTTAGATAGTATAGACAGTGTAACTTTAGACAGTGTAGACAGTGTCGTGTAATTGTCCCAAGACCGATCACATATCAAAGGTATTTCAGTCAGTCGGTGAGTATTGTCTTTATTTACTGTTTTTCTTTGTTTAGTTTTATTTGTCTTTTGTGTTATTTTTCAAATCATATGTCTAAAGGCTAACCTATGTCGTATAGTCATTTTCATATATTGGAACTGCATTCAGTGAATTGTACTCGTTCCATTCCTGACTGAAAACCAATATTTTTTACGTTAGCCGTGGATTCACTTAGCATGGGGAGTTCGGGTGTACATGCAGACGAAAAGCCTAGAGACTAGCTAGATAGCTGAGTTGTAGTCATTCCAATATTTGTACAAGTTTATATTTTTCTGCAAATGTAAAACTTGTGATCATTGTAAATTAAACTAATTTTGTGAATGAGCATTATTTATGATTTTGAGTATTGTGGCTATACAGCATTCTACCACCGACACTGCGGCGTAGGCTGGCTTGGACACGTCTCGTATCCGAAAAAAATGGGTGCGGGTCGTGACATAATGTAATACTAAGACATCATCTACTACTATATAAGATATAGTGATAAGTTGTCATATCATCATTGTCGAGGGATGGGGGTCGAAGGACAGTCAACTTTATCTACGACTACATAGTTTCTGCCTCGCCAGTCGAATGGCTGCAGGGACTATGTCCTGATCACCATGTCGTACCATAGATAAATGCAAATGGAGCTGGAGCTAGAGCCAAAATATAGAATCTAAAATACAAAATACAGAATCCAGAATAAAAATGGAGCTGGAGCTGGAGCTGGAGATACAATCCAGAGATTGACACAGTACTAATTCATATATGTAGTCCAATACAAATAGTCTAATACAAACACAACCCAATACAAATAGTCCAATACATATAAGTACTAATAGCTAATGAGAACCACGCAGCTCATGCAAACGCTCAGTGATACGATCACGCAACCACCTCGAATAAGTGGGATCGACGGCGGCAGGAGAGATGTAGTCCATTGCAGGTGCTGGATGAATAAAACTCCCGGTCTCACTAGCTACTGGTGCTACTTCCTCCTTAACAGTAGGAGAAGCCACCTCAGCATTCAGTGTTTCCCTCAAACGACGTGCCGCTCCTCGGATCATGGGTGCCATCTGGTAAGATCGATATTCACAAATAATATAATTGTAACATAAGCAAGCTAACTAAATGAACCATCATCTCGTTTGAGTACATTTTCGAAAGCAGATAAAATACAAAAAATTCAATTTTTTGCCAAGTGTGAGAACGGATGGCTCAGAACACAACCCAAAATTTATTCTAGCATACATTAGTGTGAATCATCTATGTTCTGTACATATAGTGTAGTATATGTTCTTATCGAATCTAGTATCTGAAGGATATAACAGAATCAAGATGAAGCCACATAATGTAATACTAAGACATCATCTACTACTAAAAGATATAGTAATAGGTTGTCGTATCATCATTGTCGAGAGACGTGGGTCGGAGGACAGTCAACTTCATCTACGGCTACATAGTTTTTGCCTCGCCAGTCGAATGGCTGTAGGGATTATGTCCTAATCACAATGTCGTACCGTAGATTAATGCAAATAGAGATGGAGCTGGAGCCAAAATACAGAATCTAAAATATAAAATACTGAATCCAAACCCTGGGTTCGCCGAAAATACAAAAACAAAGATTGACACACAGTACTAATTCATATTTGTTTTAAGTGTGAGAACGGATGGCTCAGAACACAACCTAAAATTTACTCTAGCATACATTAGTGTGAATCGTCTATGTTCTGTACATATGGTGTAGTATATGTTCTTATCGAATCTAGTATCTGAAGGATATAACATAATCAAGATGAACCCACATAATGTAATACTAAGACATCATCTACTACTAAAAGATATAGTGATAGGTTGTCGTATCATCATTGCCGAGGGATGAGGGTCGAAGGATAGTCAACTTTATCTACGGCTACATAGTTTCTGCCTCGCCAGTCGAATGGCTGTAGGGACTATATGTCTTGATCACCATGTTACTAATTAACCAACCAACAAAACTACTTGTTATAAATATTGGCACTATCGGTGCTTTCGAATCGGAGTATCATATTTTTCGGTGTCGGAAAACAAATAATTATTACTAAACTATCAGATTTTTCGGCACTATCGGTGCCCCTGACCAAGCCCACCCCCCTACACCAACCCTAACCCTAAACCGAACCCTATCCCTAACCTCTCCTCCACCAGCCCCCCTCCCCCACCAGCCCCCTCCCCCACCAACCACCCCTAACCCTAACCCGAACCCTAACCCTAACCCTAACCCTCCCCTCCCCACAGCCCCCCCTCCTCACCCCCACCCCTAACCCGAACCCTAACCCTCCCCACCCTCCTGCTCACCTCCCCCAGCCGCCCCCACCCCTCCTGCTCCCCTCCCCCAACCGCCCCTACCCCCTGCTCCCCTCCCCCAGCCGCCTCCACCCCCCTGCTCCCATCCCCCAGCCGCCCTCACCCCCCCCCGCCCCTCCCCCCCCACACACATACCCACCCCTAATCCGAACCCTAACCCTAGCTTCCCTCCTCCAGCCGCCCTCACCCCCTTGCCCCACCCCCCAGCTACCCCCCACTCACCCCCAACCACCTGCATCCCCCCTGCCCCTCCTTCCGAGCCACCCGTACCCCCCCAACCACCAACAACCAAAATAGAGAGAGAGATAGAGGGGGAGAGTCACGTACCGGAGAGGGAGGAGAGTCGCCGGAGAGAGTGAGAGTCGTCGGAGAGAGTGAGAGTGCCGGAGAGAGTGAGAGCGCCGGAGGGGGGAGGAGGGAGAGTGAGAGAGTAAAATAGGGGAAAATGAATCGTCGGGGGGAATTTAATTAGAATTTAGCGAAGTTCATCGAAACGTCGCTAAATTAGTCGCTATTAGCGACGTCATAGCGACATTTTGCGACGACTAGCTCATGTAACTAATATACGTCGTTGTCATGTCGTTATTTTCGTCGCTAGTAGCGACTATTAGCGACGTTTCAATTAAACATCGCTAATGTGCACAATTTAGCGACGTTATTAGAACGTCGCTAAATTTACGTCGCCAATTGAGCAGATTTTAGTAGTGATATATGAGCCATGCCGCATAGTAAGCCATTATGAGCGGACTGCTACTGACTCGGAGTGCGGCTATCAATCCTTCTAGCAGACTTAACTTTGCTCTCCAATAAAGCTACAATAGAGCATTTATTAATTTGCTTCACATTAGTAATCTCCTTCCATCTCCCTATCGAATTACAGCCTCGGGCATTCCATGTGAGGATAGACATGGATACTAATTGAGGGGGTTGTCCGTATCTGTGGCCTCCTACTCTCTCGTGGACAATTCAAGAGAGTATCCGACGGACCCTGGCCATCCTTATGTATGTGCAGAGAGGTATGAGGAAGGGATGATCGCTGTATTAGACGTTGCCACTTCGGGTTCACGGTTGTAAGCTCCATGTTATCATCCAGGGGATGGTTAGCAGAACCCTCGTCTTCTCTGGCCTGGGCCACTCCTGCTCTTCGGTTTGTGGTTGCTCTCTTGCTATTCCTCGACTGCTCATCTGTCTCAGACCCCCCTCGTCCCCCACTCGACACGTAGCATCATTCACTTGGATGTCGTCTTCCAGTTCAACGTTAGTAGCCCCAACGAGAACCATTGCAAGGTCCCCTATTATCGGTTGAGAGTATTATATTTTCATTTGTAGTAGTAGATCAAAAATGTTATTTGTCTCCCAAATAAATTGGGTAATATCATTTTTCATTACGTGACATATGACATAACTGTTGACATGGTAGTTGACATGATAAAATTTAACATTAAAATTAATATTAGAATTAAAATTAACATTAATATTAAATTAACATGAACAATTATTATTAATATTAACACTAATATTAATATTAGCATTATCATTAGCATTAACATAAACATAAAATTAATATTCACATTAATATTAAATTAGCATTAACATTAACATTAATACTAAAAAAATGCTAATTAATTTTTTTTGATAAAAATTATGAGTAATGCTATTCGTACCTCTAAGATGTCCCTCCAAATTATTTCTCTAAATCTTCTCTTTTTATGTTGCAGCTGACGTAGCATGTTAAATAATATAATGTATCATATGACATGATAAATTTTAACCCAAAGAATTAATTACATAATTTTTTTCATGTTAATATTAATATTAATGTTAATATTAATGTTAAAATTAATATTATTGTTAATGTTAACGTTAATATTAATATAAATTTTAATAATAATGTTAATATTAACTTTAATTTTAATTTAATGTTAATTTTAATTCTAAAATTTGTTGAAGGACGGTTTGGAGGAATATAGTATTATTCAAAAAAAATTCATGTAATGAAAGATGAAAGATGACATCATCTAAATTTTTGGGAGATAAATATCATAATTGTTAGTGGATTGAGTAAAATATTTTCCAATCGAAAAAGAGCAAATGAGACCCAAAGTAAATGGTTTCTGCCTATAAATTGCGTTCGTACAAGTCACAGAGTTGTATAGATTGCACCATTGCTAAACGACCACTGAAGGATGGGTTCTTCCCCTCTCCCCCACATTGCCATCTTCCCCTTCTTGTCCAAAGGCCACACCATCCCGCTCGTCCACCTCGCCCATCTCATCCGCCGCCGCTGCCTCGCCACCCTCACATTCCTCACCACCCCTCTCAACGCGCCCTTCCTCCGCAGCTCCCTCTCCGACACCGACGCGGACGTGGTGGAGCTCCCCTTCCCCGGAGGCGTCCCCGGCCTCCCCGACGGCATCGAGAGCACCGACGCCCTCCCTTCCATCGACCTCTTCCTCCCATTCGTGGCCGCGACGAAGCTGCTTCGACCGCAGTTCGAACACGCGGTCGCCGGCCTCCCCGCGGTGAGCTTCTTGATCTCTGACGGCTTCTACGGGTGGACCACCGAGTCGGCCGCCGATTTAGGGCTTCCGAGGATGGTGTTCTACGGAATGGGCAGCTTCGCCATGACCGTTTCCGCCACGGTGGCGCGAGAAAAGCCGCACGCCGGCTTAGTCTCCGACGACCAGCCCTTCCCTGTCCCGGGATTCCCGCAGCTCCAGCTCACCCGGAACGACATGAACCCTCCTTTCGACGACCCGAACCCTAGCGGACCCTTGCATGAGTTTGTCACCGAGCAATCCATCGCTGCAGCAAACAGCCACGGCGTCGTGGCGAACACCTTCTACGAGCTGGAGGCGGCGTACACCGACCGGTGGAACCTTCACATCGGGCCTAGAGCCTGGTGCGTCGGCCCGGTCTGCTCGGCACGGCTGCAGGAGCCCGAGCGCGGATTATCGGACAGCAAGCTGACGCATTGGCTGGACGCGAGGTCGGCTACGGACCGGCCGGTCCTGTACGTCGCGTTCGGATCGCAGGCTGACGTTTCGGCTGCCCAACTTAACGAAATTGCGGTCGGGCTGGAGAATTCCGGGGCGGATTTCTTGTGGGTGGTGAGGAGGGAAGGAGCTTATCAGTTGGGAGAAGGGTTCGAGGAGAGGGTCGGCGACAGGGGGGTGGTGGTGAGGGAGTGGGTCGACCAGCTGGAGATCTTGCGGCACGGGAGCGTCAGGGGGTTCGTCAGCCACTGCGGGTGGAACTCGGTGACGGAGAGCGTGTGCGCGGGAGTGCCGATGCTGGCGTGGCCGATGATCGCGGAGCAGCACCTCAACGCGAAGTTCGTGGTGGACGTGGCCGGGATTGGACTGAGGGTTCGGGCCGGCGACGGGACCAAGTACGGGCTGGTGAGGAGGGAGGAGGTAGAGGAGAAGGTGAAGGAGCTTCTGTTTGGAGAGAAGGGGAGGATGGCCGCGGAGAAGGTGAAGGAGCTGGCGCTCGCTTCGCACAAGGCCATGGCAGACGGTGGATCGTCTGCGTCTGCGCTGGAGCAGATGATCGACGAGGTGTCGGGAGCACGAAAGACTGACTAATTATGGAAATGGTTCTCCCTCCCGCTAATACGATTGATGTTGCGCAATTCATATTTGTTCCCTCAATGCAGTAAATCTTGTAGATTGAACAATTTACTCGTTTCAAATTAAATAAAAACTATTTTATCCTTAACCTTAATAATTAATCAGTGTTGTAAGAACCGGACCACACTGCTTCCCTGCAGGACAAATTTTCACCTCACAATCAAGGCCCTAATGCTGCATATCTTGAATCATGGAACCCACCTACAGGCAACAAACTCAAAATCAACTTCGACGGGGCTTACATTGATGGGAAAATGAGTGCTGCAACTATCCTGAGGAATGGAGAGGGGCACTTCATGGGTGCTCTATCAAAGACTCAAATGGGAGGATCTCCTATTGAAGCAGAAGCCCTGGGAATTCACCTTCCTATTACACTCATTGAAAGGACGCAACTTTCCCATACCATAGTAGAGGGAGATTGCAAAACATTGATTGATTCTATATCATCCAGTGGGCTTCCTTCCATATGGTTGGCTCGTCATACAAACCTCAATGCAAGGAAAGCTACTTAATCTTCGGAGGACATCTCCTTCTCCTACGTCAACAGAAGTGCAAATCAATGCGCACACTATTTAGCATCTCAGGCTCTGTCCCACAATCCAACGAATACTCTCATTGTTCATGATTCTATACCAGATTGTATTAATGACCTGTTAGTTCTTGACAGGTCCTATTGTAATCCTTTGAACACTTGAATAGAATCCGCTGTTTCTCAAAAAAAAAAGAACCGGACCACACCGGTGGTTGGACCGGATCCAACCAGTTTATGCCAAAAAATCGGTCCAGTCCGACTAAAATCGGGTCTTTTAAAGAACTGTTATTTTTTTCAAAACCAGGGTTCAACTAGTGAACCGGCCGAACCAGTTCACAATTGAACCGTCCAATTTTCGTTTTTTTTAAATAATCAAAATTTTATCATGTGAAATTTGGACCATTTGATTCTTGATTTGGTTTTGACAGACCTTATAGTTGTAAAATTAAACCAAACTAACATACTAAGAACCAAATCAAACCAAACCAAACCAAGAAGTAAATTGGGATATTTTACCGATTTGAACCAAATCAAACCAAATCTATTTGAACCCCGATCCGACCTGTACCAAAAACAATCAGTTCGATCATCGGTCCAGTTTTTAAAAACATTGTAATTAATCCTTTATGGTATGTTTGGCAACGAAGGAAAATTTGACAAAATATGTGCATGAACATTTTTCACTTGTTTGGCGCACAAATATGATTGGATGGTGTTGTGCACGACCATGATCATTTGTCTGGTACACAAATTGAATTGGATTGGCGCAAAGTTCTGTGTCTACCTAGTCAATGAGTTCTAGTCCTACCTAGTCAATGAGTTCTAGTCCTACCTAGTCAACGAGTTCTAAACACTACACCAAAACAGGTGATTACTAACGGTTATTACTTTATAAAGGGACCTAAGATGAACTTTATAAAGGGACCTAAGATTATTTTGTAATATATCAATTGTGCTCAATTAAACATGTTGAATAAGTTTAACACAAGAGTTTAAGTGAGAGCACTACCAAAATTTAACGTTTTAGCGACGGCCATATCCGTCGCCAACCCGTCGTTAAATCAGATTACCGACGGTTTGCCCACGGATTTGGGTCAAATACATCCGTCGGGATATGACTCGTCACTAAAAATAATCCGTCGCTAAGTTGTCGCCAAGCGACGAATTTTCGGCAGCCATATTCGTACAATTAGCGATGACTGACCGACGGGTTTTCGTCAAATCAAGTATCAGAAAGTTAGTAATACATCGTCTTACCGACGGAGTCAATCCTTCGGTAATCCGTCGGAAACTTGTCGGTGAACGCGTATCAGTGAGTTTCTGATACGCAACCTCTGTCGCTATTTCGTCGCGCGTAGTCGCAAACCAGCAACGGATTGGCGATGACTTATCCGTCGCTAAGGCTCTGGAAATCTTTCATATTTTCAGAACCTAATCGACGGATTATCCATCGCTTGGTTGTCGCCTTCCGTTGCTAAATTAAAATTCTCCAGTTAGCGACGGATAATCCATCGCTTGGTTGTCGCGAGCCGTCGCTTTTTAGTCGCAAGTCCGTCGCTAACTGAATTTTTTTTGAAATTTTTTCTCCATAAAACAGAACATTCCCTGTTCACACAACATCCGAAACATCGGAACATCACAATATGCATCACACATCACACATCACACATCACACAAACTAATATACATCACACGCCAAAAAATAAATATCCATCACAAATACATCACACAAACCAACATACAACACACTCCAATATAAAAATCATATATATATATATATATATATATACCAAGTCTAGATAATAGCATCTAAAAACATCGAAGTCTAGATAAAACCATGTTTAGAAAATAAGAAACATGAAGAGTTGTAAAACCATACAAGTCGGTTGTCAGAATTAATAAGTCTACTGGAAAAAAATCCAGTCAAAAATTATATCATATATATATCTATTGTCGTCTATGCTGGGGCAGATAGAACTCCCTCAGCCAGCGCACATAAGTAGAATCCACGCCAGCAAGATCAATATCCATAGGAGGTGGATGACTGGAACTCCCGGTGCAACTGCCCTCTGGTGCCACCTCCTCCTTCACAGCTATCTCGACTTTAGGAATCACTTCCTCCTTAATAGTAGGAGAAAATTCTTCCTTGATCTCCTTAACAGCAGGAGGTCCCACTATCTCCTCAACATCAAGAGGTACCACTACCTCCTCAGCAGCCATCTGTGTCTCTCTTAAGCGAGATTCTCGGGTCTTGGGTGCCATCTAGTAAGACCATTAAATATCAATGAGAGCACGTATATACAAAATTCAACTCAGCTTCGTTTGACGATTTAATTTTGCACAGTCTCGAGTATTGAATTATCCATAAAAACAGACTTTAGAAACAGTTTAGATTCGGGAACACAAGAAGAATCTTAATCCAGACCATAAACACGAAATTTGTACCTATCACGTACAAACCTACTTCCAATCACTCTCGTAACTGGCCAATCACTCTCGCAAACGTAGAATACCATTGCAAGAGAGTCACGAGAGAGTAAACAATCTCCTAAATACTGATGTTTACGTGAGTGATTGGCCAGTTAAATCTCCTATAACTGGCCAATCACTTTCGTAAACATCAATAATATTTTTTGGACCCATCTGCTCCTCCCTACTTCCCTTCTTCTCGCTCCTCACTCTCAGCCAACCAAACCCTAGCCTAGACCAACATATACTAGAGCCTTACCCCACTTCGTACCCGTCAGTTTGTTCTCCTCGGGTATTTACGTCGATCGTCCGGACGCAATACTAGAGAATGAGGAGGTGAATCCGCTACGATCGATACTAAGTACATACGGTCGAGGAGGTGGATCCGCTACCGCTACCGCTACCGATACCGATTCTGATACAGATACCAATACTGATACCGATTCTGATACAGATACCTATACCGATACCGATTCTGATACAGATACTGATACCGATATCGATACAGATACCGATAGTCCGATACCGATATTCCGATACCGATACCGATTCTGATACTCATAGGAATAGCCCGATATCGATACCGATACTCATAGAAATAATTTGATACCGATATCGATACTTATAGAAATAGTCCGATACCGATACACATAAACCTATCTATCACTAGTAGCCATACTCCTCTACACTAGGATACACTAGTAACCATACTCCTCTACACACTAGCTAGTAGTCATACTCCTCTATATACTCCTCTACACTATGACACACTAGTCGCCACCAACGATCGAAATCTTTTTACTAAGTTTATATATATATATATATATATATATATATATATATATATATATATATATATATATATATATATATATATATATATATATATATATATATATATATATATATATATACACTAAGAGATTCGGTTCGATTTTAAAAAAAAATTGTTTCGGGGGGGGGGGGGGGGGGGTGTGTGTATGCGTGTGCGTGCGTGTGTGTGTGTTACAACCGCAGACCCCCAACTCACCATATATATAATATATATATACACTAAGAGATTCGGTTCGATTTTAAAAAAATTCTGTTTCGGGGGGTGGGTGTGTGTGTGTGTGTGTGTGTGTATGCGTGTGCGTGTGTGTGTGTGTGTGTTACTACCGCAGACCCCCAACTCACCACTCCTACCACCGTCGATCCCCACCCCCACCACCGTCGGCCCCAACTCCCTCCCCCGGCCCCATCCGTCGACCCCAACTCCCACCCCCGGCCCCCAACCCCCACCCCCACCACCGTCGACCGCCATCCCCCCACCACCTCCCCCCCACCTCCGGCCACCCTCCGGCCTCCCTCCGCTGCCCTAAATCTCCCCCGACCCCTACCACCGTCGACCACCACCACCCCTACCCCGACCCCCCTCCGCAGCCCTACCCCCCCACTGCCGACCCCCAACACCCCCACCCGAAACCCCCCTCCGCTGCCCAACCCCCCGCAACCCCCACCCCCACCACCGTCGACCCCCAACACCCCCAACCCAAAACCCCCCTTTGCTGCCCAACCCCCCGCTATCCTACCCCCCCCGCGACCCCCACCCCCACTACCATCGACCTCCACCACCCCCACCCTGAAACCCCCTCCGCTTCCCTACCCCCCCAGCGACCCCCACCCCCACCACCGCCGACCCCCACCCCCACCACCACCGGCCCCCGCCGCCCCGACCACCGAGAGAAAGAGAGAGAGAAAGGGGATCACTTGGAGAGAGAGAGAGCCCTGCGCGCGTCGGAAAGAGAGAGACGTGAGAAAATTTGGGAGGGAATGAAAAGTTCGCCCCCGTCGGTTAAATTTAAGTTAGGGCTGGACATATAGCGACGGATAGATGGTCGACGCTAGTCAGTCGCTATATCCCCTTAGATGGCCGACGGAATATCTGTCGCTATGTGGCTGATAAATTTTGTGCCAATTTTTTTCAATATTTCCCGCCAAGTTTTGACAACTAAGTGACGGCATAGCGACGGCTTCATGATCAGTCGCTATATCTCGGACGACTTAACGACGGATTGGCGACCTTTGCTCATCCTTAAAATTAAAAAAAATGTTAGCTTTTCGACAGCAATCAGTCTGTACTTAGTCGGTAGTCCGTCGCTATTAGCAACGGATGTTATCCGTCGCTAATGGTCCGTCGCCAAATGGCTGTATTTTGGTAGTGGAGATTTTTTTTACGTTTATGGGAAGATAATTCTTGAGATAAAGAAGAAAAGTGTTGTGAGAGCTATTTTAATTCCTTTTCTTCATAATAGAACTAAATCACCTATGCATCTTGGCTGAACTATGTAAATTATGTCTTTGAGGTTATGAATATTCTCTAAGGTGTTCTCAGATTTACTAGGTTTATTTCCGCTGTGCCACAACAACTTGGTATCGAAGCTTTGGATTCTAGCAAAGTATCCGACAAAGTTTTTAGAAAAATTTAATTGGATAGATTTTGGAGATGGCTATGTCATGCAAGGTTGGGAAGTAAAAAATTGAGAAGTTCAATAGTAAGAATAATTTTGATTTTTGGAAAAGTTGGATGAATGATGTTCTCATTTCTTAAAAGCTTTAAAATGCTTTACGGGGAATGTCTAGGAAGTCTGCTGACATGACTGATGATGATTGACATGACATGGATCTCGAAGCACGTGCCTCTATTCGTCTGTGTTTATAAAGGAAAGTTGTATACTCCGTTGTCATGCCCTAGTTCTGCAGAACCAATCGTCTTCGCTAAGGCGTGATGCCGTGCGAGCCTAGTATGTGATTGCACAAGACGGGTTCCACAACGGCCGATTACAGCAGCTTGCGACGAGATCGTCGCACAGAAGTCCTAAGAAGAGAAGTTGAATAACACAAAGACATGCACAAAATAATACTCTTTATTGATATTGAAATAAGATTACAAGGACGCGAAGCCAAGATTTCAAGTCACTTAAGCTTACTTACTCTCTTGAATACAAACACTTAGCTCTCTCTCTCTCTTCTCCCCATTATAATCGCTCATGCCCAAAGGCTTACAACTTTGAGGGTGATTCAGAAGGTGATGTCCATACATTATGTTCCATACAGGTGAAGTCTTTAACATTATCGCACGCCTCAAAATACCAAGGAACTCTATGCCTCAGCGCGTCCAAGCGAGCTCCGTCTCGACGAGAAAGTACCTGTAACCTGCGCATAAAAACTGTTGCGTGGTCAATACACAACCGTACTGGTGGTGTGAACCCCTCGCCCACCCATAAAAAACCAATACGTTCATTTAGTGTGTGCAACTTTTCCTTTTGATTATTTTTCTATTCTTGCTTTAGGATCAATTTTAGAACATAGACTCTTAGCCTATTTTGTGTTGCAACCAACATGATCGTACTATCAATTCCTTGAGACCATGCTAAAAAATCCAGCTGTATAAACATCGTAGCCATGCCATAAGGCCCATTTGTGTGACAACGTCGAGGCCGTGCCTGGCAACACAGTGTAACCCATTCATACTTGTCTTACGGTCTTTCTTATTTCAACATACAACTGACTCAAACCAAACCCGTAAACATGTGTCTTTGACTCAAACACCTGACGCCACATTTTGTGCCGAAGTACGTGTCTCCACTATAGCCAATTCTTAGGCTCCATATTTGTATTACAAACCCAGCATATATTTCTTTGACTCATTCATGTCGTACTTACACTTCCTGCGACTCAATCGACACCGTGTATGCGGATAGCCGCTAAGCACGCCGACTCATCTATATGAAGGGTCATTGGCAATGTCAAGCCATCTTGGACATGGCTTGGATAGATGGCGATCGATAGTGCGGGAAGCTAGCCCCACTATAAGCCCCGAATCTCCGCTGAACACACAGCTTAGCCACCGCTTCCTCCTAGGCCAATATGATCTCGGTGTCCAGGCAATCCATAAGAGGAAATATGTACCTTATGCACAAGTTGTCCATGATCATGCACCTACAACTACATCTAGACCCAACGTAAATGCATGGCCTACTGATGATATTGCTCAAACCTTTGTTCCTCATCTCTTCTTTCCATAATTAATACAAATCCCAAGTCAAGGACTGCCTCGACGACTACCGATCGTACGAACTTTTTATTCTTTGAATTCCAAGAAATGACTACTGCATAGCCTTCCTACTTAACTTGAACAAGACATGTTCCATCCGTGCCATAGACCGTAGCATTACTCGAAGAATATCCTATATGGCATTGGGTCCTCATGGTGGAATGACACCAGTGACCATGTAGTTAGGATGCATGCTAATGAATGTCTTATGCAGGTGATAAGTATATTCTATCATGTTTTTCTATGCAGGGAAGATGCCTCGACAGTGGGTAAGATTATGTTTATGCAATAATACATGCTTTACCTATTATGTACCATGAAAGTGAATGAATACTCTATGCTACATATTTAACATGCTTCACAATGTTCGATATACATGAATTGTTAATCGATCATAGTCCCTAATAGAAAGATCACATTAATAAATGATTGCCCACATGACTAGAAGTGTTGGTTTAGGCGAGTAGGCTCTTTCTACTTGCCAATATATGACAATTTACCGACCCACATATTTGTGGGCTTTTTTCACAGGTATTTGGGATTTCAGTATACAGAGATTGGCTTGATCAGTTCCGACGCATCAAAGATTTGTTGGGCATGCATATGCTCTCTTTGTAAAAGATGATATCTTCTGTTATAATGGGCATAATATATGAAATATTGTAGTTCTGTTATACCAGTGAATTGTAAGCCAAGTTGGTATTACTACCAATTTTCTGGGACAAGGGTATTTTAGTCATTTGACAATTTGGTGTATATATTTTTTCTTTTAATATGATGGATCTATTTATTAATAGTCTAGCTATTCATTAGTCATGGTAGACACCATTTAACATGACTTGACTAATTAGTTAATAAATTAGACTCTACAAATGGTTAGGTTGAACACAAGTCTTGATTAGGGCCAAACCACTTAACCTACTTAAGGAACCACCTAATACTAAGTGTCATGAAAGGAGTAGGGCTAATCTAATGCCTATTTAACCCCCATTTCCCCCAAAATGGCAGCCACAATTATTTAGGGTTTCTACCCATTCTCTCCATTCCAAACTCTTCCAAATTTTCTCCTCTTTCCTCCATTGGTTGGGCAAAATCTTGGGGGAGATCAAGAAGGCTAGGAGAAGGCTTTAGCAAGGATTTGAAGGCTCCTTCTCAATCGATCTTCCCCAAATTCGTGGGACTTGGTAGAGGCTTCATTCCACATAGGTATAACTCTCTAAACTTGCATTTCAATGGTCAAATTTTATATATTCATATAGGAGACCCACCCCATGACTCATAGGGAGTAGATTGAGGTCTTAATGAATCCTATTGGGGTACTTTCATGGAGTTTTGTGTTCATTTTAGAGAAACTACGAATTTGACCCCATAAGTGTTTGTGGAAATGTCACAGTGATGATGTAGGTCATGTTTTTAGGGTTGTTGGCTTGGATATAGCTTGTTTCTCCATTTGATAGGCATCTATATGATTTCTAAGTATTGTATAGATGTATATATATATATATATATATATATATATATATATATATATATAGTACTGTGTATGAATATGAATATGAGTATGATGTGGTGTTGGTAGTAAGCCATTTTGTGCTCACAGTTGAGTGTCCAGCTATTTCAGTGAGCAGTGATCGGTGTAAGTGTCTTATATATGTGGGCGTCCTATGAGTTTTGGAGATTTGGGGCACAGCAGGGTGAGCCAAGTGAGGGTCGAGCAAGCCATGAGATAGGTAATGTGGCATTGGCCTTAGGCCACTGTTGCACTGGCTGCTTTAGCAAGCAGCAACAGAAGGATGGGTCCCCTGTAACAAGTAAATAGGCCACCGAATAGTGGCTCGAAAGAAAATATGCAGTAGGCTATTTGGCCAATGGCCTTAGGTTATGGGCCTAGGTAACTAGTGTTTGATGTTAGGAGAGTGCCCATTTGAGTGTCCTAATGTTGGTTAGGAGAGTATCAGTGGTAGGGGAAGAGCACACATGTATCAGGTTCCTTTATGACATCAAAGGGATATGGATTAGAGAGAAGGGGGGCCTGACCTATGACTAGTGGAGTTCAGAACAGTGAGTAGAGTCTCAAATTTGAGAGAGGCTAAGGTTGCGTCACTCCCAATTAGTTAGGGTCAAGTATCCTATGAGAGATGTTCATAAGAGAGTGTATCCTAGATATATTATATGTTGGTAGTATGAGTGAGTGTCCTGGTATCTTGGGCATTCCTATTTCTTCAGTTTAAGTTAGCTTGGTTAGTAACGTGATAGTGTTAGATAGATGGAGATGTTGCATGTTAGCTTCATGTTAGCTGGATTAGTTGTTAGTGTCAGTTGGAGATGTGAGGTTGGCTTTGCATTGCCTGCATTCAGCTGCACCAGCAGCAAATGCAAGGCATTTGGCAGCAGGGCACTTGTACTTGCAATTAGCAGTTTAGGTTAGCATGGGCCACTTGGTCAATTGGGTCACTTAGCCATAGGCATGGTTAATGGGAGAGTTTATATGTGTGATCGTGAGTAGTGTCTTAGACTCTGTGTCTAGTGAGGTGAGGGTTTAGTTGGTATCAGAAGTATCAGAGGGTTACGAAGGGTGTGTAGTTGTTAGATGTTAGTCTCAGGTTGTGGGGTGCTTGGTGTCTAGAGGTTGGTATCCTTGGGTTGGTTGATGTTAGCATGGAGTGCCTAGAAGTTTAGTGTATCTGGAGAGTGCCCTAGTGTCAAGCCATTTAGTGAGTAGATTGGTTAGATAGCCTATGTGAGGATGGGAGTAACAGAGGTCAGTGTAAGGAGAGGGTTGGCTATGGCCACTTGGCTATTGGCCATATGATTGAGTGTATGAATGTGTATCATATGTATGAGGTAGGAGAGTGAGTTCAAGTGTGTCAGGTGTGAGAGGGCAGGGGTTTAGCCTACTGCAAAAGGGTGTATCAGCAATATAGTAGAGAGTTTGGCTCATGACACTAGGCCATAGAGTGTTATCAGAAATTAGGACTTTGAGTGTTAGTATCAATAAGAATGAGGATTTAGTTGTATCAGTGGTGGTACTGAGTTAGTATCTGTAAAGAAGAAGATTAGAGAGAGGTGTTAATGGTTTTAAAAGAGTATATTAGAGTATCAGGAGTTATGGCAGGATAAAGATATCTAGGAGAGTGTCTTCTAGTGAGTGATTTAGGTGTGATATGTCATTTAGAGTATCACTTGGATACTTCGTATCTGAACAGTAGCAGTAATAGGAAGCAATAGATTTGGGGGTCTTCTTAGTGTATCAGTATTTGGGTTTGAAATCCAGATCATGAGAGTACTGCTCTGGCAGCAGGGCAGTATGGCCATATTTGGCCATAGGCCTATGAACCAAGTATAGTGTCTAATATCAGGTGAGCTCTTTAGTGAAGTTTGTGTGTGTTAAGTGAGGTATCATTAGAGGTTTGGATTTTTAGTATCAGATATTGGGGTATCCTGAGTATCCTATAGGGATTTCAAATTTTGCAGAACATAGGGAAGGGGGTCACATGGTTAGTTGTAATCAAAAATAGGTTTAGTATTAGAAGTATGTGTTTTAGTTGGGTCTTGAATTCAGTTTAGGACTTAGGTTCAGGTTGTTCAGAGTTGGCTTTGACCTGGGTTGGCTTGCCAATGCAATTGCTTGCCTTGGCTTTGCTGGCTTAACAGAATGCAGCATGCAGTAGCAGTAGCAACTTAGATCTGCAAACAGCAGGGCATGCAGCAGTAAAGCATGCAGCATGGTTGACCCCCCTTTTTGGGCATGTTTTGGTTGGCCATTAGGCAAGCATTTGTGTCTCATGGTGAAGCATGGTTCATTGAGTTTGATTGAGGCTTTTTAGAGGGTTATACACACACACACACACACACACACACACACACACACACACACACACACACACACACACACACACACACACACACACACACACACACACACACAGATATATATATATATACACAGATATATATATATATATATATATATATATATATATATATATATATATATATATAAAGTATTTGCATATCCTAAGTTATCTAAGGTAATGAGAATATAGGTAATGTATGAGATTAGAGTGTTAGTTTAGTTAGGGTATCCATGATGTATCCTAGTGCCTTGTGTCTGTGAGAGAGTGAGTGAGTGAGATGTGCCCAGATAAGTGGACTGTAGCAAGGAGTATCCATGTATTAGTGTAAGATAGTGTATTAGAGTTTTAACTTAGATATGGGTATATACCTAATAGATATAGGTAAGGGATTATAACCTATCTAAGATTGGGGATTGGGGTTATAAATAGTCAAGGAATATGATAAGATAATATGTAATATCTAGTATGGAAAATAAATAGATATGTAAACAGATGATGGGACTAAGTAGGAAATAACTTGGAATAGGTTAGATTGACTTGGTTGACTAGGATTTGACCAGGGTTGACCAAGTTGACTAAAAATCAACAGTGAGTCAAACTTGACCTAAAGTGGCCTAGATTGCATATCATGCACTAGATAGTCATGTTTAACACTCATTTATACACCAATTAACACATGTAACTCACATCTAGGTTCTTGTGACTCCACTTTGAGGCTCGATTCACATTTATTGCTCTAGACGACAGGCGAATACATTATCTGATAGTTTTATTATGTTGATATATCTTGTGATGCATGTTATATTACACTACAACAAAAAACCCTTTTAATGACGCTCGACATGGAGTTTTAATGACGGCTGATACATAAGCGTTATCAAGTTGAAAAATATCTTTTTTCTATGACGGTTTGGACTAATTTTGGGCTTTTTATAACGTTTATAAAACAAAACGTCATTAATACTTTAGAGCGGTGGCAAACTTGTAATTTTTTCACTGTATAAAAGATAAGTGGGAGAGAGAAAATTTATTTCTCATCCATTTTCTAAGGAGCAGCATCTCTCCAAACTTCTTCTCCCCCAATTTCCTCAAGAGTTAGGTTAGGGTTTCTGATCGATGGATCTTAGCCGAGGTACGATCTCGACCATATCGGAGGGGTCGTCGGAGGACTTGAAGCCGGTGATGGAGGTCCGGCTGGTGAACACCGCGCGCACATGCTGGAGATCGACGGCGGGTGCGACGTCTTCGGCTCCGTGGCCGTCTACGCCCGCCGCCGCCAGCGCGGCGTCTGCCTCGGGCTCTACTTTTCTCTATTCAGTACGTTTAAGAACTGCATTGTTGTTTATGGAAAATGACACTCCTCATGTAAAGGTGACACCTTTGGAAATTTTCCGTAGAATTTGCACTTTTGCGATCATAAATATGGTTTCTTTGATGACTTCCATCATATTTTTTTGTATAGGTTGAAGGTTCATCTTGGCGATCCTTCTCAGGGAACAAAAAGCCCTATGAGACCCACAAAGCGGCTCGGCAACTCAAATGTAAGGCTTCTTTTTGGGCTGACGAGTAATTTATGCAAGGGTTCAGAGATTACTGATGTTAATTTTTAGGCCATTGTGAAGGAAGAGAACCTTGTTCCCATATCGGCAAGCGGTCGTTCTGAAGATCGCAACTGCCGGTGCTCGTTGGACAATTTTTATATTAATAAGTGCGGGCTCGGGAATTCTGAGAATTGGGCGATGGTGTCTACCGGAGGGAGCATGCCCTTTCCTCGGATGCATGTAAATGATAGTCTGAATTTTATATTTTGTTGAATTCTACTGCAATTATTTCTTAACGAAGTGGATGGAATATGTTTTTCAATAGCATGCAGCAGCTGTTGTTGGGAACAAGATGGTGGTTGTGGGTGGTGAATCTAGCAATGGATTATTAGATGACACAATGGTAAGGCTTAGCATAATTTCTGTTTAGGATTCTAAATTATGGTTGCCCTTTTTCTATGTGAGTTTTAATTTGCTGTCATACTGTCCATCTCTGTCCAAATATATTGCAAGATATAATTAGTGAACAAAAGCAGCTGTTACTTTGTTGAACTTCATGAGAATTTCACTTTAGAAGTTTTTTAAGTTATTGGGTTTCAAATAGTGTTCTTAGACACATCAAACAGAAAAGCTTTTGAAACTTAGAATTGTTTGCCATTACCCACTTAAGCAATCCACTCGAATCAGTTATAACAAGTGCAATTACTATAGCTAATAATCATCATGTATATAGAAAATTACACTAACTCATATGTGGCCCTTGTCAATTGGGGTTGATATAAAGTTTCCTTGATACTTGCATTAAGCGTCCAAGTAATACTTGCGGTGGAAAAGTATTTCCCCCCCTAATTAGTTTGCGGTGGAAAAGTATTCTTTTTGTAGTGCAGTCTTGCTATGGCATTCTTGAATTATTCCTGGTGTCTGCTCTGTTTGCAATTATTCTCGGGTTTGTTTTGATATACTTTTCTATGTGAAATACACATTTCTATCTATTTATAAAATAAATTGTTTTGTTATGATTGGTTTAGCTTCAAACTAGTTCATTTTGTGCACCTTTATGCTTCAAAACAACATTCTCTTGGTATAGTGATCTAAGACAATATCTGATTGCGTAGAGGCTCTAATTGGGGCATATTATGTTGGTGGCGGATTAACTGCTGCTCTTGCTGTATTGAAATGGTTAGGCATTGATACTGAACTTGAGTCTGAAATGGTTGGGAAAGCAATGACCACCTCTATGTCATTTTGGAGTTGTGTTCCCAGATCTGATGACATGAAAATTCTGGAAAAGAAATTACGCTATGAGTTTGCTATTAAACGCCTTTTATTGGAGGCAATAACTCATGCTTCTGAAATTGGAACTAGCTACTGCTACCAAGTAAGCAAGTTTGGAAGTTTTTTCCTAGTTGATACTAGATACTGATATATTTATCATTTTTTGTTTGACACTCAAAATTACTTTTCATATTTATAATCATGCATTTGACTTCTTTTTCTTTATTTTTTCAAAACCAGAGGCTTGAATTTCTTGGTGATGCAGTACTAGACCTACTTATCACTTGGCTACTTCTTTAACACAAAGTGTATGATGGAGGGAGACATTTTTCAGGGTTTTGCTACGTGATGCCGACAGTTTTGATGTGCTCAAAGTTGAAGCCAATGTACTAATAGTTTTGAGGGTCTACTTACTAGTAGTAGTTGTAAATATATGTATTTGGATGTCTTATTTTGAAAAAATGTAATGAAGATGGTGATATATGTTATGTATATATTTGTAAATGGATTAAATGGTACTCTATAACATTTAGATGTTTTCTTGTGAATATGGTTCAAAATGAATGTTTTGAAATTGAATTGAGCAACATTGAGCATTGATCTATAATTTTTTGGAAAGTAATATATAAATGTGCAGAATTGAGCGTTATAAATGTGCTGAATTGAGTCTATACAGATTATCTATTCATAACGCTTTCAAACTATGCTGAAAATAAGTGTAGCAGAAACTCATCATATTCATGACGGTTATTTTATGACGCTTTTAAAAAACATTTATAACACCCATTTTCATGACGGTTGCTGTGGAAAAAAAAGCATCATGGTACGTCATTAATGACGCTTTTTAGCCATCATTAAATGGGTTTTTTGTTGTAGTGTCAGTATTCTATTTTGATTCTGACACGATGGACTCACGGATTGGTATTTTATGGATTCCTTGACTTGAGATACGTGGTTTCATGACTATTACGAATAATGTAAATCATGACTAATGCATCTATCACGAATAATGAAATGCATGTCGAAGAACCTGGATTCTATGTGTACTAGTCGGGCGGAAAAATACCTAGGAGACATGTGAACATACCCTTTCTATCCCATTGATCTTGCGTGAATAATAGCGGCCACACACGTAGGTGTACGGTTTGCTGGATATCTCCCTCTAGCCGTTCACATGATAAATTGGTATTTTAAATCACTGGTAAAAAAACTAATTCTCTAAGCTGTCTATTACATACCTTACATGACAGGTTTACCATTATTATATATCTGCCTGTTTTTGCATTTTGCATGTTCTTTATACACTCATCTTTTCTATGTACATTATCTCTATAACCTGATCGTCAAGAATTTTATTATTATTACATACTCATAGCGCTTGTCAATTATTTTGAACTGTTAGAGGTGATGTGCTAGTTCCATCCTGACGGGATGTGTTGACAAAATATTACAAATGATGTAGATAATTGCTCCACTTTCTATGAGGCCTACGAGGGTGGCACTCAGGAGCCAGAGGAGGATCTAGTCCAGTAGAGAGTGCCCTAGTATTAGCTTAGAACTTCTAGCTTTCAGTTTGTTTCGGATTGTTCCGAATGTTAGTAGAGACTTATTTATATTCTGGATATGTATTATTTGTGTTGGACATCTACTGTGTGTTGTGATAACTCTACTTTATATTCAGTTTCTTCCTTTTATCTGATTCCATATCGTGCTCTATCTTTCTTAGTCATGTGATTGAGGTTATATAGTTGAGATGTTATATTATACCTCCGTGCGGAGATGACAGGTTATATTTTCTTGTTGTTAGATGTTAGAAGTTATAGATGACCTATACATTGTTCTACCGCCGATACTGCGGCGTAGGCTGGACGTACCCACGTTCTCGTGCCCCTAATCAGGGTGCGGGTCGTGACAGTTGGCATGTTCAATGTAAGCCAAATAGGCATAAGTTGATGGCCATTAAGTGCCTTTATAAACTGTTGTAAATCTTTGTATTCCGTTTCTACAATCAATAAAGAATTCTTTTCAATAAAGAGATGTGATTCTTATATCTTTAATTTGCCTGCTTATCCGCTGAAATGTGTTTGTTTGTGACTAATAGTTAAATGTGCATTGTTTTCTAATTTTACAAGTGTCATTTAGCCCTGTATGGCATCACGTCCAAACGAGGACGATCGATTCAACAGAAATTGATGCGTGGATGAACGATTTGTGAAATTGGGACGTAACGAACAACACAGGGTAACCTTTAGTATGAACAAACAAAAGACATGAGATATTCTCGACTATGTGCATTCAGATGTATGGGGACCTAGCAGGATCCCTTCCAAGAAGGAAGTAAGATACTATGACCTTGTAGGATCCCTTCCAAGAAGGAATGAAGATACTATGTTACTTTTATTGATGATTATATATATTATCTTTGGCTATATTTTATCAAAATCGAGGATCAGGTGTTCGAGAAGTTCCAGTAGTAAAAAGCAAGGGTGGAGAACATAATGGGTAGAAAGGTAAAGACATTAAGGACTGACAATGGTACTAAATATACCTATGGACCTTTTAAAGATTTCTATGCTCAAGAAGCCATCGTGCGACATCGGACTATCAGGAACACACAGCAGCACAAAGGGTTAGCAGAGAGGATGAACGTAACCTTGCTTGAGAAAAAAAGATGTATGCTCTCTAATACCGATTTAGGCAAGAAATGGTGGAGGATGCTATACAAATGGCACAGTACTTGGTTAATAGATCACAAACTCCAGACTATAAGACTCCATATGAGAAGATGACTGACTTTAACCATCAGATTACAATACTTTTTACTTATTTGGATACAAAGCTTACTATCATGTCACTAAGAATAAGTTGGACCCGAGAGCTAAGAAAGATATTTTCTTGGGATATGCATAAGGGGACTTACCATCTGTAGTGCCTGGAGGATAAAAAGTTCTTGATCAACAGGGATATAACCTTCAATGGGTCTTTAGTATTGGCTTCAAGTGAGAAGAATAAGTCTGATTAGGATGGTGGTGAATCTAGCAAATCTTAAATTGTTGAGATTGAGTCATTTGAGGATGCATCAAATGAGGTGGAGGTTTATGAAGATGTTCATCAACCTCCACAAGAACAACAACTAAAGGAAGAGCAGCACAAGCAACAAGATTCATTGGCTACTACTAGGCCAAGGAGATCAGTCAAGCCAGTATACATATATGGATTTGATGAACCGATCAAGCATAATGGACAATTGAATGTGGTGGCATGTGCACTGCCAGTAGAGGATGACAAGTCTATCACCTTCAAAAATATTGTCAAAGATATTAGCAGCGGGTGCTAAATGGTAGCGATATAGGAAGAAATTGAGTCTCTCTACAATAAATGTACATGGGATTTGGTTCTATTGTCCAACGACAAGTGAGCTATAAGTTACAAGTGGGTGCATAAGAAGAAGGAAGCTACTCCAGAGTCAGGTGATACTCGATTCTAGGCAAGATTAGTGGCAAAAGGCTTCATATAGAAGGGGGAGTGGACTATAATTAGATATTTTCTCTTTTGGTCAAGCATACTTATATTTGTGTATTGTTGAGCTTGGTAGCTCATCAAGATCTCGAGTTGGAGCAACTCGATATAAAGACAACATTCCCGCAAGACGACCTCGGCAAAGAGATTTATATGAATAAATTGAAGGGCTTCAAAGTGGTTGGCAAGGAGAATCATATGTGTTTGTTAAAAAAATTGTTGTATGTATTGAAGCAGTCACATCGACAATGGTATAAGCGGTTCGACACCTTCATGACACTGCATGATCATTTCACCCGAAGTAAGTATGGTTGCTGTATTTACTTTCATAAACTTTGTGGTGGAGATTATATCTATCTATTGCTTTATGTGGATGATATGTTTATTGCTTCAAAACACATGGTAGATATAGATAAATTAAAGTCTTAACTTAGCTCTGAGTTTGAGATGAAGGACTTGAGTAGGGCCAAGAAGATTTTGGGAATGGAAATTAAAAGAAAGAGGGAGAAGCAATGATTATCTTTGTATTAGAAACCCTATATTAGTAAGATCATTGCTCATTTTGGTTTGGAAGATGCAAAATTTGTTTCTACTCCCTTAGCTAGCCACTTTAGGCTCTCAGCCAAGTTATCCCCTACTACAGATGAGAAGAAGGAGCACATGACTAGAGTACCTTATCCGAGTAAAGTTGGTAGCTTGATGTATGCTATGGTGTGCACTCGACCAGACATTGCACAAGCCATAAGTGTGGTTAGTCATTTTATGGCTAATCAGCAGAAGATGCACTATAAGGTTGTGAGGTGGATATTCAGGTACTTGAAGAGCACCATTGACGTGGAATTATTATTTGGTGGTGACGTTAGTCAGGTCATTATATGTTGATTCGGACAATGCTGACAATCTGGATAGGTGCAGGCCAACTACTAGATACATGTTTGTTCTACATTGTGCATCAGTTAGTTGGAGGTTTATGTTGTAGGCTACGATTGCCTTGTCAACTACGGAAACATGGTATATGTCAGTGACAGAGGCAATGAAAGAGGTCCTATGACTTCATGGCTTGATTGATGACTTGGGGGTGAAGTAGGATATAGTTGATGTGCATTGTGCCAACATGAGTGCTATCCACTTGGCAAAAAATTTAGTGCATCATGCGAGGACTAAGTATATTGATGTTCCAGCTACTACTTCATAAGAGATGCTGTAGAAGATGGTGACATTGCACTTGAAAAGGTGCATACCAGGGATAAACCCGCTAATAGGTTGACTAAGGTTGTTCCTGGAGCTAAGTTCCAACGTTGTTTGGACATACTCCAAATTATTCTCTTGTTGCTTGAGAGCTCTTAAGGGCAGAATTGACGAGTGACTAATTTGGTGAAGTTGTGCAGTGGAGAAGTGTCACGCCCCGATTCGTAGAGTCATTTATGTACATAATTTATCTCCTGGAATCGATCGTCCTCGCTTGGGCGTGATGCCGTACAAGTCTGGTATTGCACTTGTACAAGGCAAAGATGGTACATAATTGATTATCTTCAAATAAGAACACATCGCAGCGGCAGAAGCAGATAAATTAAAGTTAATGAGGACAATCTTTCTCATTGAATAGAAGTACATCACTTCTTTATAGCATCGAAGATAAAAGGATAACTTGAAGTCACACAGAGATATAGAACTTTCTTCTCTTTATTGATAATTGAAGAAGAGTACAAGACTTGTATTGAAGTACAATGCTTACAACCAATCTCACTTTACATTGAAAGCCAACTGAACAATGCTATACAGCTTATATTGGATACTTGGATACATTGGATTACAACTCGATATACCGACTTGGCTTACAACTCACTGGTACAACTGATTAAAATGTTCCATACATTATGTCCTTTATAAACAGAAGACATCATCTTGTACAAGGAGAGCTTCTGTATGCCCAACAAATCTTCGATGTCGTGGAACCGATCAAGCCAAATCTTCGTGTACAGAATATCCCAAGCACGAATACCTGCCCACAAAATATGGTCAGTACATTATCTATGTACTGGCGAGCAGAATCCAACCCACTCGCCTAAGCCAACATTTAAATAACCATTTAAGCAGCAATTATTAGAATGATCTTTCTATTTGGCACCTGGCATCAGTTTACAGTTCATGGACAATATTCATAGTGAAGCATGTAAACTTATTCTTAGCAATATTTATGTAGACGTATCATTAGCATTCTTGGTGTTATCATGCAAAGACATCATTGAGGCATCATTAACATTAACATCTTAAACACGTTATGACAATTCTTACTTCAAGCATCACTTAACATGTATGTTATGTTGAGCTATGTTTATAGCATGGCATCATTTCTAGCATACTGAATTTAACATGTTAAGCAGGTTCTCGTATTGAAAGACTACACACAGCATCATTTACTTGGCACGTTAAGCACGCAAGTTAAACCAACACATATATTGAGTTATCACATTTAAGTGATTTCTTACCGATAGCCAACTCCCTCGTACCTGCATCAAATACAGGTTAGCAGACATACTTACACTGCCTGCACAAAATATTCATTAGCATACATCCTGACTACATGGTCACTGGTGTTTAACCATACGAACGTTGCCATATAGGTCTTCATCGGTTATGCGATGACTCCAGAGAAGGCAGCTAGCCCCAAAGGATGCCTCGCAAAACCCGTTCCCCTACTGGAATTGACGAGTGGCTAATTTGGTGAAGTTGTGCGGTAGAGAAGTGTGTCGGCCCGATTTTGTTGGCAAAACCATGTCGAGGTGGAGATATAAAGGAAAACGACGAACAAAGCAAGCTCATGCATGACTATTTTTCACTTGTCTGGCGCACAAATAGAATTGGATTGGAGCAAAGTTCTCTGTCTATGTAGTCAATTGAGTTATAGTCAACTCAGTTATAGTACTACCTAGTCAATGTGTTTTAAATATGAAAAATGATGCTGTCAATTTGATAGATTTTCTTCCAAGTAGAGCCCAAAAGAAGACGTTGCTCGAATATCTTAATGAACGACGAGCAAATGTACACTACCAACATGGCCTAAATGAAACCAATATAATTCCCGTAGAGAGAGAAAGGGAGTATTTATTCCACAATGGCAACTAATTATTTGATCAAACACAAGACTTTTTTTTTTTTTTCCCTTCCTGTGGGTCACCTATACACAACTGCTGCAATTGCTTACGGCACTTGATCTAAAAGTAATGCATCCCTTTAAATAATGTAATAAATGACGCATTGTAGAAGAAGAAGCAAACCATACCAAACATTTGTTCGGTCGAAATAGTTCGTGGAATTTGTGGATACGAATGAGAGACGTGTTAGGTAAGGAAATACTTAAGGCTAATCAGGGTTTTGATTCTGAATTTTATATCAACTTAAAGTTTAAGTTTTGATAAGTCCAATTAAAAAACTTGGACCCTAAAATATTTCATTTTGGTTTTATTTTATATTTTACCCTCAACACACCATGCAGAGCAAGGTAAGAAAATCCAAACATTTACATAAGTTGTCTATAATCATGCAAATGTCTGAATTGTTTAACTATAAAACATAAGTATGACCCAAAAACTAAAATAAAATAATATAAATCTCTACTTGTACATCAATTCATTGTTGCATTTCAATATTATTCCTATTGATGACTCATTGTTCCCAAATATTTCGACTACTTCGTGGTACCGCATAATATCCATTTCACTTTCCATATTAAGCTCTTACTACATAAATCTCATACATAGATGTACTTAACAGTTACAATTTCTCAGTGTTCTGATTTCTAAGTGTTACAATTTGTATGTGGCTTTCATTTATCTATTATATTCTACCAGGGCCGGCTCTAGCATTTTGGAGGCCCTAAACAGGTCCCAAAAAATGAAGCCCTCGTCCCGCTATATAATTTTTTTATAAATTAAAACCAACAAATCCAAAATACAATATAATTAGTCATAAGCAACTACAAATTCTAAATTTATAGCTAGGCTTATGGATGTATTCACATTATACTATAAGCAACTGGGTTTCTGGATGTATTCACATTATACTATAAACAACTAGCAGAATATGAATAAAAAATATTTAAAAATAATAATTAATTCAAAGTTGTCAACTGCAAGAATAAAGATAAAAAAATATTATGTCAAGGGTCCTAAATTTTTCATCTTTTGCACAAATGAAGATGAATATAGATGAAACTCCCCAAAAGTTGGAAAACGAATCATAAATTTTATACAATTTTTTTGGATGCAATGAATCGTAAAATTATTCATATACATGGATAAAAAAATTATAAAACAAATAATTGTCAATAAGAACATCACTCAAAGGCCAGGCAAGCTTTTCAGTCCCAACTGGTGCCGACTCTCTCACTGAATAAAAAACAATTATAAAAAAATTGGAGTACTTGCAAAAAAAAAAAGGTTCAACCTCACACAAGCAAGGTTCAGGCTCCTTGTTGTCGCAACTAGTGAAATAGCTTCAAGTCCGATCATCGGAATGAAGCAAAAAAAATATATAGAGAGAGATGTTATTAGATATCTAGAGAGAAGGAGCGATGATATTAGGTTAGCAAATGCTAAAAATTATATAAACTAAGAGGAAAGGGCGATAATTTTATTTTATTTTCCAGATTTTAATAATGGACAAATTGTCCAAAAAAATTTCTGGGACAGTTTTGGCGGTATGTCGATGGTATGATGTCCGATGTCGTCATGTTGATACTTCATGTTTTCTGGCCATGCAAGTTTCGATTTCTCCAACGGCACTCGCAGCTTGCTGTTAACCCAACGATTGTATCATATTTTTTAATATGGCTAATTGATTAAGTTTAACATAATGATGTCACTAATATTCATGTAATCAATATCATGTTGCTACTTAAACTTAAAGTAATGTCCTACTGTTTACTAAATATTATCTTATTTGCTACTGTATACTGCTTTGTTCGCCTAACATGTACTTGCAGACATGCAGTAAGCATGATCAAGCATAATCAACCCAGGACATATGCAATGAAGAATTATTGATGGGCCAAAAATGATGCTATATAAGAAGATTTTTCTGAACCGCTCAACGACCTATCAGTAGCCTCGCACTCAGGGATTTCGATGTCCGGTCAAGGGATTTCGATGTCCGGTCAGCGGACATGGGTCGAGAGAGCAGCGTCCCCCGTGGAGGTTCGGGGGCGAAGCCCCTGAAAGATATTCAGATTTCAGATCTGTTCATCTTTGGACAATTGACGTCAAGGAAAATGCGTCTTCAAATCTGCTCAAATATCAGAAGAAAAGCGTCATCAAAGGGTTATTGGTTTTACATATTTTTTTCTTCTGTATTTTCAACTTTATTGAGTCCAGAAAATATATTGTGAGGTTGATCATGATTGATACTGGCTTAGGTTATTCTTAGTCTATCTAAATTCTAAAAGTTCACAATTCCAAAAAGTCCAAAGCCCATGCAATTTTGGCCCATACATACTGGTCTGACCCTGACAGAACTCAGACAGAACTCTGACCGAGTACGGTCCGAGTTCGGCCAGGTCGGTTTCGAATTCGTTTTGGTCTTTCACCAAATATGCCCATAACGTTCGAATGCGAGATTCATGCATACGAACTCTGTCCGAGTTCGGTCAGCAAAAAAATTATAAATAGAGGAGAATTCTCACCATTTCACATCACTCACTTCATTCTCTCTTCTATATCTCTTTAAATGTTTTCAACGATCCAAAGTTTTCAAATCAAGCATATACCACTCTTAGCCAAAGCCAGTACAGTTATGTTTAATTAGAGTTTTAATTCTGAAGAGTTATATAAGAGGTTGCAATTCAGAAAATGTTCTAGTTTTCAAAATCAAGTTTGTGGAGTCGGTCGTGCGCTCGCCACCAAACATGGTGTCATAAGAGACTACAAGCTTTCATTTAGCTTGTGCATAGTAAATTAACATCGAGTAAGAGTACTCGAGACTAGAGTAGTCATCTCAGAGGGAGACCAGTATACATCGTTGTGTCACTGAGTTTGATTCTCTGATCTCTTACTCTACCGTATTTTATTTATTGTCTTTATCTGCCATAATATATAGTTGCTAATTTTTAAGTGGTGATTATTTTTACTGCACACGCACACACCCCTCCCTCCCTAGAGGTGCTCAACGGTCCTACACTTGCTATATTAACATGAGTCATATCCGACCATTCTTACTTCTCAAATTTCTTTTTTTATTTTATATGTTTATTAGATAATTGATAGTTGATTTTAAGGTCCATCTTTCTAAGACGTGCATAGTGGAGATCATGTTAATCAGAAGTAAGCAGCTTCTATTGACCTTTCCTGTCGCAAAGGTTAGCCCCAGTTCACTAAAGACATTGGCAAGTTCCTTTTTCTTTCGTTTTCGTCTATAATCAATCAATCCAAGCTACTTAAAGACATTTTTTCCTGGAAGATATCCTACAATAGCCAACTTTGACTATAGATACACTTAGGGTGGCATTATTTCCTCTGATGGCATTATTT
>JANAVB010042820.1:7757083-7864281 GCA_029216955.1 Iris pallida | reverse complement strand
ACAACGCAGGATACTTCTCTTTCATCTCCGCCTCTATTTTCTACGTCGATTCTTCAACTGAATAGTTCCGCCAAAGCACGCGGACAAGAACATCGACCGATTTTATAGCACCTTCTCCTTGCGGTCCAAAATTTGAATAGGCTCCTCCGAGTAAGACAAGTCAGTACGTAGCTCCAACTGATCGAAGCTAACCATATGGCTTGGATCGTGCACGTATTTTCAAAGTTGTAAAACGTGAAAGACATCGTACACATCAGCCAAGGCAGGAGGTAGTACGATCCGATAAGCAACCGTTGCAACTCGCTCGATGATCTCGAAGGGGCCTACAAATCTCGAACTCAATTTGCCTTTAACGCCGAACCGCATCACACCGCGCATGGGCGTTACTTTCAGAAACACATGGTCCCCGACCAAGAATTCTAGCGATCGTCGACGAAGATCTGCATAGCTCTTTTGTCGACTTTGCGCGATACGGAGTCTATCTCGAATCAAGCGGACCTTTTCGACAGCCTGCTCCACCAGTTTCGATCCAAGCACTTGTCGCTCTCCGACTTCGTCCCAGGATATTGGCGAACGACACTTCCTCCCGTAGAGCGCTTCATATGGAGCCATCTGAATGCTCGATTGATAGCTGTTGTTATACGCAAACTCCGCAAGCAACAAATGCGTATCCCAACTAGTCTTTAGGTCGATCGCACACAGACGCAACATATCCTCTAAGATTTGATTTACCCTCTCCGTCTGACCGTATATTTGGGGATGGTACACAAAACTAAAGTTTAGTTTGGTCCCCATCGCCGCCTGTAGGCTCATCCAAAAATGTGATAGGAATCGTCCGTCTCTGTCCGAAATTATTGAGACCGGTACCCCGTACAGTCGAACAATCTCGTCGATGTAGATTTGCGCTAATCGATCGACGCTCCATCCTACTTTAAATTCGATGAAGTGAGCCGACTTGGTCAATCTATCAACAATGACCCAAATCGCATCATTCCCCCACGGCGTCTTCGAAAATCCTACAATAAAATCTATCGAGATGTTGTCCCACTTCCACTCGGGAACGACGAGGTTCTGCAGCTCTCCGCCTGACCTTTGGTGTTCCGCCTTCACTTGCTGACACGCCATGCACTGTGACACGAATGTAGCCACGTCTTTCTTCATGCCGTGCCACCAAAAATTTGTGCGTAAGTCCTTGTACATCTTGGTGCTTCCAGGATATAACGAGTACTTCGCATAGTGTGCCTCCGTCAGAATTTTTTTCTGAGTTCGGCAGTTTCAGAAATGCAGAGGCTTCCCTTTAGTCGCATCGTCCCGTCTCCGTCTTCCGTAAAGTCAGTCGCCTTTCCTGTTGAAATCAGCTCGCGCATCTTCTTCAGGAATGAGTCATCCTTCTGTGCGGGCTTTATCTTGCTGAGCAGGCTCGATCCTAACTTCAACTGAGCTAGGTGTAGGTGTCGATACTCAATTCCAAGTTCGATACCCATAGCTTCAATGTCTCGCTATATCTCTTTATTTATGGCTAGTGTTCCCATAAATATTCTGCTAAGCGCGTCGGCTACCACGTTTTCCTTGTCCGGTGTATACTCGATCGTTAGCTCGTAATCTTTTATGAGTTCGAGCCAACGTCATGCCAGTTAGGTTGAGTTCTCGTTGCGTAAACAAGTATTTCAGGCTTATATGATCTGTGTAGATTCTGCAAGCCACACCATAAAGATAGTGCCGCCAGAGTTTCAATGCAAATACGATCGCCGCCAATTCTAGGTCGTGCGTCGGATAGTTTTTTTCGTGCTGCTTCAACTGCCGAAGCGTAGGAGATGACTTTATCTCTCCGTATGAGTACGCACCCGAGGCCAGTTCCCGATGCGTCGCTGAATATCTGAAGGCCTTCTGGACAATCTGGAAGTGTAAGAATTGGAGCTGAGACGAGCCGTTGCTTCAACTCTTGATAGCTGGATTCACAGTCGTCACTCCATTCAAATACTACTCTCTTCTGGATGAGGCGAGTCAGAGGCGACGCTAGCGTTGAAAAGCTTCGCACAAATCTTCGGTAGTAGCCCGCTAAGCCCAGGAAACTCCGAATATCACTAGCCGAGGTAGGTCGTTTCCAATCTACCACCGCTTCAATCTTCTTTGGGTCCACCGTGACACCTTCGACAGAGATTATATGTCCGAGGAATGTCACGCTACTCATCCATAACTTACATTTACTCTGCTTGGCATATAATTTATTTTTATGCAGAATCTGCAATACCATCTTCAAGTGCTCTGCATGCTCTTCTTGGTCCCTTGAGTAGATAAGGATATCGTCGATGAACATGACTACAAATTTATCGATTTGGGTCGGAAGACTCGGTTCATCAAATCCATGAAGACGGCTAGAGCATTCGTCAAACCGAACGACATGACTAAGAATTCGTAATGACCATATCGAGTACAGAAGGCAGACTTTGATACGTCGTCGGACTTGATCTTCAACTGATGATAGCCTGAACGAAGATCAATTTTTGAAAATATTGCCGTGCCTTGAAGTTGGTCAAACAAGTCGTCGATTCGGGACAAAGGATACTTGTTCCGTACGGTCGCCTTATTGAGTTTCCGATAGTCGATGCATAGCCGCATCGATCCATCCTTCTTCTTCACGAATAATACGGAAGCTCCCTACGGAGAGACGCTAGGGCGAATAAATCTGCGATCTAGCAACTCTTGTAATTGCACCTTCAGCTCCTTCAGTTCTGCTGGAGCCATTCGGTAAGGCGCCTTTGATATCGGCCGTGTATCCGGAAAGGTGTCGATGCTGAATTCAATTTTTTGATCCGACGGCATCCCGGGCATCTCGTCAGGAAAAACGTCGAGAAAATCTACCATAATATCAGTCTGCATTATGTTGTATTATCCTTCGCATGTCTCGAACTGATGCCAAGTATCGCCGCGCAGCCGGAACGCAGCATACGCCTCGCCGAGATTGCCGATAATATCATTGTCGTCTTCGAGACCGTATCGCACGAATACGAGAACTCTGTCTCGCCAGGAAGATGAAACACCACTTCTTCTCCGCGCACTCGATCATTGCATGACAAGCGCCCAACCAATCTATGCCCAGGATTATGTCGTACTATTTGATGTCTAGTACGATGGCATCCAAGGATAGATTTCTTCCCCCGATGCAAATGTGGCCATCCCTACAAATGAAGTTCGCAGGCATATCGACTCCCGACGGTGTGCTAACGCTAATATTCATATCTAGTGACTACATGGTTATTTTATTTTCTTTCGCATATTCAGCAGATATAAAGCTATGCGTCGCACCCGAATCGAATAGTACTCGAGCAGGTATATTTTGTAGATTAATATACCTACAACAGTATCGAACGCGAACGCCTCATCCCGAGTTAAGGCATAAACTCGGTCTTGAGCTCGTGGCGTTGATTCTGTGGGTTGACGGGCACCGCATTTGTGCCTTGCAGTATAGGCACTTTAGGTTGATTCGGTACGTTCCTTAGTGGGTTGGGTTGATTTGGAACTTTTTGCGGACAATATATAACTATGTGGCCTACCTAGCCACACTTGTAGCAAGATCTCGTGACGTAATCGACAGTTCAGTGCCCACGCTTATTGCACCTGGTGTAGTATTGACCGCCATGGCCTCGGTCATCAAATCTGTTCGGACGTTTTGATACTCTCGATCCCCCGGCGTCGTTAGGATGCTTATTAAAGTGGTTACGGATGCCTCTCTGCGACATACGGCCAAAGATACGCTCACTATCGAGAGCAGCATTGTAGGATTCACGGTATGTTCGGCACCTTTGATTCATGACGTCCCTTCGTAGTTCATCAATTAGGCCTTGTTGGAAACGTTCACACCACGCTTCTTTGTTGGGCAGGAAGGCGCCGACAAACTTCGCTAGCTTTGAGAAGCTCGAGTCATAATCGTCGACAGACATATTTTCCTGTTACACCATCATGAACTCGTCTTCTTTTTGACGACAGACGGCACAAGGAATGTACTGTTCGAGGAAAGCTTTCTTGAATATTTTCTAGGAAATCGTGGTGTCTGTATCGGCTTTGTAGATTTCCTGTTTCTTAGCTGCCCACCAGTCGTAAGCTCTCAGTTGCAGCTGTAACGCCGCACATGCTACCCTCTGGGACCCTTCAATGCTAAGCAGATTAAATAGATCCTCAATCTCCGTGTGCCATCCCACGATCACATCAGGCTCTGCTCGGCCATTGAATTTAGGTGGATTCATCTTACGAAACTCCTTTCCCTTGAACAAGGAAGAAATTTTTTATTTGTGGTTGAGCTTCTTCCTCCTTGTCTTCTTCTTGATCACCTTGCTTCTCCTCGGGTACCACGTTCGTTGCCTTGGTATTGCCCGCCATCCTGCTCACTATCTGAGTCAGGGCGTTCATCTGCTTCTGCTGCACATCAAATTGGGCTTTGAATTGCATTTGAAGCTGTTGCTACTGCAGTTCCATCAACTGTAGCATTTTTTCCATAGTCGTCTCGCTAGGACCAGTACTTTTTGTGCTTGACGTACTATCTACGGTTTGGGTTGTTATGCCAGTATTGTTCTTTTTCTTAGTCATTCCTACAAAACAGAGTAAATCCGTTAGTATTTTTCAAAAATATCTATGGGCTTACCTGTATGGAACTTTTATTTCACGCAGCATGTCGACAAGCATTCAATCGATCCATCGCAACGAACATTCCAACAATGAAAACTTTCGAAAATCTGAAAAATATAACTGTGCTCTGATACCAATTTGCCATGCCCCGAGTCGACAAACCGTTCGTCCCCGATGTTATTTTGCCGATTCGATCGTCCTCGCTAAGGCGTGATGTCGTACGAGTCTGGAGTTGCACTCGTACAAGGAAAGAACGTTATGTTGCTTTTCATATTAATACGTCAAGTTAAAAATTCACAAATCACATCAGAATATAAGACGCAGTATAGGAAGATAGAAATTTGCTTTTTATTCATAGCTTGCAACGAAGTGCAAGTCGTAATTACATTGGATGCCGTTGCGGCTACATTGATTGAAAACAGAAGAAATACACTCGACAAGTTGCCTGAACTAACGCTTGCCGTTCCATACATTTGCCCCTTTATACATAAGTCGTCGATTTAATTGGCTTTAAAATACTTCAGCATAGGAAGAGCTTCAAAATGCCTCTCCGCACTTCAGCTTCAGTTTAGTTTAGAGCGTCCACCGCACCTGGGGAAATTGGAGGATGGGATTAGCACACTTGCTAAGTGGACGAGACGAACCCACACGTCTAAACCGACTCTGATTGTTAAGATAGGCATACTTTAGAGTTGTCTTTCTATTTAGAACTAAATAAATTCAGTTTATGTCGATAGCCATCTTTGAATAATAAAGCATACAGTAAAACATAGCAATTTATCGCATTTCTTACCACGGCCGTGCTCGTCCCTGTATAAAAACAGAGATATTTTACTACCTGCATAAGATAATGGGTGAGCATGCTACTATCTTATATACGCGGTCATTGATATTACACATCACGTGGGACTATCTCAAGGGCATTTCGGCCCGTTCAGTCTAGGTTGCAAGCCTGACTGACGGTCCTGCAATGCATCAGTGCCGAAGCACGATTATTCATTCCCCTTAGGTCGATTCGATTCCGATGCCCCGGATACCGATTCGAGAAAAATCTGTCACGACCCGTACCCTAAAGTAAGGGTACGAGACGTGGGTACGTCCAGCCTACGCCGCAGTGTCGGCGGTAGAACGCTGTCCTAGGTCAAACATCTAACAATATAAAGGTACCTGTACAGTATATACTCTCCGAATGGAGGTGACATAGCAGATACAGTCTCAATCACAACTAAGGTAGAGCAAGATAAAAGATAGGTAAAACATGAAATCCAAAGAGATATAGCAGATAGAAGTCTAAGTGTCTAAGATACACAAACCCAGAAAATATCTCAAAGCTCAATACAGTAATCCATAGAATAAATACAACTCAATACAACTAAATAACTAACTATACAACCTCTACTGTGTCTCCTCTAGGCTAGCAGGCAACCTCCAGATTATCTGTAAAATTTATCAACAGGTCCAGTCAGGACAGGAGCAAGCACAATACATCTTAACATATCATAGCAGGTTAGAAAATTTAATCATGCAGTAGAGTAAGATACAGGAAACTGAAAGAAAGTACAGAATAAACAGAGAGAGAGAACTGTAATAGAAATATCTACTATAAATAGAGAACTAACAGTGGCTAGTGATTCAGAGTACAATATAGACATGTAAATGACATAGGAGATTCTAGGAACTATACTATAGAGTGATTATGGGAACTACACTACTTGGATATTATTCACATGTCTACTTCTACTCCCTCGTACCCCAATCAATACACAAGGATCCTGCCAGGTTATGTTATGATCCATGCAATGGCCCACAAAGGGTGATACATGGTAAGCACATAAATGGGTGATTCTGGGAATGTCCATAAATGGGTGATTCAAGGAAGACTCTGTGATTATGAGAGTACATGTCACAAGTGATCAATGAACCGTGAAGCATAGTGATACACCATGTAAGTAAAACGTAGAGAACATGTAGTATCCGATGCTCCCTGAGGGGATAACATCTCAAGAAGGGATCCATATAGTACTAATCCGTGTGACCAACGTGACAGTATCAAGTAAAGTAATTTAAAGCAGGAAAATAATTCTAAACAAGATATGAAATTATCAGAGAATGTACTCGCCTGGTATCTGAGTGTCCAAGATGAAAGTACTGTCCGAGGAGTGGTGTCTGGCTCCTATTTATAACAGCACAAGTCATAACATGTCCAGAATGGTAATAAGATGCACTACAATGCATTCTAAATGAATCTAGGTCAATCTAGACTAAAGTCAACACTTGGTCAACTCTAGTCAACCACACTAGTCAAATTAGGTCAACTAGGTCAAGTCCTAGTCCAAGCAAGTCTAACAAGTCTTACTAGGCCTAACCAAGCCTAGGCTAGCACTCACACAATCACAAGACAATGTGAACCACAACAATGTATAATATAAAATAGATAATATATAAATACATACCTTCATACATACATGCATATCCATATTACATACATATTTATATAATAGGCATATGTTACATCATGTATATTTACATAGTTACATAGATATATACATTCATGCACATTTACATACATACTTTTATACATTATATATGTTAACATTCATTACAATGCATTATATTTTACTTATACTTTTGATTGATTCATTCATTCATATGACATTCATTCATGCATTTATACATTCATTCATATCCCATATGCATGCATATTTCAGTTCAGGCATTATATCTATTCACATATCATTAAGTTGCATATATACTTATTTTTATTACATATATGTCATTCATGCATATTACATACTTACATGCATCTATACATTATATACATTGTATACAACATGTAAAATAGAAGAGGGAAAAAGGGGGGAAAAGCTGAAAAGAAAAGGGAAGGGAAGGGAAGGAAAATGTAAGAAAAAGAGAAAACAGTGGACATATACATGCTTGCATCATATATTCTACATTGCCATACATGCTATCATTATATATTATATATATATTAATATTATGCATTCATATCTATCATTACATGTATACCTTGCATTCATATCTAGCATTCATTATATACTTTCATATACATTGTATATCATTCTTTCATTCATGCATTTATGCATTGCTTACATACATTATATTAATTGCATTCCTACATGCTTGCATTCAACCATATATATACATTAATGTAAAGAGGATATATATCATATATATATCATTTAATTTATCTAACATATCATGTATTACATACTCTATATTCATTTAATATCCATACTACATAGGCTCATAGGTTACACAAAATGCATATATCGTATAGTCACTCTTCTACTTAAAACCAATACTGTACCAATTGGGCCTCTAATAAATTCTAGGATTAAAGTATGTTGTAGCCCTTCGTGTTAGCTTTCGAAAACTTCAAACGGATCGCATTTTCGTGTCTGGAAGCTCCCAAAATCGCGAAAATACCGAAACACGTTCGTCTTTCGTACAGCTGACACTCAAATAATTCTACAGAAAGTTACAAAAAGAGTTTGGCTTATTGAAATATATTTGGAAAGCTAACTTCGATACGGTTCTTTTAAAAAAATGGGAGATAAATCGGAGTTCTAAGCTAAAAGTTATAACATTTCTAAGTTACTTTGGTTAATAAAAATGTGGATGAATATTATGACGAATTTGAATTGTTTTGGACAAAAGAACACATATAGGCCAAGATACTTGGATACAAACATAGGTATCCAAATGAAACTCATTCTAACCATCCTAACTAAGATCAATCCACTCTCTAACCATTCTAAAACTGAATTTAAATATCTATTTAAACTATTATCATACATACATACACATGGGGTGTCCTAATTTGGGATCTATCAAGTAGGACACAAGACACATATCTAAAATCCTCAAGAGAGCTCCAAATGGCCTCAAATTTGAATCTAAATGGGACACATGCATGAGGATGGATCCTATGGATTCAAAACTAATTTATATGCAAAGAAAATCGATTTAGAGGATAGGTTTTACCTATTGGGAGTGGAATCTCAATAAAATCCTTCACTACTAAAATAACCCAGATTAGCGACGTCAGGACGTCGCTAAATACAGGAAATACGTCGCTAACAATGATTTGCGACGTATTTAGCGACGAAAAACCTACGTCGCCTATAGGCAAGTCGCAGATGGCAATTTAGTCGCCAAACGTCGCTATTTGCGATGCGTAGTTAATTGTCGCTAGACGTCGCAAAATGAGCACAGATAGCGACGTATAAGTACGTCGCCAACATTGCGACGTAAAGCGACCACTAGCGACGCTTCAAAAGTTTATAAATGATGACGAGGCATGGCATCCACGTGGCCACGTAGGCAACGTAGCGACGTATATTAGCGACGTCGAGCGACGTAACGTCGCTAGTTAGCGACGTATAGCGACGTCTGTATGACGTCGCAGTACGCCGCAGAACGTCGCTATCCGTCGTTAATATAAAAAAAATTAAAAAATATAATTGATATTTTTGTTATGCTGTGTGTCTGTGTTTACAGTGTGTGTGAAGTGCAGTGTTCGAACCATCGACAGTTTCGCTTACTGTTGTATGTTTTATCTTTGATAGAAAGAGCAACAGTTCAGGGTGCACTTCTCAGAGCTTCCTCTTCACGTCCTTCACCTTCTCGGAACCTTTACGACGTCCGAGAAAGTGAAAGACGTGAAAATGAAGCTCTCAGAAGTGTACCCTGAACTGTTGCTATTTCTATCCAAGATAAAACATACAACAGTAATCGAAACTGTCGATGGTTCCGAACACTGTATTTCACATTCACTGTAAACACAGACACACATCTAACAAATACACAATATATTTTTTTAAAATTTCGGCAGCATCTCCTTTGTATATCAGATCATCACTTATAACCCAGCGTAGGTATATTTGTCATCCCGTCGCAGATATCACAAAGTAAATATCACAATAAAATAGGAGGCAGTACAAAGTAAATATCACAGACACACATCCTCACAACATCCAATAGTCAAATAAAAATGAAAGATGATAAAAAGTCTCCCACCAAGTGTATAAACAACAGTGTATGAATAAACAATTTGCCCATAGGGCCAATACATACAAGTCATAAAAAACCAATAAAATCACTGCGCGGACCCCTGCCGCGCAACTGGGATAGAATGTAGTCATACTGCTCCTGGGTGAGCTGTACCGTAGGGGCAGTAGGAGGCAGTACAATGTCTGGAGTCGGCGCCGGAGGCAGTGCAGTATCTGGAGTCGGCACCGTCGATGGACCCGGAGACGTACCTGCTCCAGCTCTTGCAGTCGCTCACCATGCACAGCAAGGGTACTCACCACCTTCTCAGTATACTGAGCGAGTGAGAGAGAAAGGCTCCTCTGCGATCCGTCCAGCTCGACCTGTCTACGCTCCGTGCGCTGCGTAGACTCGGTGAGCGTCTGCAAGTTGGCAGCTGCAGCCTGATGCAGACTCATCAGCTCCTGTATACTGTGCTCGACCGCATCAAATCGTCCGGTGACGATCGAAGGGTCGAATCGTCGCTCGACCGCATCAGAAATCTGCTGCTGTAACTCGCGACGCAGCTCCTCGATCTGACGACGAATATCCTCAGCTCGTGACGACGCCTGCGTAGCCGGAGACTGCACACTGACAGAGGGGGCCCGGGATGACTCCGAAGCCAAATACGCGCCGTAGGATTGGTACTCCAGTATGGCAGATCCCAGAATATGCTCCTCTTTGTCCAGTTATGAACTCTACCAAATCTATCGCACTTATACCCAGTTGTAGGATCTTCGATAGCACTTGGAAAATCTTTAACCTCCTCCCATATCGTGTCTCCGCACCACCTTGGCGGTGGATCACCCTTCTCTACAACGCCGGCACGGAAAGTATTCATGTTCCTTCTGAACGGATGATCTTTTGGCAGAAATTGCCGATGATAATCAAAGAAGCACGGCTTTCCGCCGTATTTCAACGAAAAGCCTTACTACGGTCCATGCAATACGGACATGAGAGATGGCCATGAGTGCTCCATCCAGATAACATTCCATAGGCCGGAAAGTCGTTGATGGTCCACATAAGGGTTGCCTTCATCTGAAATTCTGCTTCCTGGAAACATCGTACGTGTTAGCGCCTACTTCCTATAACTGATTCAACTCATCTATCAAAGGCTGTAAGTACACGTCAATGTTCCTCTTGGGATTGTTCAGACCAGGAATTATAACGGTTAGAAACATGTACTTCTTCATGCACATCCAAGACGGTAGGTTATACGGAGTAACAATCACAGGCCAGCACGAATACTGGGATCCCGAAAGACCAAAAGGAGTAAAACCGTCAGAAGATAGTCCCAACCTGACATTTCGCGGATCTGAACCAAAATTTGGATACACTCGATCAAAGTGCTTCCACGCTTCTCCATCGGATGGGTGATCTAACACTCCTTCAATCTGTTCTTGCATGTGCCAACTCATATTTTCGGCCGTCTCTTTCACCATAAATAATCTTTGCAACCGCGGCGTTAAAGGCAAGTAGTGCATTGAATCGGTCGGTCTTCTTGCACCGGTAGACCTTCCTGTACTAGTTGTCTTATAGCGATCAGCACCACAAAATCTGTACACATCTGCGTCCTTGTCGTCTTTGTAGTACAGCATGCACCCATTGCGACAGGAATCGATTTTCTCGTATCCCATCCAGAGCGATCTCACCATCCTCTTAGATCGGTAAAAGTCTTTAGGCAACTTAGCACCCGCCGGCAAGATCTCTATAATCAACTCCAACACTCGGTTGTAGCATTCTTACGACATGTTAAAATCTGACTTAATGCTCAACAGTCTTGTAACCACCTCCAACGGTGAATGATCCTCATAATAACCAGGATACAATGGAGTCCTTGCATTCTCCAACAACTCCATAAACTGTGCAGCATCGGCATTCGGTGCCTCCTCAGGTGTATCATGAACGAAACTAGGTCCCGCAGCGTCGAAAACCATGTTCACGCACCCGTCGTCGTATGCATGATTATCTGAAACAAAATTAGGTCCCGCATGCATATACGGCTCAACATAAGGCTCCGGCTCTGATGCTAAAGACACAAGTTCTCCATGTGCGGTCCACTGATAGTAATTAGGCGTGAAACCCCTCGAGTACAAATGATATGTCACTTCCACTTCTGGATAATATTTCACGTTATGACATTTCACACACGGACACTTAATTTTGGTGCCGTCCATGTACTGAGGGAACGCCTTAGCAAACTGCAGGAACTGCTCTACTCCCGCTATGTATTCATCCCGCACACCACACATATCATCAGCACGACGATTATACATCCATGAACGATTCCGCAAGTAGTAATTCATATCCATTTGAAAATAATTCTGCAAAGATGGATACACATTATCCAACAGGCACAAATTCGTATATTATGTCTTATTATGGGACCACATTAGTAGCGGACAGTTACTAATAACAATGATATGCAATCTAGGTCAAACTAGGTTGTACTAAGTCAAACAAGGTCAAGCTAAGTCAAACAAAGTCAAACAAAGTCAAACAAAGTCAAACTAGGTCAAACTAGGTCAAACTAGGTTGTACTAAGGTCAAATAGTCAACCTTGGTCAAACAAGGTCAAATCTAAGTCAAATATCCTATTTCTAGTCATGACCTACCAAGTAATGAGCAATAGTGAGTTAACAAAGCAAACTGAAACTAAAACTAGTATCTGGGTGTCATTTAAACAACTAAAACTAGTATCTGGGTGTCATTTAACAAACATGAAGACAACAAAGTCAAACAAGGTCAAGCTAAGTCAAACAAAGTCAAACAATGTCAAACTAGGTCAAGGGTTGACCTATAGTTGACTTTGTCAACTCTTAGTCCAATCTAGGTCAGATGTTTACTCTACTTTGACTTTCAGTTAAAATAGTCAACCTTGGGGGTGACTACTATTTCATATAATTTTAAAGTATCGGCCGATACCGATCCGATACGGCCGATACCGATACGGTTTGGCATGTTCCGATCCGATACCGACCGATACCAAATATTGACCGATACCGACATTGGGGGTCTTTGTTCCGATCAATTCAAGTACCAATAATGACCAAAGTCAACTCAAGCTATCTCATACACACAAGTAATATCTATATAGATATATACATATAATATATATATATATAGGCATGTATATACTATATGCCTATATTACAAGACAAGGCAACTTTCATGCCTTCATATATTTAGACACTCTAACATAGGCTATATGCCTATATCACATAGAGTTACATGATATAGTTATGTATATATGTATACAATACCATCTAGGCTATGTGTACGTGTCCAACATAATGTCGATGTGCAAGGGTGGAATGAACTAAAAAGGTAATCCTTCAACCAAACAATACCTAATCTATATGTCAGTCATGGGACTGAACAACTGAATACAAGACAAATAATAGTACTGGAACTAAATAAATGCCTGGACTGATATGAAGAGATAATGGACTACATATATTATATATATATATATATATATATATATATATATATATATATATATATATATATATTATATAATTATATATATATCTATATTATTTTATATATATATATATATATAATATATATATATTATATATATATATAAATATGAGAAAATAATGCACAAACTGTTCTCAGATTGACACGTATATATATGTGTGTGTGTCATGTGTGTGGTGTGCTAACAGTGTGTGTGTACAATAGGGTGTGTGTATATAGGGTAAAGTGTGCCATGTGTGTGTACATAACATGGGCTAGGTGTCTCAATGTGTGTGTGTACATAGGAATCAATAGTGTGAGTGAATTAGCTATTCTCGTTTTGAGTGTAATGTGAGTGAGCTATAAGAGAAACAGTATACACAAACAGTGTATCAATCTCAGGAAAATCAGTAGATAGCAGTAGTGTGTGTTTATATTCTCAGGTTACACTTATGTGTGTGTGTAGATAGGTGTAAACAGTGCATAATTTCTCAAGAAAATTCAGTGTAATGTCTGTGTGCCAATATGTGAAAACAGTATATTAAAACTGTTCTCAGTTTTGACAGTCAATGGCATACGAAAATCCAAGAATCCCCAATCAATGTGAACCCTAACATGCACATTAATTCTCAGAGAAGATATGGGATTAATCATAATGGTTTAATCATTCAAAATCAGTTTAAACCAATGTTAATCTCAGAAAATTAATATATAGTGAACTACGTATCAGAAAATTGGGGATAAACCAAATTCGAAATCCAAATTCAATTAATAGCAAAATCTAATGGTTGGTAATGATATGTGTATGTGTCATAGAGTCACACGTGTCGAGTGTCCACCAAAACAGGACACAATCGTGTCCAAATTATTTTTTAACACACACGAACACAAATGACACAGTGCAGTCTCGTGCACGTGTCCACGCATGTGTGTCCGTGTCTGTGTGTATGTGCGCGCGTGTGTGTGTGTGTGTCCGTGTCTGTGTGTGTGTGTGTGTGCGTGTGTGTCCGTGTCCGTGTGTGTCCGTGTGTGTGTGTGTGTGTCCGTGGGAGAGGAGGAGGAGGAAGGAGAGGAGTTAGGTTAGGGTTTACCTGAGGAAGAGGAGGAGGAGGTCGGATTGGGGGAGGAGGAGCTCGAGGAGGAGGATCTCGAGGAGGAGGAGCTCGCCGGAGGGGGAGGGAGTCGCCGGGAGAGAGGGGGTCGCCGGGGGGGGGCACTGACAAAGGGGAAGGGAGTCGCCGGGGGGGCGGGGTGGGGGGGGGGAAATGAAATTTCGGGTTTTCGAGTGAGAATGACGGGAAAAGAAGGCAGCTGCGTGCCCTAAGTAAAATAACTTAGCGACGTCACGTTTGACGTCGCTAAACGTCGCCATTTGGCGACATGTACATAAATATGTCGCTGAACGACGCTTTTTTCGGCGACGTAGTACCCTCCTATCGCAGAACGTTGCTAGACAGCGACGTTTTGCAACGTGTTTAAAACGATGTCGCTACTGGCGACGCCATTTATTGCCGTCGCTACAGTATGTCGCTATTTGATGATATTTTAGTAGTGCTTTAGGACACGACTCTGATACGAAGATTCCTCAAAGTGGACACTCCTTCTTGCACTCCTCTTCCAATCCTTGGTAGCATCCTTCCCTTGGAGAATGGAAATGATTGAGGGAAGGTTTGGTGAAGGAATGATTTGATTTGGAGATCAAATCAATGGGAAGGCTCTCTAAAATTAGGGAAGAACAAAAGGAAATAAAAAAGGCAAGATTGTAATGAATGAAATGAATCATTCTCCCCTAAAGGTGGCTGCCATAAAGTGTCCATTAGGGCTAATAGGAAATGTCCTAATTGCCCCTCTCTAGTCTCATATGGTTAAGTCTAGACTAGGTTCAAGTTTGGGGTCAAAATGATCTAGTTTTGAGTCTCTAACTTAACCATTCTAACATGATAAAAATTAGTTTAATTAACTAACTTAAATGTTGGGTCTTGTGAGCCATGCTTAACTTAATATTGGATCCTATCTAGAGTTTAAGCTACCCGGGTCACAATACAAGTCGGAACGAGACGAAACTCAAACCCGACTAAACAAATCCAATAAAAATAATATTAAAAATATAAAATTTTTCCAAAATATTAAAATATAAAAAATGACCAAAATCATAATACATCAATTTAAATATTATTAAAATAATCTAAAATTTACCAATTAATTAAAATCCTAAATAATTCAAAAGTCACAAAATGACCAAAATATCCTTAGCCTAAAAAGTTATAAATAGTCATTCTAATCACATGGTTAGGTCCCCATGGTCATGGTTAGTCTCCAGGCTCAACAGTTCTAGAGTTCACTAGCTAACAGATCAAAATTATAATTCACCAATTTTAAATAGTATTAAATTAATTAAAATTTCTCATAAATCATAAATCCTATTTTTAAATAATAAACTTTTACAAAAGTTCAAAATTACCTTCATTTTAGAAAAGTGGGTGTTATAAAATTAACTTGTGCACAAGCTGTCCATGACCATACCAATGCGTGAACAGTTTAATATATGGAACAGTTTTGTATAGCGCGGACCGTATTGAAAGGCATTATCATTTTTCTCCAACTCATGCAACGATTCATTTTCTCCAAAGCCGTACTCCCAATTTAGCGTCCCGTAGGCACCAAATTGTCTGAGGCATCATAACCTACGATCGACGTTTCATATTATTTTACAGCACGTGAAATAGTCTATCTTTTTACTAGAACCTTAAACTTTCTGGTTTATGTGAGAAACTTGCATTTTTCAGAGTAGATTACTCTAAATCGACACATTTTTCCCGAGTTCTTGACCTTAGTGGATTGGCATGCAATTAACTTGGCATCGTTCGATTTGAATGAATTCGAGGAAAGGAATTAGTTTACGGGACAGAGTAGAAAAGAAGGGGCCGAATCACCCACCGATTACTTTGCTCGTGCCGATCGTCGAAGCGCTTCGCAACGTCAAGCTTTAGTTACGCGAGCTCCTGCAATGGCACCAACACTTTGTTAGAATTCCTTCTTTTCTCATTGCTTCAAAATTTGTAAATTGCATCCAGAAAAACGACGCGAAAGCACTTCATCAAAACCCAGCGGCAAAAGCTCCAAGAAAACCATACAGCGGTCCGATCCCGTCGAAGGGACTCTTTCATAGAGCTCACTCGCCGAGACGCAGCCCGCTGCATCTAGGACTTATTCCAACAAAAGTCATTCCATTAGTTGGATCGATTCTCGTAACTTCCGTCCAAATCGATTTAAATCGATGCTGCAAGGAGTTATCGTTTACCAAGCTTAGCGATCGAGTCAGATGGCCATCTAAGTTCCCGACCGATCTGACTCGGTGTAAGCATATTATGAAGTCCGTCGCCTATCGAAAGCGGGGTGCTACAACTGACTCCCAGAGCCATCTTGGACTCCTTTAGCTTTTGTTAGTCGGGGCCCTTTCAGCGCGAGTAGCAAGCCCTGCTGCAAGTCCACGCCTAACCGGTGCCCAGCACATCTATATAATTGTTTCCTTTCTTGGCCGTGACGGTCACGTGGCCCCGGGTTGCCGTACGGGAAACTTCTACCTTGTCGACAAGTTTTCCATGACCGTGTAAAGACAAATTTTTAGTTATTAAGATATAACCTACATTTTCTTTGAAAACTTGATCATTTTATCGTGTTCGTGCCCTTTCATTTGTCATTTCATTTGTAACAAACATTATCGATTGACCTAAGAAGGGGTTGAGAAGAGAAGGGTCAGCCACTCACCTTGAGTTTGCTTGAGGCGAGAGAACTTGTTGGTCGTACTAGACGTCGCCTACGCGATTACCTGAAATCGCACAAGCAACCGATTAGAATACTGTATTATTCAAGAAGTTCGATAGAAAATGCGAGTTTGAAATGCAAGCCATGAAACCATCGTAAACATTCACGAAAATGCATTCAGAAAACCAAAGCCAAAACCAACGCAAGCGGCATGAAAAACAGAGCAACGGAAGGTCTCTCCTGACTCAGCCGCAGAGTCAATCCTTTAGGCGCAACCTGCTGAATATGGGACTTGGTTCCGAAGAAGCCATTCCATAACAGGGAATGGATCTTAATTCAACCGTTTCCGTTCGACCGATTCGATCGATCCCGACCTATCGGTTCCAACCGAATCGATGGCGACAGTGTTCCTTTCTCGTGCACCCCGTGGACGAAAAATGGGGCACGATGTAGGGACGGGGTACTACACCATAACCAACTAAGAAAAAGTTTCTTCTTCGAAACTTAAGAGAAGAACCTACCGCCAAAAAAATTGGGAAGGGAACTTTTTCCTCTTCTCTGACTCTAGTTCCCAGGTCGACTCCTCGACCGCATGGTTCTTCTAGAGCACTCGAATGAGTGGAATAACGCGGTTGCGAAGAAGTTTATATTTGCGCTCCAATATTTGCACAGGCTCTTCAACATATGACAAATCCGCCTTCAGATCCAGCTGACCCAAATCCACTACATGGCTCGGATCGTGCACGTACTTTCGCAACTGTGAGACATGGAAGACGTTGTGTACATTCGATAATGCAGGCGATAAAGCAATTTGGTAAGCTACTGGGGCGACTCGTTTCAATATCTCGAACGGACCAACAAATCTTAGGCTCAAACTTCCCTTTTACGCCGAATCTGGTAACTCCACGCACGGGCATTACTTTCAGGAATACATGGTCGCCTTTCGAGAACTCGAGGGGGCGTCGGTGCGTGTCGGTATAACTCTTTTGTCGACTTTGTGCTATTCTAAATCTCTCCCGTATCAACTTGACCTTCTACACAGTCTTCTCCACCAGTTCCGGGCCAAGTATCTGTTGTTCCCCGACCTCATCCCAGCAAATGGGCGATTTGCACTTCCGGCCGTATAAAGCTTCATACGGCACCATTTGGATGCTGGATTGATAGCTGTTGTTGTATACAAACTCGGCCAACGGTAGATGAACGTCTCAGCTTGACTTCAAGTCGATCGTACAAAATCGTAACATGTCCTTGAGAATCTGGTTCACCCACTCTGTTTGGCCGTCCGTCTGAGGATGATAAGCTGAGCTAAACTTCAACTTGGTCCCCAACGCTGAATGAAGACTACCCTAAAAGCGTGCTATGAGCCGTCCATCCCGATCCGATACGATAGATACTGGGATCCCGTGCAGCCTAAATATTTTATTAAAGTATATCTGAGCAAGGCGGTCGACGCTTCAAGTAACTTTAATGGCTATGAAGTGTGCTGACTTGGTTAGTCGATCGACGATGACCCAGACGACGTCGTTTTCCCGCGGCATCCTCGGTAAGCCAACAACAAAGTCCATAGTGATATTATCCTACTTCCACTCTGGAATGGCAAGGTTCTACATCTCTCCGCCCGGTCGCTGGTGATCGACTTTAACTTGCTGACAGGCCATACACTTCGACACAAAGAGCGCTACGTCCCTCTTCATGACGTTGTTAGCCCAATGATTGTATCATGTTTTTGAATATGGTTAATATGTTAAGTTTAGCATTTCATTATCACTAATCTTTATACTATCACTATACCATTTCTACTTATTCTTATACCTTTGGTGATATATGCCTATTGGTTTACTTTTTAGTGATATAAGCTTATCTATCTTAAATTTAATCGGGTTGCCAAAATCAAAACTATGTTTTTGATTGTGGTCATTCAATTAAGTTTAATCATTATGATATCACTAACATGTACATGCAGAAAAGCAATAAGCAAGATCAATGTGGACATATGCAATGAAGAAATCATGGTGGGCCAAAGACGATGGATCCCACAAGATTTTTCTGAACCACCCGACGACATCTCTGGAGCCTCGCACCGGGGGTTCCGCTGCCCGGTCAGCGGACGGGGGTCGAGGGGGCAGCGCCCCTCGTCGGGGGTTCGGGGGCGAAGCCCCCGAAAGGTATTCAGTTTTTTACAAACTGGATATCTTTGGACAGCTGCCACCAAGGGAAAAAGCCAGCACCTATCAAAGGAAGAAGCCAAGCCATGCCATCATCATTTTAAGACTCTGAAGAAGCCTGCACCTGCCTAAGTTTATCTGGAGTCTGTAATGAGTCTTAGGAATTATTATAAACACAAGAAATGGATGGCAAAATCGAAAGCTAGGGCAGAAATAAGCCCAGGATCATTTTTGGTGGAAAATGGCATACCGACGGTATACCGGTGTATACCGACGGTATACTGGTTTTTGTTCACAGAAAGTTTCTGTTTACAAAATTGGCATACCGACGGTATACCGGTCCATACCGACGGTATACCGCTTCCGAAACATTGAAATTCCAACGGTCGGATTTCCAGCCGTTAATGATCCCAACGGCTATATTTCTAGCCGTTGCAATCCCAGACCGGTATACCGCCGGTATGCCGGATCATACCGGCGGTATGCCGGTTCGTGGACTGAAAAGTTGCATTGAGCTCTTTTCAATGCTTTGGTTATAAATAGCCTTGAACCCCTTCATTCAAGGTTGATGCTTTGAGCCTAAAAATTCCTAAACCACCAAAGCTTATCCACATACAACTCTATAAAGCTTTCATTTGCCATCCACAAATTGTGTTAGAGTTATTGAGTTAAAAAGTGAGATCTTCATCTTATTGTATAAGGAGATCAAAACCTATTGTGAAAGGTTGAAGTTGGGGAGTCTTCGTATTTAAACTCTCGGTTGAAGTTGGGGAGTCTTCGTATCCAAACTCTCGGTTGAAGTTGGGGAGTCTTCGTATCCAAACTCTCGTGTAAGAAGTTGGCGAGTTCTTCGGATCCAAACTCGTGTGTAACTATTTGCTCAAATAGTGGATTAAAGCCGGAGAGAGTTCCGGGACTGGAGTGCCTCTTGGGAGGATACCAGGATATATCGTGTGTCGGTATTGTTATTGCTTCTTCTCTTGTACTTATATTTTTAAATTGCCTATTAGCTTGTGCTAAGTGCTTGATTAGTTAGCTTGACCCTATTCACCCCCCCTCTAGGGTTCCTACAGACGTGCCACCAAAAGACAATGCGGGGGTCCTTATACATCTTGGTGCTACAAGGATGCAAGGAATATTTTGCATAATGTGCCTTCGACATTATCTCCTTTCTAAGTTCTGCGTCATCCGAAACGCATAGCCGACCCTTCACTCGCAACACTCCCGACTCATCGTCTGCAAGGTCGGACACTTTCTCTGTCGATAGCAGCTTCCGAATCTTCTCCATGTATGGATCGTCCTTCTGAGCAGACTTGATTTTCTCCAATAGGCTCGGTTCCAGCCGCAGTTGTGCCAGTTTTACGTCTCTAAAATGAACTCGTAGTTCAATGTCCATTCCTTCCAAGTCACGCAGCAGTCGACTGTTGATGCATAACGAAGCTGAATACTTCCAGCTCAGCGCATCCGCTACAATATTTCCTTTGTCCGGTGTGTAGTTGATTGATAAGTCATAGTCTTTGATCAGTTCAAGCCATCGTCTCTGTCGCAAATTTAGTTCCTTCTGAGTGAAGAGATACTTGAGGCTTTTGTGGTCCGTATAAATCTTGCACACCATGCCATAAAGATAGTGATGCCACAGCTTCAACACGAACACAATCGCCGCTAGTTCAAGGTCGTGCGTGGGGTAGTTCTTCTTCTGCGGCTTCAACTGTTGGAAAGCAAAAGATATCACCTTATCCTGCTGTATGAGCACACACCCCAAGCCCTGGCCAGAAGCATCGCTGAAGATTTAAAATCCTTCAGACCCTTCATGAAGAGCAAGTATCAGGACCGAGACGAGCCGTTGTTTGTGTTGACACAAAGTCACAGTCAACCAAATATTGACTACATTGACTAAATAATATCTGTATAAATTCAATACGACACACGACGTCTGCATTCAGTTCAGGACAGACAACAGCTCAGTTTCCGACTCTCAGTGTATTTTCGAGTCTGTACTTTTACATTTTATTGAGTCTAGAAGTATGTACTCTGAGTTATGCTGAGCTCTTGGAACTTAGTCTATAAGCCTACCCAAAATCCCAAGCTCCACCAAAACAAAAATTGCCTACAAGTCCCACTTAGGACCACTCTGTGCTCTGGAGACAGAGTTCGGGCCGAACTCTGCCTCCACACAGAGTTCGGGCCGAACTCTGTCCCCTAGAAATCAGGAACCCTAATTTTAGGGTTAGCTGGTTGCTAGCTGTCCAACGGCCAAATTTTGAATTTTCCTACCCGAATTCTGGCCGAATTCTGCCTCTAAAAATACTATAAATAGGGCATGAATTCTCTCATTTCAATTCACTTAATCTTCTCTTCTCTTCTCTCCTACAAGCTCAATAAGCCATACCCTTCATATCTACTAGCCACAAGCCTCTTAAGTCTCGAGTGCTCAGCATCTCTCAGTTAGGATTCTTGTGCAAGAGTGAAGAAGTCGCTTGGACAATTCCAAGCAAATCGCCACTGCGATCATCTGTTAGAAGTTGACGTGCTCTTCTGAAGAAAAGGCACGGGTTGTAAGCTACTATTTCACAAATAGTGGATTTAATCCTGAGCTAGAGTTCTCAGGCCTGGACTAGTCCTCCACGAGGGAAACCAGGTTAAAATCGTTGTGTTTGCGTATGCTCTTCTGCTCTTCATTTATTTTCCGCACTTTACTCTGATTTTTTATTGTTGGTGAAAGAGTTATTTTTAATTGGCTATTTTTCTATATAAACTCTATTCACCCCCCTCTAGAGTTGCCAAACTGTTCTTCAATTGGTATCAGAGCTCTGTTCTCTTTACAAGGACTAACATCCTAAGAGCTGATCCATGGCAACCACACAATCCTTGATTTCCAATCATGGTGAAGGTCAGTCTACTCATAGGCCTCCCCTATTTGATGGGACTAACTACACATATTGGAAAACAAGGATGAACTTCTATCTTAAGTCTCTAGACTTTGACCTGTGGACTGTCGTCACTGACGGTTACAAAAAGCCCGCCAGAATAGTTGTCGATGGTGACCTCATTGAGAAACCATACGACAAATATTCTGTCGAGGAGAAGAAACAGGCAAGTCTAGATGCTAGGGCTATTAATGCTTTATTCTGTGCCATAGACAGGAATGAGTTCAACAGGGTCTCTACATGCACCACTGCTCATGAAGTATGGAGACTTCTAGAAGTGACGCATGAAGGAACCACACAGGTCAAGGAATCCAAAATTAGCCGTCTTACTCAAGAATACGAAGCCTTCAAGATGAAGCCAAGTGAGACGATCACTCAAATGATCACAAGATTCCTCGACATCATCAATCCTCTATCTTCGCTTGGAAAGCAGTACTCAAACCACGAGAAGATTCGTAAGCTGCTCAGAGGGCTACCAAAGATTTGGAATCCTAAGGTGACAGCCATCATAGAAGGAAACGATCTCACAACAATGTCAATGGAGACCTTGATGGGTAAGCTTATGACTCACAAGCTTGACCTCAAGGACTTCGAAGAGCCTGCTCCGAAGACCAGGGAGATCGCACTCAAAGCTCATCAACGAAGAGCTAATCATGATGAGACCGAAGAAGATAACTTGGATGATGAAGACCAAGCTCTCATGGTTCGCAACTTCAGGAAATTCCTTCGCTTCAATCGAAGGAAGAAGGAATCTCAAGAAAACGATGAAGAGGAACCAACTTGTTATGGTTGCAAGAAAACTGGACATGTCCGAAAAGACTGCCCATTCCTGAAGAAGAGCAACCACTATGAGAAGCCATACAAAAGGAACTCATCAAAGAAATATGCCAACACAGGCATCTGGCATGAAAGTGAAGCGAGTGACTCTGAGGAAGAAAAGGACTCTCCTCAAGATACAGCAAATGTGTGCCTAATGGCAACTTCCAACAAGGTATCTAACAAAACTCTGGATGACTTCTCTTTTGATGAACTTGGCGATGCTTTCACTGATTTACTCGATGATCATAAAAAGGTCATCGGTAAATATAAACATGCCAAGGACAAAATCAAAAGTCTAGAAGATGAGATACAAAGAATTTCTTTACTTCTTGATAATGTTAGAAACACATCACCCACTAATGACACTGATGAAGTATCCAAGCTTAAATTAAGCTTACATGATGCTGAAGCACGTATTGAGCAAAAACTCAAGAAATCACTACTCTCAACACGTTGCTTGCTGAAGAAAAGAGTAGACACAAGATTTCCATGACTAAAATTTATGGCTTAAATATTAAGGTTGATGAACTGCAAGCTGTTTCTAAAAGATTAGAAACCAAATTGGGTAAACAGGTTGTCCAACCTTAAACCCAATCACATGGGCACAATACCACTCATGCTAGTCAATCACGTCATTCTCATGCAGCACATAACCATGCATTTATATACACAAACTTTCACAAACCACGTGCACGTAAGAACAATTCTCACTCAGTACACACTCATCATGCACAAAGACACAATCAACATCACTCCACACATAAAAATCATCATGCCATGCCATATAGACAAAATTATCATGCAATGCCATATAGACAAGGTTCTCATATACCATATAAACAAAATCATCATGCCATGCCATCTAGACAATATCAGCATGTCACACATCATAGACAATACCATCATTCTATGCCTCATAGACACCATCAACATGCCACTTATTCCATGCATAATCATCTTCACCATGCTAACTCTTCACATCATGTCCATCCTCATCCTGTTGCTTATAGATATTATTCTCATGCTCCTAGTATAAATAATAATGCTATCTGTACTTATTGTGGATTACATGGACACATCTCACCACAGTGCAGAGTTAGAAGACTTGTAGATAAAAGGATATATGCTTGGTTCCCAAAGACTAACTTTTCAGGACCCTCAAGAACTCGGGTACCAAAGGTCACATCTACTCTTGATGTAGGTGGACCTTCCATCCTCAACTGAAAGTAAGTGGATTCTCGATAGTGGATGCTCGCGACATATGACGGGAGACGCAAATCTTTTTGCATCACTATCGATGAAGAGAGAAGGATACGTATCCTTCGGTAACAATCTCAAAGGGCACATTATAGGTAATGGTATCATTGGTCATCCTCCTTCTCCTGTAATAAAGGGTGTCTGCCTAGTGACCGAGTTAAAGCATAACCTGCTCAGCATTAGTCATCTTGCTGATCATGGATATGATATTAACTTTGGACAAAACAGTTGCTACATCTATGATAGGTCAACAGGAGACATTGCTTTTGAAGGGAAAAGAGAGGACAACATCTACATTTTCTATCTTTCTATAAATACTAACAATGCAGGTAGATGTCTATATGCCCACAAAGACGAACGACTACTTTGGCAACAGCGTCTTGGTCATGCCAACATGGATGCTATATCCAGGCTTTCCACCAAGAAGCTAGTGAGAGGATTGCCTGACATCACGTTCAAAAAGGACACGGTATGTGCCGAATGTGAACTAAACAAGGCAACTAAATCCTCATTTCATTCTATCAACTCTGTAAGTACTACTAGACCCTTGCAACTACTTCATATGGATTTATTTGGTCCTAGTAGAATAGCTAGCCTTGGAGGCAAACTTTATGCATTTGTTATTGTTGATGATTTTTCGAGATTTACATGGGTTTTCTTTCTCGCTAATAAGAGCGATGCTATTTCTGCTTTCAAAATTTTTGTAAAGAAAGTTCAAAACGAAAAAGGCTACATGATTACTCGAATCCGAAGTGATCATGGAGGCGAATTCATAAATTATGATTTTGAAAGTTTTTGTAATGCAAATGGTTTTGATCATGAATTTTCTTGTCCTAGAACTCCTCAACAAAATGGTGTTGTGGAGCGGAAGAATAGGACTCTTGGCGATATGGCTAGAGTCATGTTGAATAAATTTTCTCTTCCGAAATATTTTTGGGCAGAGGCTATAAGTACAGCATGCCACATTTTGAATAGGGTGCTTATTCGTCCCATTACGAAGAAAACACCCTATGAGCTTTGGTTTGGGAGAACCTCCAATGTTTCGTATTTTAAAGTTTTTGGTTGTAGATGTTTTATCCTTAACACCAAAGACAACTTAGGCAAATTTGATGCCAAAGCTGACGATGGTATCTTTCTTGGTTATGCCGCCAAGAGTAAGGGATATAGAGTTTTCAATAAATGCTCACTTATTGTGGAAGAGTCAATAAATGTGACTTTTGATGAAGACAACAGTGCAGCAAGTACTCTTGATGATGACGTTGAGCCATCAACTTCTACTCCAATGAATACTTCAACCGAAACTAATTCTCTGGAGGGTTTGCCTAAGAAATTCTCTTTCAAACCTTCTCATCCAGAAAATTTAGTTATAGGAGAAGTTTCACGTGGAGTAACTACTAGATCATCACTAAGAGACTCCGTTGCTAGCACTGCCTTCATTTCACAAGTAGAGCCTAAAAACATTTCTGAAGCTTTTAATGATGAATTTTGGATTTCTGCTATGCAAGAAGAACTCAACCAATTCGAGAGAAGCCAAGTATGGGAACTCGTTCCTAGACCGGTTAATCACTCGATAATTGGTACTAAATAGGTTTTTAGAAACAAAGTAAATGAAGATGGTTCAGTCACACGTAACAAAGTCCGTCTAGTAGCTCAAGGATACAATCAAGAGGAAGGTATCGACTACGATGAGACATATGCTCCTGTTGCTAGACTAGAATCCATTCGGATGCTTTGTGCTTTTGCCAATCATCAGAACTTTAAATTATTTCAAATGGATGTTAAAAGTGCTTTCTTGAATGGCTTTATTAAGGAGGAAGTTTATGTCAAACAACCCCCTGGCTTTGAAAATCACAAATTTCCCGACCACGTGTTCAAGCTGAAGAAAGCGCTTTATGGCCTTAAACAAGCCCCCAGAGCTTGGTATGAAAGGCTAAGCAGTTTCTTGCTTGAGAAAGGTTTTTCAAAAGGGAAAATTGACACTACACTGTTTATTAAATCTTTCAAAGACACCATTCTATTAATTCAGATTTATGTTGATGATATTATTTTTGGGTCTACTGATGAAACTCTTTGTCAAGAATTTGCCAAGTGTATGCAGACGGAATTTGAGATGAGCTTGATGGGAGAGCTCAACTATTTTCTTGGTCTGCAAGTAAAACAACTGGCTAATGGAACTTTTATCTGCCAATCAAAGTACACCAAGGACATGCTGAAGAAGTTCGATCTTGACAACATCAAACCAATCAGCACGCAAATGGCTACTTCAACCAAACTCGAACCAGATGAGAGTGGCAAACCTGTTGATCAACGTAAGTATCGAGGTATGATAGGCAGCTTACTTTATTTAACTGCTAGTCGTCCCGATATCATGTTCAGTGTTTGCCTATGTGCTAGATATCAAGCTAATCCTAAGGAATCACACATGACCGCGGTTAAGCGTATCTTTAGATACCTTAAGGGTACGGTTACAGTGGGCCTATGGTATCCCAAGTCAACATCATTTGATCTTATTGGTTACTCCGATGCTGACTTCGCTGGATGCAAGGTCGACCGTAAAAGTACGAGCGGCACGTGTCATTTATTAGGAAAAGCTTTAGTCTCCTGGTTTAGCAAGAAGCAGAACTCTGTTGCACTATCCACAACAGAAGCTGAATACATAGCAGCTGGGCATTGTTGTGCACAAATTCTGTAGATGAAGCAAACCCTTGAGGACTATAAGTTATCTTTCATGCATATTCCTATATTCTGTGACAATACTAGTACAATCAATTTGACTAAGAACCCTGTCTGCCACTCACGCACTAAACACATTGAGATCAGACACCACTTTTTGCGTGATCATCAGCAAAATGGTACGATTAACTTAGAATTTATTGACACTGATCATCAGCTGACAGATTTCTTTACTAAGCCACTATCCGAAGAGCGCTTCAATTTTCTTTGTCGTGAACTTGGAATTTTAGATGAAGCAGTTATAAATTGAAACTCACCTGCGTAAATATCGAGTATATTGTGATTCTTTTTCGAAGAATTTGGTATGGGTACAAGCCGAAAGGGTCCTTCTGACAACAAGGCGTAAAAGCCTAAGCGACACGGTGCACTAGTCCTCAGGACTACCGCTAGCTGGGATCCGGCCCCTGCAGCTAACCCATGGCAAATTTGGACTATTGAACCACAGTATATGTCCTTATTTATTATATGGCTCATTTTCGATTTAATATTGCCTAATTGAGATTTTCTAAAGTTCATTCTGTTTTCTGAGTACCTCTCTATCTATTTTTTTTAAATTCAACACTCTTTGTTGTCCTCAACTATCTTTTGTTTAACTCTTAAACATTTTCTTCATGTTCTTTGCCTGTTTTCAGTTCTGGACCATTGATCCAGAACTCGGGCCGAACTCTGCCCCTACCAGAGTTCGGGCCGAGTTCGGTTCTTAGGTTCCAGGGTCGGGATCTGGCTCTGCCGTTGGATCAATTTTAATCCAATGGTCAATATTTCACCCGACCAAAGACAAAGCCCTATTTTTGTCGGGATTCCATCTCTCTCCTTCACTATTACCACCTTTCTCACCTATACAAACTCTTTCCTTGAAACCCTAACCCTAGTTTTTGATCTAGAGTGCTCCATTGCTTCTCAAAATCAAGAAAAAAGGGGTTTCTCTCCATTCTCTTCCATTGTTTATTACTTGTTTGAGGTACCATTCCTATTTTCTATCTTCTAGTTAATTTTTTTAATGGCTCCTTGCTTGTTCAATCGTGGGAAGAGAATTCGAGTTGAGAGTATTTCCTCTTCGGATTCTTCTCCATCAATTGAACAAATCATTGAACAACTTCAACCTTCTCATCCTTTGTTCAATCCACCTTGTCCTCAAAATCCTTCCACCTATGACAACAGACTTTTTGTCTCACAAGATGCATCAAACAACTGGTTTAGTGACTTTCGGAATCGTCAGGTATTCACAGGACATCCTATTAATTTTTCCATATTCTCTCAATATGATTCTTTATTCCATGATCTCTATCTTGATGAACTAGTTACCACAACTTCTGCTATCTATCGTCATGCCGTTCAAATGTTCTACTGCAACTTAACCTTTGATGACCTTCATATTTATTCACGAGTTGCAGGTATCAATATATCTTTTGATGACTTTGACTTAGCCGAATATCTTGATCTTCTAGAGCCCAATTCTTGGAAAAAGCTAGTTGACGCTCGCTCGTTCCGTTTTCCCGACGAAATTTCCCTTGAGAGCTTCAAGGACGATTTGTGTACTCCATACACACGTCCTCGCAAGCTCACGGCTAAATATCTCAACCCATATTTTTCTGACCTTCATTAGATTATTTCTAACACCATTCTACCCAAAGCAGGTTCCCATGATGACATCACTTATCTTGAAATATCTGCTCTTTATCATCTTCAATTTGGAATTCCTTTCAATCTTCCACGTACCATGATGGACTGGATGATTCACTGTAGGAGGAAACCACGAGCTTTGGTTTATCCTCTGTATCTTCCTTTGATCTTTCGTGCTTTTCATATACCACTTGATGATTGTCCGTTCATGCCTGCACCTACCTTTCTATCCAAGGCACGACGCCTTCAGCCTGTCGCTGCTTCTGAGTCATCTGAGCATTCTGCTGATGAGGAGCCTGATGCCCCTCCACTCGGTCAGGATGCACCTCCTCCTCCTGCCAACCTGGATTCTCTTCAGACTATGCTTCGCGATCGTTTTGCCGTTGAGGATGATCGCTGAACGCAGCAGGATTACCGTACCACCTTGCAGATCAGTGCCCTTGGGAACTCTCTGCATGATATGCGGTATTCACTTGCTCGTTATCCTGATCTGCATGTGCCTATTGAGCGGGATCCAGATCGCGCGGGTCATCGTATAGACGATCCGTGGGTCATGAGGTATATGGATCCGGATGATGCTTTTGTGGATCTTCAGATGTTCCAGGACCTTTTCGATGTTCCAGGACCTTCTCGTGCTCCATGATGGAGATTGGCTTGATATGCTGCTGACACTGCTGATGGTCTTAGTTGCCTTTTGATTTTAGTTATTTCAGTTTGTTATGGATTTATGTACTGGATTTATGTCTTCAAACCCTGATGATGTGCTGGTTGGTGGATAACATTTTATGCTATTTTTCGTAGTTCTACTTTATGTCAGTGACTTGTTTTATTAGTATTATACTGTTTCTTCTCTGCTTGGTGTGGTTGGATTACTTTTTATTGTCTATACTGCTAACTGCCAAAAGGGAGAGAAATATGTATATTTGTCTGTGCTTGTGTTTGCTTTTGGGAAAATATTTTTATCAGGCCACAGGTTCTATGCATTATTTATGGGGGAGAGCTATTGATTCTAGCTCGGCACCGTTCACTGATTACGGGGGACCTATCTTATTCTAGCTCGGCATTTTTTATGGGGGAGCTGTGTTTTAACCAACTGTGTCCAGGTATGAATATTGAAATATACATTTATTATTTTGTCAATTATCAATATGGGGGAGATTGTTGACACAAAGTCACAGTCAACCAAATATTGACTACATTGACTAAATAATATCTGTATAAATTCAATACGACACACGACGTCTGCATTCAGTTCAGGACAAACAACAGCTCAGTTTCCGACTCTCAGTGTATTTTCGAGTCTGTAATTTTACATTTTATTGAGTTTAGAAGTATGTACTCTGAGTTATGCTGAGCTCTTGGAACTTAGTCTATAAGCCTACCCAAAATCCCAAGCTCCACCAAAACAAAAATTGCCCACAAGTCCCACTTAGGACCACTCTGTGCTCTAGAGACAGAGTTCGGGCCGAACTCTGCCTCCACACAGAGTTCGGGCCGAACTCTGTCCCCTAGAAATCAGGAACCCTAATTTTAGGGTTAGCTGGTTGCTAGCTGTCCAACGGCCAAATTTTTGAATTTTCCTACCCGAATTCTGGCCGAATTCTGCCTCTAAAAACACTATAAATAGGGCATGAATTCTCTCATTTCAATTCACTCAATCTTCTCTTCTCTTCTCTCCTACAAGCTCAATAAGCCATACCCTTCCTATCTACTAGCCACAAGCCTCCTAAGTCTCGAGTGCTCAGCATCTCTCAGTTAGGATTCTTGTGCAAGAGTGAAGAAGTCGCTTGGACAATTCCAAGCAAATCGCCACTGCGATCCTCTGTTAGAAGTTGACGTGCTCTTCTGAAGAAAAGGCACGGGTTGTAAGCTACTATTTCACAAATAGTGGATTTAATCCTGAGCTAGAGTTCTCAGGCCTGGACTAGTCCTCCACGAGGGAAACCAGGTTAAAATCGTTGTGTTTGCGTATGCTCTTCTGCTCTTCATTTATTTTCCGCACTTTACTCTGATTTTTTATTGTTGGTGAAAGAGTTATTTTTAATTGGCTATTTTTCTATATAAACTCTATTCACCCCCCTCTAGAGTTGCCAAACTGTTCTTCAGTTTGAGCTCTTGGAAGGAAGCTTCACAGTCGTCCGACCACTCGAATGCGACTTCTTTTTTGGTGAGGCGAGTCAACGGCGATGCAATCTTCGCGAAGTCCTTCACGAAGCGTCGGTAGTATCCCGCCAAGCCTAGGAAGCTTCGAATTTTACTAACTGATATGGGCCGTTTCCAATCAACAATTGCCTCAACTTTCTACGGATCGACTGAGATGCCCGCGGCGGAAATGATGTGCCCAAGGAATGAGATATTGTTCGGCCAGAATTCATATTTGCTCCTCTTTGCATACAACTGATGATCTCGAAGGGTTTGGAGTACCGTCCGCAGGTGTTCTGCGTGTTGCGCTCAATCCTTCGAGTAGACGATGATGTCGTCGATGAAGACTACTACGAATTCGTCAACGAACGGACGGAACACCCGATTCATCAGATCCATGAAGACGACAGGGGCAATTGTCAGACCGAATAGCATTACCAAGAACTCGTAGTGCCGAAGCGAGTGCAAAAGGCAAACTTTGGTACGTCATCTGGCTTGACTTTGAGTTGGTGATAACCTGATCGCAGATCAATCTTCGAAAATACCGTTGCACCATGGAGCTGGTCAAACAAGTCGTCGATGCGGGGCATGGGGTATTTGTTCCGGACGGTGGCCTTATTTAATTCCCGATAGTCGATGCAGAGCCGTATCGATCCATCCTTCTTTTTCACAAATAGCACGGGCACCCACGGCGAGACACTTGGACAGATAAACCCTTTGTCAAGTAATTCCTGTAGTTGTGCATTCAGTTCTTTCAATTCTGCAGGGGCCATTCTGTACGGAGCTTTCGAGATCGGTCGGGTGTCAGGGAATGTGTCGATAGTGAACTCGATTTTTCGATCGGGCAGCATGTCGGGTAGCTCGTCCGGGAACACGTTTAGGAATTCTGCCACAACGTCTCTGACCTGCGTTTGCACCATCTTGTCTCATGTCACGAACGGACGCCAAGTAGCCTTCGCATCTGGAATGAAGCAGCTTCCGAGCAGAAATTACCGAGATCACCATACAGGTCGGTGATGCTTCACCACACGAATAGCAGAATTCGGGCACTCCAAGTATGCGGAAGGTGACCTTCTTTCCTGCGCAGGTATGCGAAAGGTCACGTTCCGCATAATTCGGGCACTCCTACACGTGGAAGACTTGGGTGAACGATGAGGATATAAAGGGCTTTCCCCCATAAATAGAAGATTTGCCAACAATACATGGGAGCTTTTTCCACGTGCCTAGTAATTGTACCTCCCTAATATCCATACCTCACCATCATGTAAACATGATAATGGTAACAAGAAACATGAACATTAACCAATTACTCTGCTCTTATGTATGTAAACAGTTAAGACACAAAAAATAGCATGCATAGATGAAATACTACAATATAAAGTAATTGCACATAAAAGTATAAACAAGTACTTGCCTTGGTTAGTTTGGAGTCGATGTGCACCACCAAATCACAATTAGGTTGAAAATTATTGCAATTATGGCTAACCGCTACTAATTCAGTGAATCATCGACCATCTATAAGCTTTACGAATTAAAAAAAAGGTAATTTTTATTAATCTCTAGAAAATTAGTATGTTTTAGATCTGTAGGTCAACTTTCCAAAACATCAAACGGTTCGCAAAACGGAGTTCGGGATCTCCTAAAATCTCAAAAATAGTACGATACATTTGATTTTCGTACAACTAGCACTCAATGAATTTTCCAGAATTTCATGTTCATAATTACAGAAAATACATTATAAATTTGGAAAACTTAACTCGATACAGTTCTAAAAAAACTATAGGTGAAATGAAGTCTGAAGTTGGTAGCAACAGCTTCTTGAAGTTGCTACATTTTATGAAAAACGAGGTTGAATTTATAACGAATTTTGGTCTATTTTGAACGAAAAAGAGAAAATTTTTGGTAAAAAAAATTAGCAGAGATGTTTATAAATTCAATTTGAATATATAATGGATACCTATTACTTATTAGAATTAGATTGGAAGGGAAAGAAGGCTCTCCTTAAATAGAATGAGATTTCCTAAGTAGATAGTGATTAAGATTCAATGATCAAACCTTTCCATAAATGAAATCAAATAAATATTTAAAATTTAACTAATAAATCATAGTCCAATATTTATTAACCATATATAATTTAAAATTATATGTATTTCCATCAAAAATAATTTGAAACATATCTGCATATTCCAAAATCTTATATAAAATAATATAGCAATATATTTTTATTGGTCAAAGATAACCAAAATTTTCAAAAGTAAAATAATAAAATCTAATTCTAATATTTGATTACGATAATAACTAAAACTAATGTTAATTTTATTTTTAACCTTTAATGTTAATTTTAATATTAATTTTTATTTTAATGTTAATTTTAAGTTTAGCGTTAATTTTTCAAAATTAATTTTAGTGCTAACTTTAATTTTAAAATTTGACTTATCTACTACTATGTCAGACGACACGTAAACTGTCACATAAAAATAGATGTTTGGAGAAATATTTTGGAGGAATAAGTAATACTTTTCTTTTCTCCGTAGTCAACATAGGCAAATAATAAGACAAAACCAAAAAGCGTTTGGAGAATACACTTTATCATTACTTGGTTCTTATTGCTTTCATTAAACTAATAATTACGTTTGTTCTTGGAGAAACAGATTGGAGCACCCCAAAGAAAGGTGAAAAATAGACACTTTCTCGTTTCACATTATTGAATCAGATCATCCTTATTACAATAATAATTAATCTGACGTAGACTGCCTGTAATTCCCTATATAGCGTACACAAATAAATAATTAATCTGACATAGACTGCTAAGTTTCCCATATAAGTCATCATATTTCTGACAAGTGTCTTTCAGTTTGTTCACCAATAAATTTTGGCTTTATATATAAACACTAGTATATATGAACGTGGGTTATATGTATTTTATATTATTTGAAAAAGAGCAAATAATAATAGTATATTATTTTAGGAAAACTAAAAGTCATCCACATTAATTATTATATATTTTTTTTTATTATATTAGTATTATTATATTATTTTAGAGATAACTAGTGTTTAGATCCTGGATTTTATATCAGCTTAGAGTTTAGGCCTCGTTTGGTTCACGGAAAGGAAATGAATTCCCTTGTATTTTTCATGGAAATGGAAAAGTAGGATTCCTGTCACATTAACTTTTCGTTGTTTGGTAAAATAAGAAAACTACTTAGAAAAGGAAAGCAAAATATAACAATGTTCCAATAATATCCTTACCTTTTAAAATAAAAATAATATTATAAAAATAACATTAATGATAAAATAAGCAACGACATATGGTTACTTATGTCATAACTTTTGTAATAAATGTTGGAAAAGGAGGAGGAAAAATCAATCCCATGGGTCTTGAGTGGAACTATATTCCCACCAATTTTCTCCCTTGTCAGGAAATTGATTTCCAAGTTTGTGGCTACCAAACAAAGGAAAGGAACAACTTTCTTTTCTTGATTCCTTAAATCCGTGAACCAAACGAAGCCTTAAGCTCTAACATGTCCAATTGAAAAATTTAGACTCTGAATATTTATTTTGTTTATTTTTTCTTATTATACCCTCCCCCTCCCCCGTGCATGACAATAAAAATTTCTATATAAGCTAGTGAGAGTATAATAGGAAAGATAAAAATAAAATATAAAAATTTAGGGTCTAAACTTTTCAGTTGGACATAACAGAGCTTAAACCCTAAGTTGGTATGAAATTTAGGGTCTATAAACTTTTCAATTGGATATGGCAGGGCTTAAACCCTAATTTGGTATAAAATTCCAAGTTTAAACTCTAATTAGCCTTATTATTTTATTCATGCATGTAAGACTATTTAGAAAGACTAAAAGACACTCTCGTAATTACCTAGCTACTCCTATTAACTTTAAGTAATATTTTTAATTAGTAAATATAAGCAAGGATATTTATGGAAAGAAAACTTCAACGGTGAAGCCTAACTTTTGGTATTATATAGTAGTATAGATATATATGCATGTAAGACTATTTAGAAAAACCAAAAAACACATCTCGTAATTACCTAGCTATCCCTATTAACTTTAAGTAATATTTTTAATTAATAAATATAAGCAAGGATATTTTTGTAAAGAAAACTTCCACGGTGAAGTCTAACTTTTGGTATTATATAGTAATATATAGACTAGTATATATATGCACGTGTGTTACGTTGCACGTATTTTTATACTACTTTAAAAGAGCAAATAATAGTAGTATATTACTACTAGGAAAACTAAAAGTCATCCACATCAATTATTCTCAACTTATTATTATATTATTATTATTAATTATTTTGGGCTAATTACTGTTTAAACTCTGGATTTTATATTAGCTTATAATTTAAGCCCTAACAAGAAGTCCAATTGAAAAGTTTGGACCTTGAATATTTATCTATTATTATTAATTTTCTATTATACCATCTCTCTCCATGCATGACAATAAAATTTTTGTATATAAGCTAGTGAGGGTATAATGGAAAAGATAAAACAAATATAAAAATTTCGGTTCTAAATTTTTTAATTGGACATGATAGATTTTAAACTCTAAGTTGGTTAAATTCAGGGTCTAAGCTCTAATTAGTCCTTTTATTTTATACATGCATATAAGACTATTTAGAAAGACCAAAAAATATCTCTCGTAATTACCTACCTACCGCTATTAACTTTAAGTAATATTTTTAATTAGTAAATATAAGCAAGGATATTTTTGGAAGAAAACTTCTATGGTGAAGTCTTACTTTTGATATTATATAGTAGTATAGATATAATAGGATAGATACTCCTATTAACTTTAAATAATATTTTTAATTAGTAAATGTAAGTAAGGATATTTTTGGAGAAAAAATTACGGTGAAGTATAACTTTTGACATTGTACACTAAGTATATATTTAAGCCATCATTTTAATATTTAGTAGGCAGCATCATACTTCAGAGAATGCAGTATCTGTAGTAGCATAGGATGTTTGGCAGGTTAGTGCTACCATATTGAAGTACCATTTGATTAAGATGTCCAACTTTTCTTTATGGTTCACTCTAAACTAATTAGGAGGTTTCCTATTATATTGGGTCAGCGTATTCGTAACCCATCACGGTTCCTATTATATTTTATACTGACGTTTATGTGCTGACAAGTTGCTCATCTATATATGGACGACATTGATGCCTAAGAAAATTGAAGTTATTAGGTTGGGTGATACGTTCTTTAAGAAGATACTTTCTTAAATTGAATATGTTTGGATTCTTTCTTGGTCATGTCATCATTTTTGCATTCAAGACCTAAGTAGCAGGTCCTGAAGTATAGAAATGTTGCAAAATTGGTTGCGGCAGAGTGCTTGGTTCCAAGCTTAAGGTGATTGGCAAAATTTGTACCATCTTCCTACACACTATGAATTTCTTTTCAGATGACAATCATTTGAAGGATATGGTTATTGTGAATGTTACACAGGACACAACCCCTAACTTGCAATTTGAAGGATATGGTTATTTTATTTTTTTTTTCTTGTTGGATAACACTTAACTTGTGATATCTATACTTATTCAGAAAATTTCATATATGGTGAAATTATTTACCTAACTCGTGCAGAACGTACAACATATTTTTAGGATATTTGCGATGAACGGGATCTGGCGTCCGTGCAACTAGCACCAGACAAAAAAAGGTGACAGTGTTACTGGAGCCAGACTTCAAAAATTTAAAGCTGGCGCTAGTCATACTGGCGCCAGACAAAAAAATAAAATAAAATAAAAGTTGGCGCGAGTCACACTGGCTCCAGACTTCAAAATGTGAAACTCGCGCCAGATAGACTGATGGCAATTAGTCTAATTCTTTTGCCACAAATTGCCATTTTTGTTTTGATTAGCAGTTGTGGAGGTTGGATGGCTGTAAGAGTGAGTGAATGAGAGAAGCCATCACTCTCAAACCAGAAAGAAGAGGAGGGGAGAGAACTCAAAAGAGAAGAAGGAGAATAGTAACATCTCACATGTATGGAGTGTGAAACGATGGTTATATTTCCGGTGGATCTACCACCCAAAGAAAAATTCAAGAACGTGAAAATCATGTATCTCAACTGGTATTTAATGGAGAGTCAACTCTCTTTGACACATTTTATTTATTTATTTATTTATTTAATGTAGTTCTTTTACTTGCTTAAATTATATGTGTATGATTATCCGCACAATTCACGTTTACATGAACATGATGGTCAATGACGTCACGTAAAAAATGACGTTGTCGCCGCCGAATGAGAGCTAACCTCCCCATAAAAGGTCTTGGTTGAGTCTTTTGGATTCCATTATATAGATCATATAGAGTTCCTGCAACATGATAGGACTTGATGTTTAATTTGGCAGAGCGTTGGTGACACCAACGAAATACTTTTCAGTTGCTAGTAGGAGAATGACAGATACTTTCTGGGACGTAGCCAACATTCTAAGGTTACCTGTTACACGTACGATAATTTATTAGGTAATATCTTAGCTGATAACTTGATTTGGGTAATATAATAATCTAAATTAATATTATAGGTGATCCTGTATATTTCATAGAATGATCAGATACTAGTATTTTGATTCGATCGTATCTTGGTGTGACGGGTCCGGCCGGATAGACAAAAGGGTAGATCAGACGTCAGCATTAGCTCTGTCCTAGGTCAACATACATCTAACAATATAACTCTAAACAGTTTATACTCCCCGAATGGGGGTGACATAGCAGTAAATAAACTCAATCACAACTAAGGAAGAGATAGCACGATATGATATAGAACTCAAGGAAATACAGATGATAAAGTAGTCTAAGATAACATCCCAGTAATAATCCAGAGTACAAACTCAGCTACAGGATATGAAAGAATATGTACAACTCCAAATCTCTGAACAGAAGTAAAGTCTAGCTAAACAGTCTCAAGACAACATAAAATAAGATAAGGCCTAACTAAGCTAGTCTAGGCAATGGGGGTAATATCCTCAGCTAGAGCTGGGTCCTCCTGAGAGTCTAGCTCGCAAGTGTCGTCTAGGGCTGCCCCGTAGAAGGTATCCACACAGGCCTCCTCCTCGTCCTCTGTAATATTTTCAACAGGTCCAGTCAGGACAGGAGCGAGCACAATACATCTCAACAGTTCATAGTAGGTTAGAAAATATAATCATGCAGTAAAGTAAGATACAGGTACTGAAAGAAGTGCAGTATGTAAACAGAGAGAGAACTGTAATAGAAATATCTACTATAGACTAATAGTGGCTAGTGAGTCAGAGTATAATATAGACATGTAAATGGCATAGGAGATTCTGATGCTACACTATGGAAAGATTCTGATGCTACACTACTTGGATAGTATTCACATGTCTATTTCTACTCTCCCGTACCCCCAATCAATACACAAGGATCCAACAGGTTATGTTATGATTCCATGCAAAGGCCCCCGAAGGGTGATACATGGATGTCCCATAAATAGGGATTCTAGGAGATTCTAGGATACCCAGTAAATGGGATAAGGATTCTAGGAGACTCTGTGATCATAAGAGTATATGTCACAAGTGATCAAAGAGCCAATGAAGCATAGTGATACGTCATGTAAGTGAAACGCACAGAACATGTAGTACCCGATGCTCCCTAAGGATAACATCTCAAGAAGGGATCCATATAGTACCAATCCGTATGACCAACGTGACAGTAACCAGTAAGGTAATTTAATGCAGAAAATAATTCTAAGCAGGATATAAAATGATCAAAGAATGTACTCGCCTGGTATCTGAGTGTCCAACTTAAAAGTACTGTCCGAGGAGTGGTGTCTGGCTCCTATTTAGAACAGCACAAGTCACAACAAGTCCAGAATGGTAAAATAAAGTACTACAATGCATTCTACATGAATCTAGGTCAATCTAGGCCAAAGTCAAATCTTGGTCAACTCTGGTCAACCCTAGAAGTCAAACTTGGTCAACTATGGTCAAACTAGGTCTAACAAGTCTAAACTAGGTCAAACAAGTCATTTTAGGCTACATTAGCCTATACTAGGCCTAACTAGTCCATACCAGTCTAGACTAGGCTAAACTAGTCTAATCTAGACTCTTAGTCAAACAGACACACACAGGCCATAGGCTATATCATGCCTATAGGCCAACCCATAATACATGACTACATGACATTACCTATATCTAAAATACTACACATGATGATATATTTACCTAATCTAATACATACACATGTATATATATATTACATATATATAGTAAACACTCATACACATATATATATATAATACATATATTTAGTTTAGAAAAAAAATAGGAGATAGAGAGTGTGAACTGTGAGTGGGAGTATGAGGGTGGGGCTGTCCTTGTGTGACAGGAACTTAGGTGTGTGTACTTTATGAAATGTGTGTGTGTTATAGTTTAGAACCTGTGTGTGTTATGAGTGGGCTGAAACATGTGACAGGTAATGGGAAATAGGTAGGAATGGGAATATGTGTAGGGGTGAATGAGGGGAACATGGGTTAATAGAAGAGTAAAATTCTGAAATCACATTGTGTGTAATGTGTAGAGAAATGTGTGTGTATAGGAAGAATCAGAAATCAGTGAAGTGTTCATGTATCCCTGTGTGTATAACATGTAGAAAACAGTGTGTGTGGGTTGAGACATGACAGTGTCAAAGATGTACCTGTGTGTAGTGATAACTGGGGTCATATTAACAGTGAATGGGAATAATCAAAACAGTGAGTAACATTTTAGTGTCAATAGGAAGCAGGGAATACATTTGTGTGTGGGATAAAAATCTGGAAAACCTATTGCAAAACAGTTAGCTAAAAACCCAAATCTCTGATCAGTTAAACATGCATCTACATTCATTTCAGTTAAAAAAATAGGAAGGGAAACAAATCAGTTCCTGGAACATCCCAGATATAGGAATCAGTTTAATTACAGATCATCAGGAAGGGGTGAATCTCAGGTTACAAAATGAATTCAGTTTCCTGTATTTTTAACTCAACACCATGTATCAGCCATTTCATTCTAAATCTAACAAATGTCCAAATACTCATTATCACACCCAAGCCCAAATTCAAAAGTAAATATGAGCTAAACATTAACTATAAACATGTGGGTAACATAAACAGTAGAAATTATTATTAAAACAGTGATTGAATTGGATGGGAAAATACTGGAAACAAGGTATCAGTTCATGTATCAGTCGACAGCCATTCACCCATTTACGAAACCAAAATCCAATCAAAAACCTAAACTAGTATGTAAACATAATCTAATACAGCTTATACATCATAAATAGGATCTAAATAGCAAATGAAATCATGAATTAAACTATTTAGATTAAAATAAAACAAAGGAACCCCACTGAACACTGATACACACAGTGTACACCCTGTGCACGCACAAAATCGTGTCCGACACGACACGAGAAGACTCGAGGCTTGGGGGCCCTCGTGTCATACACTGCCCCCACATCCTCGACAAATCTTAGCTCGCCACGTGGCCTGTGCTTCGAGCACGAGGCCACAAGCAGCAGGGGATTGCACTGCCAGTGCGCGCGTGCGTGCACCTTCGTGTGCACGCGTCCTTAACGACACGACACGACACAGAAACCACCCCAGTCAATCACAAACGTGTAAGCGACATCAAAATAAGAATTTCTATTCAAACACAATTTAAAATATCGAACGAAATGCCCTTTGTGGCATTTCGTCGAACACCTGCGCATGTCTCTGATACGTGTTCGATACGGACACGTACAGGACATGAAAACTGGAAAACCCTATACCTACAGAATCAGGACACCTAGGGCTAGGTGTAGGTGCAAGGAAACCCTAGTTTTAATAAGGGGATAGGATTTTACCTCTATGTGTTCTTCCAACACAAAAACTCTTCAATAATGGAATCTCCACAAGTCACCCAATCTCCCAAATTGATTCCAATCTATGATTTTACTCCACAATCAGCAAGAGGACAGGAATTAGATCACAATGGAAGAAATCCCAACTAAAATGGCGTCCTATTCATTAAACTATGAAGAAAATAAATGAAGGCTTACCTATTCTTTAGGAAATGAAGAACTAATTAAAAAAAGAGGCACAAAAACCTATGGAGACATTATATAGGCAAGGGGGTGAGTCTTGGCTGGTCATATTAGTTACGGTTAGGGTTTTTAGATTACATCCTAGGGCTAGGAATGAATCAAGGGAAATGGATGGCCTAGAACAAAGGGTTCTATCCTAGTCTTTTGCAAAATCACTTAACTTGACTAAACTTGACTTAAACCCTTAACCAAACCATCTAGTTCTCAAAGTGGCTAACTAAACTAGTTATGACCAATCTAGGTTAGGTCCAATCTAGGTTAGGCTAACCAAAATCATATGACAATAATTAAATTAGTATTTAAATCAACCATTCAATTAAATTATTTAAAAATTCCTAATAAAATATATTAAATTCAAATAAATTATAATAAATTCAAATAACCCCAAAATGACAAAAATATCCTCAAACTAGAAATGTGGTAGTGACAAATCTACCCTCCTTAAAAGAATTTAGTCCTCGAAATTGAAAGACGAAATGCAACTGATGAGAAGGATAGAAAGTATACCTCACGGTCCAAAAAGATATGGGTACCGCTCGCGCATCTCATCCTCCCGCTCCCAGGTAGACTCTCCTGGAGAATGATGCCTCCAGGCGACGCGTACCAAGGGTATCACCTGGTTCCTCAGAACCTTCTCCCGTCGATCCAGAATCTCCACTGGCTGCTCTGGATAGCTGAGAGAAGGCCCAACCTCAATCTCCGAATGATCAAGCACATGGCTAGGGTCAGCCACGTACCTTATCAACTGTGATACATGAAATACGTTGTGGACCCCCACTAGTGCAGGCGGCAAGTCTAGCCTGTATGCCACGTCACCGACTCTTCCGCTGATAACGAAAGGGCCGATGAAGCGCGGGCTAAGCTTTCCGCCTCCACCAAAATGTTTCGTACCACGAGTCGGAGATATCCTTAAGAAAACCTGGTCTCCGACCTAATCACAAGCAAGGTCTCAATTAGTTATAAAGAACAAACATGATTAATAAAACACAAACAATCAACCTAAAACTAATCCTACTCTAATCTGTACCTCAAACTCCAAGGGCCTCCGGTGGCTATCGGCCCAGTGCCGATGTCTGTCCTGTACCACACGAAGTCTGTCCCTGATGAGCTTCACCTTCTCGGCTGCGTCAACAACCATCTCTGGCCCCAGTAAAGCTCGCTCACCAATATCATCCCATGATAAGGGTGTACGGCACCTACGCCCGTACAGAGCCTCGAAAGGTGACATCTCAATGCTGGCCTGGAAACTGTTATTGTAAGTAAACTCCATCAAATGAAGATGATCCTTCCAGGAACCTCCAAAGTCCAGGACGCACGTCCGCAGCATATCCTCAAGTGTCTGAATAGTCCTCTCTGACTGTCCGTCCGTTTGGGGGTGGTATGTAGTACTAAACTTGAGCTGAGTACCCAAGCTGGTCTGCAGACTCCTCCAGAAATGGGAAGTAAAGCGACTATCCCGATCTGAGACGATGCTGACCGGAACCCCATGAATCCTGACTATCTGCCGCATATACATCTCCGCCAGCCTCTCTGTAGACGTACCCACCTTGAATGGCAAGAAGTGGACCGATTTGGTCAACCTGTCAACGATGACCTAAATCGCGTCTTTCCCTCCTGGTGTGCGCGGCAATCCTGATACGAAGTCCATAGTGATATGCTCCCATTTCCACTCGAGAATGGGCAGCGGCTGCAATAATCCACCGGGCCTCTGCCTCTCTGCCTTGACCTGCTGACAGACCAAGCACCTAGCCACGAAGCGAGCTACCTCCTGCTTCATCCCTGACCACCAAACATGCTCCCTCAGACCTCGGTACATCTTGTTGGCACCCGGGTGTATAGAGTACTAAGATCTGTGGGCCTCCTGTAAAACCTGCCCCCTGAGCTCTCCGCTGGGCATACATAACCTGGAACCGTGCCTCAAGGCACCATCCTCTGCAAGAGAAAACTCGCCCTCCAGCAATCCTGCTCGAACCTGCTCTCGGAGACACCGTAGAACAACGTCCTCAAACTGTGCTGTCTTGATCCTCTCCACTAAGTCTGACTGAATTTGCATGCCCCACATCTGCATCTGCACTCCGGGCACGATCACCTCAATCCCAAGGCTCTCCAAGTCTGCAAGCAAATGCCGATCCATGGTCAAACACATGGCTGTCGGATACCTACTCAAGGCATCGGCAACCACGTTGGCCTTTCCTGGGTGATACTGAAGTAGGATGTCAAAGTCCTTCATCAACTCTAGCCATCTACGCTGCCTCATGTTCAACTCCTTCTGAGTGAACACATACTTTAAGCACTTGTGATCTGTGAAGATCTCCACCCTCTCACCATACAGATAATACTTCCACAACTTCAGAGCAAATATCACTGCTGCTAGCTCCAGGTCGTGGGAAGGGTAGTTATTCTCATGAGGACGTAATTGCCTGGAAGGATAGGCAATCACCTTCCCATGCTGCTGTAAGACGCAACCCAGCCCCTTCCCTGAAGCATCACTATAAATAGAGAATCTACCTGATCCTGAAGGCAATGTCAGAATCAGAGCTGTCGTAAGCCGCTTCTTCAGCTCATCAAAAGCTGCCTGACACTCCTTTGACCAAATGAACTCAGCATCCTTTCGGGTCAACCGAGTCAACGATTCTGTAACCCGGGAGAAATCCTGCACAAATCTCCGATAATATCCTGCCAGCCCAAGGAAACTCCTGATCTCTGCAACTGAAGTCGACGCTGCCCATGCCTCAACTGCTACAATCTTCTTGGGGTCAACTGAGATACCATCTCCAGTCACCACATGCCCCAAAAAGTCCACCCGGTCCAAGATGAACTCACACTTAGAGAGCTTTCCGTAAAGCTGCTCCTTCCTGAGAGTCTCCAGCACGATCCTCAAATGCTCCTCGTGCTCCTCCTCAGTCTTAGAATATACCAAGATGTCGTCAATGAACACCACCACAAACTGATCCAGATACTGGTGGAACACCTTGTTCATTAGGTTCATAAAAACTGCTGGTGCATTGGTTAGCCCAAACGGCATAACCAAAAACTCAAACTGCCCGTACCGCGTCCTGAAAGCGGTCTTGGGAATATCCTCCCTCTTCACCTTCACCTGGTGATATCCCGACCTCAGATCAATCTTGGAAAATACCCGAGCTCCGCTCAACTGGTCAAAAAGATCGTCGTTCCACGGCAATGGGTATTTGTTCTTGATCGTGAGGTTGTTGAGTGCCCTATAGTCAATACACATCCGTACTGACCCATCCTTCTTCGGCACAAACAACACTGGTGCACCCCATGGCGACGAACTCGAGCGGATGAAGCCCTTGTCTTGCAGCTCATCCACCTGCTTCTTCAGCTCTACCAACTCACTGTTGTTCACCCGATAGACATGCTGAGAGATGGGTTCCGCTCCTGGAACCAAGTCTATCGAGAACTCTATGTCTTTGTCTGGTGGCAATCCCGGCAACTCCTCTGAAAAAACATCCATATACTCTGCTATCAAGGGGTGTGGAATCGTCTGCTCCTCGACCGAGACCCCACAGAAGACTCCGCTGCTCTGTTCTGCCTGACATCTGGAGTACTCGAACTCTGGCTCTTCCGGCGCTCTAAAGAGAACTCTACCCCCTCTGTAATTAATGCTGGCGTGGTGCCTGCTCAACCAATCTATGCCTAGTACTATATCGTAGTTTGGCAATGGCATTACGAGCAGGCTCACCTCCAACTCACGGCCTCCCAAAACTACTCTCCGACCCTTACAAACATCACTCACGAGGATAATGACACCCCTGGTCGTGATCTTGTAAGTCCTAGGCAACGATTCAGCTACGATACCGTGTTTAATCGCAAAAGATACTGATATGAAGCTATGCGAAGCACCAGAATCGAATAATACAAAAGCTGGATTGGAGTCGAGAAGAATCGAACCTGCGATCAGCTCTCCGATGGCCTCCGCATCCTCTGCTGCCATGGAGAATCCTCGCCCCTGCTGGCCTCCCCTGGCCTGCTGCTGGTGCTGGACGAACCTCTGCTGCTGCGTCTGCAGGGCTGGTCCCCTCTGCTGGCCTGCTGGAGCTCTGACTGCTGCCCCCTGAGCTGTTCGTCCCATGCGGCACTCCCTCATCTGGTGGTCTGCTGAGCCACACACCAGACACTGGCCCAGTCTCTTCCGGCACTCATTGAAGACATGCCCAGGCTTCTTACAGTAGGCACACGTTACACCCTGTCTCTGACCCTGCTGGTGCTGTCTCGGCTGCTGCTGCTGGTGAACTGGCCTCTGCTTGATCGGCTGCGGCTGAAACTCCCACGGCTGCTGGTGCTGAAAGTGGGGCCTCTTGGCCTGGCCCCCGCTGCTGCTGCCCCCAACTGGGTCTTGCCCCCTCTTGAGCCTAAGCTCAAGATCATCCTCTGCCAACAAGGCTCCCGTCAAGATCTCCTCGAATGTGGCATCCCTGTTGCCCTTGGTCAGGAACTTGACCTCCTTGACCAGACCCTTCCGGAACCTCTGGGCCTTCGCCGTCTCGCTCAAGCCCTCTACGAACCTGCCGAGGCGGCCAAACTCCCATGCGTACTCCTCCACTGAAAGACTCCCCTGGACTAGGCTCTCGAACTGTGACTCCAAGGCTCTGAGTGCTGAATCTGGAAAGAACTTTTTCTTGAAGAAGCCCTTGAACTCCTCCCAAGTCTGCCCAGCTACCCCTATCCTGGGGTCTGACTGATACCAGGTGCGAGCAAGATCTCGCATCCGGCTAGCTGCGGCCTCAATTTGAAGATCTGCTGGTATCCGAGCCAGACGGAAGATCTCCTCTATATGCTCGATCCACTCATCGGCATATAGAATCCCCTCTGTCCCCAAAAAGTCTCTGGGGCTCATATTCTGAAACTGCTCTATCCCCGGTGTCCTCGGCTGCTGAACCACTGGTCGAGCTGTGACTGTCGTGAGGGCCAACTCCATGCCCCTGTCCTGTCGAGCCTGCTGCCGGTCCATGAACTGCTGGAAGTATGCAAACATTTGGGCCGTATCCACGTATCCTGTAGGCAACGGCTGCTGGAAGGGCTCCTCTGCGATGACTGGGTCCTGCCTCCGAGCCGGTGGAAGCATACCCCCTGCTGCTGCTGCCGAGGTCTCAATACGAGCAGAGGTGACAGGAGCTGCAGTCCCCTGGCCCTGCTGTACTGGCTGAGAGGTAGCAGTCCCCTCTATAGCATCCCCATGAATGGTACGCTGCGATCGAGTCTCTACCATCCTGAAGATAGACAAACAAGAGTATCAATTTCTGAGAAAGAAGCGATATAACAAAGGCGGACAATTAAAATTTAAAAGGATCAGCTGACAATAAGGATTTAGATGGCAATAAAAGAATTTTTCCTAATGTGATTGAGTACCTTAAAAATTAATGTCCTATATCCTACTGCAGGCTGTAGTGATACTCTAATTCGAATACCACTATAATTCTAGTCTAGACCTGCATGGGCCACCACTAAAAACGTGTCACGACCTGCACCCTAGAGTAAGGGCACGAGACGTGGGTACGTCCAGCCTACGCCGCAGTGTCGGCGGTAGAACGCTGTCCTAGGTCAACATACGTCTAATAATATAACTCTAAACAGTTTATACTCCCCGAATGGGGGTGACATAGCAGTAAATAAACTCAATCACAACTAAGGAAGAGATAGCACGATATGATATAGAACTCAAGAAAATACAGACGACAAAGTAGTCTAAGATAACATCCTAGTAATAATCCAGAGTACAAACTCAGCTACAGGATATGAAAGAATATGTACAACTCCAAATCTCTGAACAGAAGTAAAGTCTAGCTAAACAGTCTCAAGACAACATAAAATAAGATAAGGCCTAACTAAGCTAGTCTAGACAATGGGGGTAATGTCCTCAGCTAGAGCTGGGTCCTCCTGAGAGTCCAGCTCGCAAGTGTCGTCTAGGGCTGCCCCGTAGAAGGTATCCAGACAGGCCTCCTCCTCGTCATCTGTAATATTTTTAACAGGTCCAGTTAGGACAGGAGCGAGCACAATACATCTCAACAGTTCATAGCAGGTTAGAAAATATAATCATGCAGTAAAGTAAGATACAGGTACTGAAAGAAGTGCAGTATGTAAACAGAGAGAGAACTGTAATAGAAATATCTACTATAAATAGAGACTAACAGTGGCTAGTGAGTTAGAGTACAATATAGACATGTAAAAGACATAAGAGATTCTGATGCTACACTATGGAAAGATTCTGATGCTACACTACTTGGATAGTATTCACATGTCTATTTCTACTCCCCCGTACCCCCAATCAATACACAAGGATCCAACCAGGTTATGTTATGATTCCATGCAAAGGCCCCCGAAGGGTGATACATGGATGTCTCATAAATGGGAATTCTAAGAGATTCTAGGATACCCAGTAAATGGGATAAGGATTCTAGGAGACTCTGTGATCATAAGAGTATATGTCACAAGTGATCAAAGAACCAATGAAGCATAGTGATACGCCATGTAAGTAAAACGCACAGAACATGTAGTACCCGATGCTCCCTAAGGATAACATCTCAAGAAGGGATCCATATAGTACCAATCCGTGTGACCAACATGACAGTAACCAGTAAGGTAATTTAATGCAGGAAATAATTCTAAGCAGGATATGAAATGATCAGAGAATGTACTCGCCTGGTATCTGAGTGTCCAACTTAAAACTACTATCCGAGGAGTGGTGTCTGGCTCCTATTTAGAACAGCACAAGTCACAACAAGTCCAGAATGGTAAAATGAAGTACTATAATGCATTCTACATGAATCTAGGTCAATCTAGGCCAAAGTCAACTCTTGGTCAACTCTGGTCAACCCTAGAAGTCAAACTTGGTCAACTATGGTCAAACTAGGTCTAACAAGTCTAAACTAGGTCAAACAAGTCATTTTAGGCTACATTAGCCTATACTAGGCCTAACTAGTCCATACCAGTCTAGACTAGGCTAAACTAGTCTAATCTACACTCTTAGTCAAACAGACACACACAGGCCATAGGCTATATCATGCCTATGGGCCAACCCATAATACATGACTACATGACATTACCTATATCTAAAATACTACACATGATGATATATTTACCTAATCTAATACATACACATGTATATATATATTACATATATATAGTAAACACTCATACACATATATATATAATACATATATTTAGTTTAGAAAAAAAAATAGGAGATAGAGAGTGTGAACTGTAAGTGCGAGTATGAGGGTGGGGCTGTCCTTGTGTGACAGGAACTTAGGTGTGTGTACTTTATGAAATGTGTGTGTGTGTGTTATAGTTTAGAACCTGTGTGTGTTATGAGTGGGCTGAAACATGTGACAGGTAATAGGAAATAGGTAGGAATGGGAATGTGTGTAGAGGTGAATGAGGGGAACAGGGGTTAATAGAAGAGTAAAATTTTGAAATCACATTGTGTGTAATGTGTAGAGAAATGTGTGTGTATAGAAAGAATCAGAAATCAGTAAAGTGTTCATGTGTCCCTGTGTGTATATCATGCAAAAAACAGTGTGTGTGGGTTGAGACATGACATTGTTAAAGATATACCTATGTGTAGTGATAACTGGGGTCATATTAACAGTGAATGGGAATAATCAAAACAGTGAGTAAAATTTTAGTGTCAATAGGAAGCAGGGAATACATTTGTGTGTGGGATAAAAATCTGGAATACCTATTGCAAAATAGTTAGCTAAAAACCCAAATCTCTGATCAGTTAAACATGCATCCATATTCATTTCAGTTAAAAAAATAGGAAGGGAAACAAATCAGTTCCTGGAACATCCTAGATATAGGAATCATTTTGATTACAGATCATCAGGAAGGGGTGAATCTCAGGTTACAAAATGAATTCAGTTTCCTGCATTTTTAACTCAACACCATGTATCAGCCATTTCATTCTAAATCTAACAAATGTCCAAATACTCATTATCACACCCAAGCCCAAATTCAAAAGTAAATATGAGCTAAACATTAACTATAAACATGTGGGTAACATAAACAGTAAAAATTATTGTTAAAACAGTGATTGAATTGGATGGGGAAATACTGGAAACAAGGTATCAATTCATGTATTAGTCGACAGCCATTCACCCATTTACGAAACCAAAATCCAATCAAAAACCTAAACTAGTGTGTAAACATAATCTAATACAGGTTATACATCATAAATAGGATCTAAATAGCAAATAAAATCATGAATTAAACTATTTAGATTAAAATAAAACAAAGGAACCCCACTGAACACTGCTACACACAGTGTACACCCTGTGCACGCACAAAATCATATCCGACACGACACGAGAAGACTCGAGACTTGGGGGCCCTCATGTCAAACACTGCCCCCACATCCTCGACAAATCTTAGCTCGCCACGTGGCCTGTGCATCGAGCACGAGGCCACGAGCAGCAGAGGATTACACTGCCAGTGCGTGCGCACGTGCACCCTTGTGTGCACGCATCCTTAACGACACGACACGACACAGGAACCACCCCAGTCAATCACAAACGTGTAAGCGACATCAAAATAAGAATTTCTATTCAAACACAATTTGAAATATCGAACGAAATGCCCTTTGTGCCCTTTGTGGCATTTTGTCGAACACCTGCGCATGTCTCTGATACGTGTCCGATACGGACACGTACAGGACACAAAAACTGGAAAACCCTATACCTACAGAATAAGGACACCTAGGGCTAGGTGTAGGTGCAAGAAAACCCTAGTTTTAATGAGGGAATAGGATTTAACCTCTATGTGTTCTTCCAACACAAAAACTCTTCAATGAGGGAATCTTCACAAGTCACCCAATCTCCCAAATTGATTCCAATCTGTGATTTTACTCCACAAACAGCAAGAGGACAGGGATTAGATCACAATGGAAGAAATCCCAACTAAAATGGAGTCCTATTCATTAAACTATGAAGAAAATAAATGAAGGCTTACCTATTCTTTAGGAAATGAAGAACTAATTAAAAAAAGAGGCACAAAAACCTATGGAGACATTATATAGGCAAGGGGGGTGAGTCTTGGCTGGTCATATTAGTTAGGGTTAGGGTTTTTAGATTACATCCTAGGGCTAGGAATGAATCAAGGGAAATGGATGGCCTAGAACAAAGGGTTCTATCCTAGTCTTTTGCAAAATCACTTAACTTGACTAAACTTGACTTAAATCCTTAACCAAACCATCTAGTTCTCAAAGTGGCTAACTAAACTAGTTATGACCAATCTAGGTTAGGTCCAATCTAGGTTAGGCTAACCAAAATCACATGACAATAATTAAATTAGTATTTAAATCAACCATTCAATTAAATTATTTAAAAATTCCTAATAAAATATATTAAATTCAAATAAATTCTAATAAATTCAAATAACCCCAAAATGACAAAAATACCCTTAAACTAGAAATGTGGAAGTGACAGAGATGCTGAAGAGATGCGCCTGACTGAAACGCTGAAGGCTGTGCCTGATTGAGACGCTGAAGAGACATGCCTGACTGAGATGCTGAAGTGTTGCGCCTGACTGATGATGCGCCTGTTGGGGGGCGCATGGCAGTTTGCTGTGCCTGGCTATAGTATTAGGATCTTTTTTTAGTAGAAATTCTCCTTTATAAAGCCCCTTCTTTAGACATGTAATAGACTTTTATATGAAATAAAAATCTTCTTTTGCTGTCTATACTTTTGCTGTCCTGCTGTGCCAAGTACTTCGTTTGAGCTCCTTGGCGCATGTAATGTTAGGCGCATAGGAATTCTGGCATAGATGTGCCCTGAAATTCTATGCTTCTACAAGACCCCCTTCAAAGTTTTCAAAACTTTTTGTCAAGTTTTGGAAAACTTTGAATAAGAAGCATGGTGGTGTCTTCAATGGGGCGCATGACTGTTCAGACGCATGATTACTCCGCACATCAGTAATGGGGCGCATGCTCTTCTCAGTTAATGCAAATGATAACGCTTCGAAGTAATCAAAAAAGATTAATGATGATCTTTTTGGATTATTTGCAGTTATCATTTCGCAGTACCCCAAGCGGTGGCTGACGTCACTCCTCATCGATTTCTACGTATGCCCAAGCCTATAAATAGGCATTTGATGGAGAGAGAGTTCTTCTTCTCTTTTGCTTTCTTCTTTAGAGTTCTTCTCAAAACCCTAACTTCTTTTTCTTTTACGAGATGGCCCCCAAAACTCCTCGCGGTGGTGCTGGCAAAGGGAAGGAGCCTGCGGAGTTCGTCGAGGAGGACATTCCCGTCGCCATTGAGACTATGGCCGATGTTCGGCCTACAGTAACGGGTTGGTGTGATCTCCCAACTTTTTAGACGAGTCTGGAGCACATGGATGAGTTGCATCATGTTGATGTACCCTAAGTCTTTGTCGCTGACGCACATGGACTTCTGTCCTGATGATGCGCTGAGGCTATTCCGCCGACGCGTATGGGTTTAGGCCCTGATTATGTGTCGAGGTTTTATTGGTGATGCGCATGGGTTTAAATCCTGATAATGCGCCAAAGCTTCACTGCTGACGCGCATGGGTTTAAACCCTGATCATGCGCCGAAGCTTCACTGTTGACGCGCATGGGTTTAAACCCTGATGATGCGTCGAAGCTTCACTGCTGATACGTATGGGTTTAGATCCTGATGCTGCGCCAGGCTGCTTGACACACCCGATACTTTTTCTTAAAGTCTCTATGTTGCCTGACTTTTGTCTTTGCTGTGTCAGTGTCGATGACTATCCCTTTGCTGAATGAAGTCCTTCTAGATGCTTCTTTTTGCCAAATGGGGGTTGATTTCGATGAGAAGATTATTAACCATGCGAAGACTACTATCCTACTGAATCAACCTTTCGAGAGAATATTGTAAATTCGGGATCAGTCGTCTGTTTTTCTCCAGAGTATGATAGAGAGCGACAAACTGAAATCCGCTGAGTCCGAGGATGCGACTTTCTTGAAACCTGCCTTTCTGTTTGGTGACCGCTTGACCTCCACCGAGGCAAAGGTACTGAAGATCAAGGAGGACTGGTTCTTCTCTGCGAAGGGCATGGTTCTGTACATGCGGCAGCTTGAACGTCAATTGCCGCTGACAGCCTTCTACCGTTTGGCTTCCAAGAGAAGGATGCCATGGGAACTTACTCCTTCTCAAGGAGGGGCTGTGGGGGGTACCCTTTCGATTGATGTTACTTCGAATCAAAGGGATACCTTGGCCGTCTCGTGAGCTAGAACCTCGTTCCGTTGCCGAACTTTGCGCCCTGGGAGCCTTTATAGTGATGTTCCTAATGACACCTTTGTCTTTGGTGCCTCGACCTTTGCAAATCGGATGCTAACATCGAAGGTTATGTATCCGAAAGGTAGTTTTAGGGTTGAAGGTTGGTGTCACCACGTGCCAAAGTGGGACGAGCTGACATTTTGGGTTTTGTCGAAGTTCAAGGCTGAGCTTAAAGAGATTGGGCTGACTGCCGCTAGCCGTGCCATACAGGCAGGCGTGGACCTCAACAAGCATATGTTCCTTGTACTCCTGGAAATGTTCAATACCCAGACTGGCACTTTCTTTACTTCGGTGGGGGAGTTGGGATTGGCTCTCCATGAGATGTACGAGGTGTCCAAGCTTTCCTGGGGCTCGGAACCGTATGAGGAATATTTCCCAACAAATGAAGAGATCCTTGTTCTGAAAGAGAAGGACCCGGAGATGATGGCTGTTTTCAAGGAGGTGGCAAGCCATCATTATCTGATGCAACAAAAGGACAAAGGCAAGTCACAGCCTCATGTGACTACTTGGAGGGATTATGTCTTCAAGCAGGACCTGGCGGACTCTACGAATATTCGATTTACGACTCTGCAGGGACTGAAGCCCGCGGAAGTAACCTCCGAAATGAGCCGACTAGGCGAGAAGGCTCCTCGTTCAAATGAGAGTGGCGAGGACGTTTACAGTTGTTTCTGGCATTGCGTGCACCGAATGTCGTCCAAGGCAGTATTGAATGCCTACTTGATGATATGGCTCCGGGACTGTGTGTTATCAGGTGGGTCAGGCTCTGTGGAGAGGGTGACCCGGAACCTCATTTTGCCAGCAGTGAAACTAATTTTTGCTTGCCCTTTGGCTCTCCTCCTCGCGATGGTGTGTAACCTGCTGCGGGGTTTGAGAGATTTTGTTGACGATGTGGCCCATGAGAGGGGCAAAAAAGATAACTTTCCCCGAGCTGAGTTACCATTCCATTATCTGATGGGATGGTTAATTCTGCATCACCCGAACGTGATGAGTCCGGGTCCTGAAGACGATCACATTGAAGGTGACGCCTTTATCCGCCGCTTTTATAAGAGAAAATAGCTGCACACCGGCATCCCCGTCTGTAGGAGAGTTTTATCTAATCTTCAGGGGTGGGAGATCGTCAAGGTCAGTCCCATCTTCAAAGATTTCGAGGCTGACCAAGATTTGGAAGACTCCGGTGAGGATGCGATCACTCTGCCAAAATGGAAATTTCGTTGGTTGCAGAGTATTCGGCCTTCCTACTTGGTCTACCGCAACCAGAATAAGTGTTATCTGGAGCCGTATTTGCCGAGCCGGTTTGCTCACCAGTTTGGTTACACCCAGCTAATGTTACGGAACCCCAGTAATAGTCTGGGGTTTGCTGGAAGTTTACTGGATGGAGCCCGGGGTTGGAAATATTACAATGCCGGGTGCACTGGGGTTCGTTTTAATACACCAGTTCACAACCCTCGGCCACAGATCCTATATTTGACTGTTAAGCTGTATTGCGCCATAAATACTGTGCCTCCTGAATATGACAGGGAGACTAGTTTCATCGTTGAAACTCAGCCAGAGGCTATGAAAAACATGTTGGCGGCGGTCCGGTCATATCGTCCATCGGAGTTGGCGGGATATCAGACTGCTGCTGCAGCATCAACGGGAGGCACTCGGGAAGATCTCCCAGCTGAAAAGAGGCGGGCTGGCGCAGAAGCTGGTTCGTCTGCACCAAAAAGGCCGAGAAAAGCAACGAATCCAAAGGTGGAAGCTATGGCAGTGCCGCCTGTAATGCCAATGAAATTAGTTCCTGCTGAGGTAAAGACGTCCCCCATAGTCTGGCTCATTTTGTCATTTTTGTGACATATGCTTTCTTTTTGTAGGAACCGCTGAAGAGGAAAACCCGGGTTTCAAAACCGAGCGTCAGTAAACCGAAAGAGGTGGCGAGCTCTTCTGACGAGCGCATTCCTCCGATTGTAACGTCTTCCGTGGAGGAGAACCCTGCCAATGTAGTTTCTGCGGAGATTTTAGTATCTCCAGATTATGTTGAAAGGGAAGCTGAGGATACAGCAGTTCCCGGGAGGGAACAAGCTGTCGTGGGGGCCTCTGGCATTGAGGACCCAGCAGATACGGAGCTTCCAGATGAGGAAGTGGAGTGGAGTTCGTCCTCTTCAGATGATGTTCCTCTAGAGATGAGTGAGCCTGTTGCAGGAGCAACAAACATGGTTGAAACAGATGAGAGGACTGATTCCCCTCCTTGTCATGATGAGGGGAGGTCGGCTGCAGCGTTGCCGAGCCCTACCCAGACTCAGCAGCGGAGGCTGAGGTGGCTGCCGACCAGGAGGTAGCGACAGATTCTATCCCCGCGGAGGGATTCGATGAGGAAGATTAGACTCGTCCGCCGAGCCTGACTCCAGGGGAGCCGAGTCAGGAAACAAGTGCTGATATCGCTGCTTTGCCAGAGGGGGAAGGTTACGTACGGCCTGCTGATAGTGTATTGGATGCGGAGGAGATAGCCCCTGACGTCGGTGGTCCCTCCGAGCTTGAGAAGGACAAGGGTCTGCTGGAACCCCCTGTTGCTCCTTCTACTTGGGGTACGATATCGACGCCCCTCTCGGCTTCTTCCGCTCTCTTGGCTCCTCGGGCTAGTGGCAAAGTTCAAGCCCCTGTTGAGGGAGAGTCCGTTGGTGCCGAGGTTTCAGCCTCGCAGATTAAAGTTGGTGGGTCTTCTTTAGGCCCGCTGTCTATCACAGTGCCATGATGCCTCAAGTGCTGGCTAATGCAGATGAGTACGTTCAGTTTGTTATTGAAGCAGTGTACAAGATACTGCAGAAGGGCGTATCAACGGTGCTGAATACAAATAGGAGTTTTACGACGGCGAAAGCCATGGCGCTCTCTTCCATTGGTTTGATACGTTTGTACCGTGGCCATGATCACATGGCTGTAATTCTGGAGGAGTCGGTGGTTGAGCTCGACCAGCATCTTTCTGAACTGCAGAGTATCCAGCGGAATGACTTTTCCGCTCTGATAGAAGCAGAACAGAAGAAGTTGATAGCTGAGGTTGAGTCGTCTTATCAGGCCACGGTGGCCATCTGGGACGGCGAGGTGGCCGTTGCTGAGGCTACAGTAGAGAGACTGTCTCAATCTACACAGGAGCAGGTGGAGCTGCGAGCCTCATTGGAGGCAAGTATAGCGGAGGTTACTGCCCGGATTCACCTCTTAGAAGACCAGAGGGCCCAACTTATGTTAGATCTTGAGCGGGCCCAGGCTGAGCACATCTCATCCATGGAGGAATGGGCAGTTGTTACTCGCCATTTTCTTTCTCTGACTCACCAACGGCAGGAGTTGGACGCCAAGCATGAGAACGATACTGCTCCCGAGGCTGTGGAGATGATGCGGCAGGAAACTGAACGCCAAATCCTGGCGACTGCAGAGACCCGGGCTGCAGATGTGAGGCGTCGGATCAAAGAGCTGTCCGCCAATCCCAATGATGCCTAGGGATTTATAGTCTTCTCTCTTTTTTTCGTTATATGTTGGGGATGTAATCCTTTACTTTTTAGATGAAAAATAAAGAATTTCGTGGTGTATTCATCTTTTGTTGTCATGAACCTGTGATTTGTGTGGACCTATTATCTTTTGTGCACCTTGGTCGTTAGGTACGGATAATAAGTTTGAGAGAACCGACATGTTTGCTCAGAGGTAATGTAGACGTGGCAAATATGGGGTTCAAATGTCGGAATCTTCCTACTCAGAGGTGTTATGGACGCAGTAGGAGTGACTCTGGGGAGATACACGGAACTACTCAGAGGTAATATGGACATGGAAGTTCTGCGATCGATGTACGGCAACACATGGGTTGTCTTTACGGGATGTTTACTCAGAGGTAATGTGGACGTGGTAAACATGATGGGTAGCGTAGTCTTACGGAGCATAAGATTCCACTTTATAGGGCGTAAAGGAGCAACTTAGAGATAATGTGGACGTGGTTGTCCTTCTACTGGAGATAGAATGCAATGGAACAACTGGGTTCCGAAAGCATAAGATTTTTGTGAAAGGGAGGTGTATGTGAGCTCTGATGATCAGGTCCACTGACTTCCTTGCTAGGTAGAGGTGGAAGTACATATCTGAAAGATGTCAAAAGTAGTACTTCTTTAGGAACTTGCCGTTGATGGACATCATGAACAAGTCCCCGTTTGATCGGACGAGGCGGTAAGCACCGTTTGAGTATACCGTCTCTATGATGAAAGGTCCCTCCCATTTGGGCTCGAACTTTCCTGGTGTTTTGTGAGTCAACACCATCGGCCTCCTGACTGCCAGAACCAGGTCGCCTACTTGGAAAGTCCTCTTCTTGACCTTCTTGTTAAAAGCCTGTGATATACGGGCTTGATAGAGTTCGATGCGCTGTTGAGCTAGGAGACATTTTTCGTCAAGTGCCTCCAATTCTTGCAGACGGTGACATTGATTCTCTTCTTCTGTTAGTTGATTTGTGATCGCTACACGGAGTGAGGGTATCTGGATCTCGAGAGGCAGTACCGCTTCGCTCCCGTAGACTAAGGATAACGGGGTGTTGCCCGTCGGGGTTCGTACCGTTGTACGGTAGGCCCAAAGATATTTGCCAAGCTTTTTGTCCCAGTCGCGTTTGTTAGATGACAACTTTTTTGAGTAGCTTGATGATAGTCTTATTAAAAGCCTCGGCCAATCCATTTGCTGCCAGATTGTAGGCGGTTGATGCCACGTTCTGAATACAATTCTCGTCACAGAATTTGCTAAAAATATGGCTGATGAACTGAGGACCGTTATCGTGGATAATCCTCCGAAATACCCCAAAACGGTAGATGACATGGTGCATGATGAAGCTGATCACCCTAGAGCTCTTCACTTCCGTCAGCGGAACTGCTTCTGCCCATTTGGAGAAGTAGTCGGTGATGGCTAGGATGAAGCGATGTCCTCTCGATAATGGAGGGCTGATCGGTCCTACAATGTCCATGCCCCAAGCTTCGAAGGGCCAGGAGACGACCGAAGGATGTAGTGGTACAGATGGTGTATGGATGAAGTCGACATGAAGCTGGCAAGCATGGCACTTTCTAGCATAGTCGACGGCGTCAGCTACTATGGTTGGCCAGTAGTAACCTATGCGTCGCAGTCGATCCTACAACTTAGGCCCAGGTTGATGAGCCCCGCAAGTTCCGTCATGACCTTTTCGAAGGGCTTCGGCTGCTTCTTCGTTGGACAGGCATCGAAGGAGAAGTCCATCGTAGGAGCGTCGGTACAGTATTTTAGTAGCTGTATCGTAATAGAATCGAAGGGAACGCCTCCTGACTGAGACGACTTCTTTCGGGTCTTCTGGGAGAATTTTGTAGACAACGAAGTCGATGAACGGAAACCTCCAGTCTCGGACATTAACACCAGCACTTGTTGTCATGGCATGGGCCATTTGTGAGCATAGGTTATTTTTAGGACAGACCAAGTCTCGACCAACTACCGTGACGTAGTGTTGAGTCCCGAGGGGTGCTACCAATGAGGCTGCGAGGCCAGCTAGAGCGTCAGCCACCAGGTTTTGTAACCGAGGTACGTGTTCTATGAAGAACTTGGTAAAGTTTGAAATAATGTTCAATACAACTTCATGGTAAGGAACCAGATCTTCATGGAGAACTTTGTATTGCCCTCTGATCTGGTTAACGACGAGTTTTGAGCCGCCGTAGGCTTCCAGATGATCCACTTCCATCTGTTACGTCAGCTGGAGTCCCATGATGAGAGCATTGTACTCGACAACATTGTTGGAGCACGGCTTCGAAAGGGGAGTAAGCACGCTGGATGACCAGCTGATCGGGGAAGACTAAGACTACCCCCACTCCGGCGATGATTTGACCTTTGGGGCCTATTCTTGAAGCGTCATCGAAAAATATCCGCTAGACGGAGCTTTCTTCGGTGACGTTTAATTTTTGGACCTCATCCGGGATGTCTTTATAGAGTCTGGAGGACTCTGGGATGGGGTGTGCGGCTAAAAAGTCGGCCAGAGCTTGACCCTTGACGGCTTTTTGTGGGACGAACACCATGTTGTATGGTGTCAGCAGAATTGCCCATGTAGCTAGCCGGGAGTTCAAGGATCCTGGCTTCGTCATGAGAACCCTGAGTGGATTGACTCGGGAGATAACATGAATTGTCTGGCCCGAGATATAATGGCGAGTCTTCTGGATGGCGAACACCAAAGCCAAACACTCCTTTTCAACGGGGTTGTACCGATGTTCGGCCCCGATCAGTATCTTACTGAGGTAGTAGATAGCTTGCTCGTAGCCTGCATCGCTGTTCTGAGCCAGCAGAGCGCCGAGGGAATGATCCATGGCACAGACGTAGAGGAGGAATGGTTTGCCTGCGACGGGTGCCACCAGGACCGGCGGGCTCGTCAGGTAAGCTTTGATATCATCGAAAGCTTTCTGGCATTCTTCTGTCTAGACGTAGGAGACTCCCTTCTTCATGAGCTGGGTGAAGGGTTGGCATTCTTTGGAAAGGTTTGCTATAAACCTTCAGATGTATGCCAGACGCCCTTGAAGGCCTCAAAGTTCTCGGAGGTTCTTCGGAGGGTCCATGTCAAGGATAGCTTTGGTTTTATCGGGATCGATATGAATGCCTTTCGCTGTGATAATAAAGCCCAAGAACTTTCCGCCTGAAACCCCAAGGAAGGATTTAACGGGGTTCATCTTGAGTTGATGCGCTCGCATGAGATCGAAGACTGTCTTTAGGTCTTGTAGGTGATCACCTTTGAGATGGCTCTTGACTGCAATGTCATCAACATAGCATTCCACCATCTTGCGAAGATGTTGACTGAAGATGGTACTCATAGCTCGTTGGTATGTAGCACCAGCATTCTTCAAGCCGAAGGGCATCACTGTGTAGCAGAAAACCCCTTCGGAGTCCTGAATGATGTATGTTTTGCGTCATCGGGAAACATTTTGATCTGGTTGTAGCCTGAATACCCGTCCATGAAAGACATGCGTTCGAAGCCGCATGTATTGTCGATCATTACATCGGTGATCGAAAGCGGGAATTCGTCTTTCGGGCAAGCAGCATTGAGATCTCTGAAGTCGATGCAGACCCGTATCTTCCTATTCTTTTTGGTAACAGGGACGACGTTGGCCACCCAATCCGGGTGTTGTTCTTCATGGATAAATCTGCTGGTCAGGAGTTTGTCTACCTGTTGATCGATAGCGTTCATGATGTCAGGACAAAAATGTCGTTGTTGTTACTTTATAGGCTTGGCATCAGGTAAGATGTTAAGCCTATGCATCACGATCTGGGGATCAAGTCCCGACATATCTTCGTAGCTCCAGGCGAAGACGTCGATATATTCTTTAGCCAGTTAGATTAAAGATTCTCGGTCTGGTCCCTTTAGACTCTTGCTGATGAAGATGGGTTTGGAAGAAGATCCATCCCCAAGGTCGATCTGCTCGACTTCGTCTTCGGTAGGGGGTTCGTGTAATTCAAAATGAGACTCCCACTGCACTCCTAGGCGTTGAGCCCAAGGTTCTTCCTCGAAGAATTTTGGTGTTTGGTCTTCCCCTTCTTCTTCTTGAGATTGTGCAGATGCCATGTTGACTGATAGCACCTTCTTGAAGACTGAGCCGATACTGGTATCGGAATCCCAAGTTAATGCTTCGGACGAATGAGAATGTTCTACTTCTTCTGCCTCCGAACTCTCTGGAGTTACCGGCGGCGTGGCATTGCCCACCCCCCGTCGAGTTTGATGATAGTAGTCCTGCGGCTTTCCTTTAGGTGTTGGCAGCCGAAGAGGAAGATGTCGACCCTTGCCGTCGTTCAGGCCTCTGTTGCTTTTTAGATCGTAACCCATCTTTTGGATGAGGTACTTTGCCTTGTCCGTGTACCGATAGACTTGTATTCTGCCGGTATCTGGTTCTTGCTCGAGTGGCGGGAGGTCTTGATGACGCTCAACTTTGTCGAAGATGATGGATTCTTTATCCCGATTCCGCGGTGGGACTACGAAACAGACCCCTTGGGACGGGACTACTCGATTTACATGATTGACGGTCGTTATTTGTGTTTGCAACTACCGTAGAGCGTTATCTAATGTATACATGGCATTCCAATGTGGAAGACTAGAATAATTAAAAGACACTCTATTATTGATAAAACACGAGATTTTGTTCCGAGGCGACGTTGGAGGGGTGTTGATGATTGCAGCCGCTGGAACACCGACTGCCTTGGTGGTAGGACTGCTATTTTGCAACAATAGTTGATGGTGACTACAGCACAGGTGTGTCCTATGAGGGGCGCATTGTGCTTGTCAGTCAACTCTCCTGATCGGCGCTTGTGACTGATCACATTACGCAAATCATTGGAGGAGAGTGCCACCTTCGCACCCCCATCAGGCGCATGGCAAGGCCAAGCGCCGGGGTGGTCAAGTGAGAGTGCCACCTTCACACCCCCATCAGGCGCATGGCAAGGCCAAGCGCCGGGGTGGTCAGGTGAATGTTGCGCCCCCTGAACCAACGCAGAAGATGCGCTCAGATCAGTAGTGGGGGTACAACATTTATAGTGACTTGAACCAGCCACATACGTACATCCTATGTAGGCGCTGGGGTTCAAGACCACAGAGTTTGCCTTGCTCGACTTGGTTGCGAACGCAACAGATGCACCCAAGTGAGGCAAGGACTTTGAAGGTCGGCTCATTTTCTGGCACAGAAGCACCCAAGTCGACCTTATACAGCTTACCATCAGCAGCGTACCTGATTGTGAGCGCATGCTTCTGGTTTGCCGCAGGCATAGCACGTTTGAGGCGCATGGCCCATGCTGCCTTGGACTTCTTCGTACCAGCCCGCTGGGGTGTATGGTACTCAGAGTCCAAATTCTCCTCGTCACGATAGCGAGTGAGTCTGTCAAAGATAGAAGCCTTCTGTGGCGCATCAGAGTTACTGCGCAGGACGTTAGATGCGCCCCTGCTCCGTCGGTGCATCTTCCTTATCTGAGAAGAAGATGGCTGGAGAATGTGGTCCGTACCACGCTTTCCCGAGAGATGCGCTGCACCGGTAGGCACATCCTGGCTGCTGAGGACGTCAGCGAGAAGGATGGACTGCATCAGCGCATCCCCTTCAGTGGTGGTGCCAGGGGCCTCGACCTTGCGCACCCAGACTTAGCGAGTCTTCTTCGGCTTTGGCAGCCGCTTCGAAGGACTTGCGCTGCCTTCAGAGATGAACTCCTCATACGCCTGTTGATTGAGGCGTACGACCAGTGTCTTGTGGGAGGAGCCCACCTTCACGTCGTCGGATTACGACACAGCTTTCTCGGTAGAGGAGAAAAAGGTCCCCAGTAGAGTCGCCAGCTTGTTTGCAATTAAAATCTTTTGATTGCAAATTTCAATTACAAACAGAACAGTGTTACAATGTAGGACTTAGATGTAGTGCTAGGAGAACACTTTTGTTTATTTGGGTCCCTGTGTCGATGGAGCGAGTGGTAATGTGTTGATTCTATTGACAATCTGACGACGTTTCTCGGTTCTCTGAAGGTCTGAGTTGCTCTGGGTGTTGGAGTTTGCAGATGGGAAGAAGACGTTGAGTGTCTCTTCCGATCTTGGGGGATGATAACTCTGATGCCTTTTTTGTCTGTGTACGTATGTATATTACGTTGTCCTGGAAGAAGGAAATGATCCCTCTATTTAAAGTTTGCAGAATGGCTGCACATGCGCGCATATGTAGGATGCGCCTGTACGTGGGGACGCTACGTGGTTGAAGCTGCAGAAGGCGCATGGATGATGCACCATCATTTGTGGGTTGAATCCTTTATGCTGTATTTGTGGGCTGGCACGTAGCAGGGGAGAGGATCTTTCGGTTGCTGAGATCTTGGGTGATTTGCATCCCTTCATAGGCTGAATTGAGTCAAAGGACACGTGGCGCATGCCCGTTGCTTAAAGATCTCGAATTTGGTGGAGAGTGATCTGATAAGATGCGCCTAGAATTGGGCGCATGAGAAGACTTTTGCTCACAACCATCAAGAGTCATGAACCGGTCGGGGCGCACAGCTTTTGAGGCGCATGCGAGTCTTCAGGCGCATGGCTGCTATGGCGCATGTGAGTGGTTGGTCGGCCACGTAGGTCGTAACCGTCAGAGGAAAGTAATGATGATGGTGATGTCGGCGACGCTTCGTCTTCTAAAAAAGCTGCCAACTGTTCTGTCCACGGGGGACGTGCTGCCAACTCTGTCACTTGAGCATTAATTGCTTGATGGGTGACGAGCCGAAACTGCCAACTGTTCAGTCCTCGGGGGACGTGCTACCAACTCTGTCACTTGAGCATTAATTGCTTGATGGGTGACGAGCCAAAATAGGCACATGGGTCCATGTTTGATTTAGGATGCATAGATCTGTGCTTTATTGGGCGCATCCATACGGGGCGCTTGGAACTAACGGGCGCGTCTGTACGATACGCGGTGTCTGACCGGCGCATCCGTTTGCATGACGCATCTTTATTGGTCCGACTTTTGTGTTCTTTAAGTGCTTTAAATAGCCGTTTTGACTTGGCCGAATTCGAAGCGTCAGGTTTATCACCATAAATGCAAATTCATTTCATAGGATTCAGAGAGCCTGCCACTTGGCGCATGGGTTTGATTTGCCCGGCTTATAAATAGTGGCAAGAAGAGAGTTTGCTTCCCGTTCTCTCACGTCTTCCCGAATGAACTTATTTGCTCGAGCACATTCTGTTGACAAGATGCTCCCGAGGGTGAAGATGAGATGACTTGTCTTCGTTCATGCACGTTAAGGTGACTGTTACATCCAAAAGTCGGAGTCGAGGGCTTCTGAGGCAGGCGGAAGGTGCCTGTTGCATCCAAAGATCAGGATGCTCGAGCCCCGTCTCCGTTATGCTGGAAGAGCCGCAGATCGGAATTATGGTGCCCCCATCTTCCTTCGGCTTTGGAGAGCTCTTTCTCCTGCCAGAGTGGGTGTTGCCCATTCTGGTTGTGTTGAAAGCTGCTCCTTTAGCCGCGGATCGATTACGGTGCTCTCCTCTTCCTTGGGCTTTGGAAAGTTCTTCCTATAGCTAGGGTGGGGTTGATCACCCACTCCTGTTCTGCTCAATAAATGCTTCATTAGTCGAAGCATTTGATCGGGTCGAGGTAAGGCGCATATGCTGAGACTTCATGATGCGCATAACTGAGATGCTAAAGAGAAGCGCCTGCAGACTGAAACGCTGAAGGCTGCACCTGACTGAGACGCTGAAGAGAAACGCCTGACTGAGACGCTGAAGTGATGCGCCTGACTGATGATGCGCCTGGTGGGGGCGCATGGCAGTTTGCTGCGCCTGGCTATAGTCTTAGGATCTTTCTTTTTGTAAAAATTCTCCTTTGTAAAGCCCCTTCTTTAGACATGTAATAGACTTTTATATGAAATAAAAATCTTCTTTTGCTGTCTATACTTTTGCTGTCCTGCTGTGCCAAGTACTTCGTTTGAGCTCTTGTCGCATGTAATGTTAGGTACATAGGAATTCTGGCATAGATGCTCCCTGAAATTCCATGCTTCTACAATTATAGATCTCGGTGCTCCTAATATCTAGAGGATGTCATATAAGTATAGTCTACACAGATTTTATATTATATACGACTACCGAACCATGTCCGATCTAGCGGATCGTGTTCTTCTATGGTTTATGATTGTTTAAATAATTCATGATATTCCACCGGCAAGTGTTACGCCCCGGCTCCGCAGAACCGATCGTCCTTGCTAGGACTTGATGCCGCATAAGCCTAGGTTCCGTCTGTCATGTCCTGATTTTCGTATTGTCATTCGTCCTCGCATTTAACTCTTGGAATCGATTGTCCTCGCTTGGGCGTGATGTCATACAAGTCTGGTATTGTACTTATATAAGGCAAAGATGGTATATAATTGATAATCTTCAAATAGGAACACATCGCAGCGACAGAAGCAGATAAATTAAAGATAATAAGGACGTTTTTCTTATCGGATAGAAACACATCACTGATTTATAGCAGCAAAGATAAGCAGATAACTTGAAGTCGCACAGAGCTATATAAAAATGTATTTTCTTTATTGATAATTGAAGTAGAGTACATGACTTGTAATGAAATACAAAGTTTACAACACATCTCACTTTACATTTGATAACCAACTGAACAAATGCCATAAAGCTTACATTTGATACTTTGATACATTGGATTACAACTCGATATATCGACTTGGCTTACAACTCACTGGGATAACTGATTACAATGTTCCATACATTATGTCCTTTATAAACAGAAGACATCATCTTTTGCAAGGAGAGCTTCTGTATGCCCAACAAATCTTCGATGCCGCAGGACCGATCAAGCCAATCTTCGTGTACAGAACTTTTCAATTACGAGCACCTAAAAAGAGTACCCACAATATAGGTCAGTACATCATCTATGTACTGGCGAGCAGAATCCCGCCCACTCGTCTAAACCGACACTAAGTGGTCAATTTTAGCAAGCATTTATTAGATTGATCTTTCTAGTTGGGGCCTAGCATCAGTTTACATTTCATGAGCAGAAATATTAAAAACTTGTAAATAGGAATATGGCATTGTTCATATGGAAGCAACAGCAAACCAGGGACAACATGTATTCTTATATTTCACTTCTATAGCAACAGTTTAATATGTAAGTCATGATTGAGCAGCATTCATAATACGACATCATCCTAGCATACTTGGTGTTATCATGTTAAGTAAGTAAGTTGAACCAATATATATATACATATATATAAAAAATATTGAATATATCACATTTAAGTGATTTTTTACCGATAGCTGATGTAATGCCCCGCTCCGTACGGCACATTACGTTGAGACGTTGACTCAAAGAGTTGCGTTGACCAAATGAAATGTATCGATGCAAATCGATACGAGAGTTACGTTGTCCCGAGCAACTTATCGAACTAAGTCGATGCGAAGAGTTACATTGTCCCAAAAGAAATATATCGAGTTGAATCGAGGCGAAGCACCGCATTGCCCCGAAGGATAAGTGCATTGAATCAGCTCAAAGATTCTAATTAGAAATCGAATCGACCAAGGCGCAAGTCTGAATCGATGCAAGTATTGATTTTAGTTGGTTTCATGTACAGGCTATACGTTTACGCTAAAATATTAGAGGGCGATATTTTTCCTTATTCAGTAAGGGGTTCGCGAAACCAAATTGTCGCCTTGCGACGGGCTGAGACATTGGCACGGTAAGCCAAATCGGACGTATAATTCAATAAAGCACGAAGTGCTCGAATGTCTAAGTCAAAAGAGTTGGTCGTGCAACGAAGTTATGAAATCGAGCCGCATCGGCTCGGCGAAACGACAAGGCGTATCGACTCAAGGTGGGAGGATTGACTCTTCTTTTTACTCCTTCATGCCTAAGTCAAAATATATCATTGTATGCTAAGTTAACCTATCGGTGCCACGGGCGTGGTCCGATCGGAAGATAAATCGTAGTGTGTGTCGAACACTAGTTAGAACAATTGAAATGAAACGTGGATCAAATGCACGAGTCGCTATGGAACATTGGATATCGCAAAGGCGAGCGCCTCAGTGTGCAAGCCGCAAGAACATAGGATAACTGTATTCGGCGAGTGCCTTCGTGCACGAGCCATTCCGTGCCTTCATGCACGAGTTAGAAGGCTAGAACATTGAAAGACAATAGGCGAGTGCCGTAGCGTGCAAGCCACGAACATTGAACACTAAGACATAGAACATGGAAATACGGCTTCGATGCGTGTAGCAAGTGCATGACGCGAAGGAAAGATGATAAATATGTTAAAACGTGCCTACGTGCACAAGATCATAAAAAGATGGCTTCGTTGCGAAAGAATACAGTTGTGGCATGAATGTGACGGAACTGTCAGATATGACATAATGCCTCGAAAGGTGTTCGGAACCTTCGAGTCGTTCGGTTGACGAATATTGAGTTGAGGCATGATGCCATTGAACATTGAAACGAAGTATGAAATGTAAGAACATAGAAAGTTAACGAAAGAAATACGAGATGATAAAGTCTGAGTCTCGGACTCAAGACTATGCTTGGTTGTTTGAATAATAGGGTGTTGCATGGTCGAATAGAATGGACGAGAGATAATTAAGATAATCTTTCGTGCACGGAATATTCCCTCTGAACGGGTGCACCGGAGCACCGGGACAGTTCGACCTAGGAGGGATATAATCTTTGATAGGCGCACATCCGTAAGACGATTAGCACTCGGTTATAGATGTAAAAAGCCACAAATGTTGGTATGCAGTGGTAAGTTTCAGTTGTTTGGGATAGCAACCCAACCCGTGAAATGTCGGGCTACCCAAATTCGAGAAAGAAAAGAAAGAGAGAAAAGAAAGAAAGAAAGGAAATGCCTTTAGTCCATTCCTGCGCAGATACGCCAAGACCTCCATATAGTTAAGGAACGATGGATTGAAAGTGTAGGCATGTATGTGTCCCTTACACATAGATCCTGCATAAAGAGCACTTATAACATGACATGGAAGGAATGGGACATATTCACCTTGCATCGGTGCAAGGGTGAGTGCGTCCATGCTGGTAAGAAGTCACGCCACGAATCAAACACGAGATTGCTTGTTTGCTTGCCTATTCAATTCGAATAACATGCTTGCCATGATAACATGCTTTATGCTTTCGAATATGCCATAAAATCGACCCTAAGGAGAATATAGCAAGATCATAAGCTAAGTTGCATGATTGAACATAAACACTAAAATATCGGTTAGAAGGAAGGTCTTTTCGTCAGTACATGCGAGGACGAACGTACTGATCCCCCACCAGCTTTCATGCAGGGTGCAGGGAATGGATTGCTCGTGGCGAAGCTTCGCTTGAACGCATTGAGGCTTGGAATGTCAAAGCGTATTGAAGCGTGCGATCGCATTGACGCTCGGTCTTACAACAGAATTGATGCGGCCGAGATATAGAAGGCATGATGTATGGAATAGTGTAATCCTTTGTGGACAAGAGAGAACCTGAGTGTTGTAGCCAACCTGGCAAATTTAGTTGGGCTATTGAAAGCCTTTGTAATCTCAGTTCGAATATCAATAAAGAGAATCGTTTCGTATACTCTATTTTTCTTTCGTTGCTAATATCAATTCAAAGATAACCATTTGGGAACTTGTCATCTTGCCTTGCACAATCGCAACTCCAGGCTCGTGCGGCATCACGCCTCCTGCGAGGACGATGATTCGGGTGATTTCGGGTCGGGGCATGACAGCTGACTCCCTCGTTCTTGTATCAAATACAGGTTAGGAAATATACTTACTCTTCCTGCACAAAACATTCATTAGCGTGCATTTCGATTACATGACCACTGGTGTTATGCACCATTTAGGATTTGCCATATAGGTCTTCAAGGGTATGCGACGCACCATTCACCCGGGTTGCGAGCCCAAAATGAATGTTTCGATACCAATCATGCCACCAAAGCATGCTGCATTTCCTCCTAGGCCGAATCGGTTCCCAGGGCCCTGGAAATCGTCCGAGAAAACAATACCTTGTATACAAGTTGTCCATGACTATACGAATGCGTGTCCGAATCCATCGTGCACAAAATTGCATGATAAAATATTAAAAGAAGTAAGGCAACAGTACATCATCATTCATCTCTTTCAAGTCATATTCAATGACTCATTCCTTTCCAACATTAGTTACCATCATTGCAAACATTAATTACCATCATTTCACTTGGTGATCCTAGCGATCCCAAGCCTCATCATTTTGTATTGCATCAAATCATCGCAATATTTCCCATATTGTTCCTTTCGACAAGGAATATAACATTCATTCATTTCATATGGACATTTAATCATTCTTTCATTGCTTATAAGAAATAGGCAACAGCAACAGTTACTCAGAGGGTACATGATTCTAGTATTTCATTCAGTTCTTTGTGTTAATAGCATAGCCAGTTCATTTTTCATGTATCGTTCATAAGGCATCTCATTATTCAAGTATTTTACTTGTTCCGGCAAAGTTAAGCATAAGGGACATTATAAATTTATTCTCAGACATCAACTCACATTAGTAGTTCAAGTGTGATTCATTCAGCAGTTTAATGTTCATGTGTTGTTTATTTCAATATTAGGCAACATAAGCATCTCTTACTATCTAGCAACTAAGATGTGGGTCATTTAGGGACAATTCATAGTATCACAATACTCTATTTTATTAAGCATGAAGGAGTAGGGAGGAGGAAGGACAATTCCACTCACCTGCATAAATGGTCTTCTTATTCCGATCGCACACGTATTCCCACTAGACGTAGCTCCATCAGCTAGCCAGTTAAGAGAGACTGCATCAGTCTCAATTCTTTTGGTTCCCAATATAAGTCACGGTCCAACATTCTGATCGCATCCAACAAGCCAACCCAAATGCCTCACATAGAACGGGACATTATACCGTCCGTACAAGACAATTTCCATAATGGCCGATTACACAGCTTAGCGATAGGGTCATCGCACAGAACTCTCTGTCACGCCCCAGAACCAGAATACTGGAGAGCGGGGGCAGACATAGCCAGCTACGTATAACGGAATGGAATCCACACCGCTATACGGTCACAGCTGTCTAGATATGTGAGGGTTTCACTACAATCCATCAGTCTCTTAAGGTCATAAAATAGCCTATTGTCTCAATCTCAACCAACTAATAATAATCACAAGATATCAGATCTCCAAATATACAATTGTAAGGCGTCCCAAACATTACATATCCAGATGATCATGAAGCTAGTCGTTACAAAATGTGAGGACTAACAAGAGTTCAGTCATACATGATCAACCCCCAGGGCTTGTCAATCATGTTACAGCCCGTAGGCAGACAGTAAGTAAGTACAATCGAGCTAACACTTGCTCGTCGGCTAAATGCCTCAAAAGAATAATTTACAATATTACAGTGGGAGAACAAAAAAAACCCACTCGATGCCCTGGTTACGCCTGGTGACCACCATCGGGCTGGAAGACAGGTAGATCCTTTGCTGCTGCTCCGGTATCTGGCCATACAAAACCAGCTGGTTCAGACCCCAGGAAGAGCAAGTGCCACAAAGGAGGCCACAAAATAAGAACCAAAGCCAGCAAATTAGCACAATAATATAATTACATAATAAGAGACAGTAATTTAAGAAAAAGCATGATAGGTAATTATAAAAGACAATCTTGCATAGAATCACTAAAAGACAGGACATATGGGAAAAGTATGACAGGATGATATACGATGAGATAACCATGGGACTATTCAGATAGCTAGGTTACAACCCGTAAACCAAACAAGGACCGGGGTTGTAACCCTTCGTCTGAACGGAACTTGGTTTCTCTCACCATTTATCGACAAGATAAATATAAGAAATCAGGTCAAGTAACAATCTGGAGTGACAATCATTATAGTGACAATCTGGAGTGACAATCATTATAGTGACAATCTGGAGTGACAATCATTATAGTGACAATCTGGAGTGACAATCATTCAATTATTCTGGTACAATCTTACAATCAATCAATTCTAGACAATACTATACTGGACTAGACTCCATTCAAGCAATTACGGCCAATCATTGCCTACGGCTTTCTACATTAACTAACTAGGGTTATCACAATCCTAGTTACTAGCAAGATGCAATGAGATGCTCCAAGTAGTCACAGGCCCTGCAGCTATCCAGGTTATCCAGGCAATCATTATAGTGACAATCTAGAGAGTACAATGCATTATAGTGACAATAGAGTTCAATCGTTTAAGTGACAATGGAGGGTGCCCCACATAACAGTGGGCTGGAAATGTGCCCTACTCGTCGGCAGGCTACAAGTCCAATCATTTGCGGCCGGGATAACGGGATCGCCTGTAACTGGAGAACATCTCTTCATGACTAGTAAATTATACTAATTATTAACCTTAGTCCAATTCAGTAGGTACTCCTGACCGTGGTACTCAGGAGTCCCCTCCTAGACATGATGCAAGACAGGACAAGTGGATTATTTGTACAAGCACAATCGCCCACGGTGTCAGGATTAATTATACAGGTCATGTCATGTCAGGTAACCATCGCAATAGCTTTTAAAGATATATCAGGTCAGGTTATCATATCTAGTGTACTAGTCAGAAGTGCGCCATGACGGGCCACTTATTAGGTCATGCTCAATTATCAATTCCAAACATATCCAGTAAATTCGTAATTATCAAGTTCAGGACAAAAGGCGTAAGGATATAAAATGGACGTAAAATATCTAATAAAATATCAATATACAGGGCTATAGAAGAGCCAAGCATTAAAGAAATAAGGCCAAAACTCCAAGAGCCAATAGGTTAAGCAAGGGGTCAGGGGGCAGCGTACGTAAAAGTCACGCGCGCTGAGAGAGCAGCGTAGGTGAAAAGTCACGCACGCTACAGAGAGCAGCGTAAGTGAAAAGTCACGCACGCTACAGAGAGCAGCGTAAGTGAAAAGTCACGCACGCTGAGAGAGCAGCGTAGGTGAAAAGTCACGCACGCTACAGAGAGCAGCGTAGGTGAAAAGTCACGCACGCTACAGAGAGCAGCGTAAGTGAAAAGTCACGCACGCTACAGAGAGCAGCGTAAGTGAAAAGTCACGCACGCTGAGAGAGCAGCGTAGGTGAAAAGTCACGCACGCTACAGAGAGCAGCGTAAGTGAAAAGTCATGCACGTTCAAGGGAGCAGCGTACATGAAAAGTCACGTACACTCGAGGGAGCAGTGTACGTGAAAAGTCACGCACACTCAAGGAGAGCAGTGTTCGTGAAAAGTCACGCACACTCGAGGAGAGCAGTATTCGTGAAAAGTCACGCACACTCAAGGAGACACGCTTCCAACAGGAAGCGTACTCAAGCCTGCGTATGCAGCGCTAAAGAGCGCGCATAGCCCAGGGTGCGTAAGCTAAATAGCTCTGCACACTGCTCACTGTCTTCTCCAAACAGCAAGAACACCATGGATGAACCCAAGGCTTCAAAGCATCATAACTTGGCCATCCGAACTCCAAATCCAGATTTCCAAAGTTCCAACTGGAGTGAAACTGAATGCTCTACCACACGGAAACATCAAAACCCATAAACATCCAACTAAAATAGATCAAACCATACAAAATCCGAAAATAGAAAAACTTAGATCTAGAGCAATGGAGACACCAAATCACAAAAAGCCAAGAACTAATGTTGATCACCTTGTCCTAATCTAGCTAATGGACCAAGAAAATAGGGTTCTCATGTAGTGGCAAGATGCACTTGCCTATGGGTGGAGAGTGGTGGAGGAAGGAGAAGAAGAAGAAAATAAATGGTGGTGGTAATGAAGAGAGAGAGTGGTAGGTAGGGATTATAAAGAGGGTGGGTTGTGGTGGAATGAAGGTGGAGCATAGGCTAAGGTAATCCAATACCTATTAAACCCAACAAAACCAACCCAAACCAATTAAAACCGAGGCATGACAAAACCTAAAATATGAGAAATACTGAAATTCCACAAGTTGAGAAAATAAAAATACACGCCAAAAATCCAGATACGAGTATAAATACGAAATACGGGAAATACGGAAAAATGAGGGTGACACTCTCAAGTAGAAAAGTTGAATAACAAAATATGTATAGAAAACAAGTCATCTTTATTGTTATTGAAAATATAAGGTTACAACGGTTCGAGGACATATAAAAATGATCACGCCCTCCGACTTACAATTTACGGATGCTTCAGAAGGCGATGTCCATACATTATGTTCCGTAAATGTGAAGCCTCTAGCACGGCCGCACACCTCGAAATGTCAAGGAACTCCATGCCTTGACGCATCCAAACGAGCCCCGTCTCGAATGAGCAAGTACCTGTAACATACACATAAAAATTGTGGGGTGTCAGTACTAACCGTACTGGTGGAAATTATCTCGCTAACCCATACAAAACCAACACGTTATTTTAGTGAGTAAAATTTATTCTTTTGTGGTCTTTCTAATCTTGTCTTATGATCAGTTTTATGACATACTCATGGTCTACTTTGTGACACAACGACATAATCGTGCCATAAAACCCATTCGTGTAACAATGTCGAGGCCGTGCTTCGTTACTTAGTACAAATTTACTAAATACTCGCCTTACGGCCTTCTTTAATTTCATCGTACAACTTTCTCAATCATAGACTTGCGGACTTAGTGTCAATGACGCAAAACACGATACCACATCTCGTGCTGAAGTACGTGTTTCTGCTATAGCCAAATATCAGGCTCCAATTTTTTTGATACCATGTACCCATTCCTTGACTCCTTTGTGTCGTGCACACACTTCTTGACTCAATCTAAGGCATACACGCGGATTGCTGCTATCAAGCAAACTCAAACTATATAAAAGTCACTGGCACCAGAAGTCATCTTGGACTAAATGTAAGACGAAAATGCTTCGTGTGAGAGGCGCGGTCTCCCCCAAAGGTTCCAAAATACTCGTATCAGCGGCTCGCTCTTTAGTAGTCATTCGTACACACACTGAAGGGCCGTGATACCTGTAATTCATCCTAGGTTAACACGAACCTAGTGTCCCGAAGATCGTTCGAGAAACCAATACCTTGTGCATAAGTTGTCAATGACAATGCAAGACTCAACTCAGGTCATCATGCTTAATACCAATTCTCATCTTTATTTTCACACTTTCATGCAGTTTTCGAACTTGGGATTGCCTCGGCAACCTACAATCCCAAATAATTTCATGTTTTCTATACCTTTGACTCAAACCCAAGAACAACTACTTGATAGTTCTCATGCATACTCAACTTGAACCAACAGTGTTCCGTGCAATAAAGCAATTATTTTTTTAGCAACACTCCTAACCAAGTCATACTCTATATGACGAGCTTTGAGACCGTGGGAACGTACAAACATGCCAACTATGACATCAAGTCGATAGCTCTTGGCAGAATTCTACTTAACTCAATTGTGCGATCGAAGGACGCAGAGTGGAGAGAAATCTAAGAAACAGTTGACATTTCCATATTCTACACATACATATGACTCAATGGGATTATTCCCATAGCTATGTGGGTTCATCTCTTTTATTAACAAGCCTACTCAGTACATGGAAAAATATTTCATTTATTAGCAAGTTCATCGAAGCCACCTACATGAGCGAGGAGTTGCCTCGGCCGAGTGGGACTTTAAGCAAGCCGTTGAATAGCAAAGTTCAAATGTCGTTGCATTTTGATTTATCTGGTTGACCTGAGCGGGATGGGGCACTAAAGCTAGTAGTTATCATCGCTCAAGCACAAGCTAGAATTCATAGTTTGCTCATAGTTAGGATTCATTCAAGGTTCTAGAATGATAGTGCGGAAAATGTCTCGCCAAGTGCAATTATTGGATGACTGTATGTTTTTTATTTCATTCTATTTTATTAAATTTGTCATTGTGTTTTGCTAACATTTTGTTAAATCGATATAGGGTTCAGTGACTTTGCTTACAGCAGTCGGTAGAGAGGGGACTTCCTACCAAGCTGATGATGGACTTCTTACCAGTCAACGTCTATATTTCATCAAATTAATTTTTTTCGTATAATTTTTACCGAATTATCCATCCGGCGACGTTACTTAGAGACTGAGCAATTATTCCACTAGATATATACGAGCATGGAGAGGAGGCGTCTGATCAGGGCCCGAGGACTTCAACCAAGCTGAAGAAGGGACTTTCTACCATTCTGGAGAGGGAACTTTCTACCAGGCTACAGAAGGAATTTTATACCATGCTGGAGAGAGCAGCTCCCAGGCCTGTCCTACAGATTGGTTCGGACACATGAAGCAATATACAGAGTTCTTCTCAACTCCATCAGCTCCAATGCCAACTCAAGAGCATATCGACACTCAGAGTTTGAATTCAGATCTACCTCTACCTACGGAGACTATAGAACAATGGATAGATCCTCCAAATCTCAGGCCAAATAGACGCATATCTTATTTACGATAGATTATACGTGGTCGCAGCATTAGTAGTTGATTATGTTGTATTGTTCAATTCTTAGAGATATGTGAAATACTTTTTATTGTTATATTGTTATTTGGATAACAATGCTACTTTGTTTTATTGCTCTGAAATATTTTGTTTTATTGCCCTGAAATATTATGTTGTATTGCAAACATCTAGATAATTGCAATATATTTTATTGATTTCAAGAAGAATGTCAATTTTCTTATCAACTTGAGAATAACTGAAACAACACAAATCTCCACTCAATAGTACGTAATTTCACTCTCTTGACTGACTAGTACATGGCTGATTAGTACATTTTCTTCTGTTGTGTCCAAGTCCGTGACAGTTGCTGCAACATAAATCTCTTGTAGGTTCATCCTTCGACTTGATACGGTTCTTGGTCTTCCATCTTTCCATCTTACATCTGGTACTCCAATTTGTCCTCTAACCGAAGCACTTTGAAGGTCATATGATAGTGGAATTGGTTCCAAATGTGACTCACACACTTTTCAGCTTGTCAGTAGAAAAAATTGAACAATACTAATTTTTGATACTAGTATATTTCAAGACTTACATGCATGCACACATGGTATATACGTATGATATAAGAGTACTACATACATTCTACTTGTTGCACGATCTAATATTTCAAACGTATAACTCTCAACATGCAACACATGCAATTGACATTTTTCTCTATTTATTCAAGCTATAGCTTTTAACATTCTCTGACAATAATCTATTTCAAGATTTTGAGCAAAAAAATTTCTTGTCTTGAAGCTATATAATCTTAGCTCTGGTGCCCTCAAGTATTGTTGTTCGCGTAAATTCTTAACCCAGTTATTAAAACATTATATAAGATTAGAAGACTTGATATCTAGTTTAGGACAAAGAGAACAAGTAGTAATCCAGTGTGAAAAATTACAGGTTTCATCATTTACTCCAACAAGCCATGTAAACGTGTATACATTTTCGGCTTTAATTATTTCAAACCAATAGTCAGAGTCGGTTTATTATATGATCTTACAAGAGATTCCAGCATTTGATGAAAAGTTTTAGCCTTGGTAAGCGATTTCAAATTTTGTTTAAAAATGCTAAATACAAAAAAAAGGTGATGGTTATTGAAAAGTTAAGTGCACAGCATGAAGCAACTCCTTTTGTTTATCTGATATGAAATTCTTCTCCATTTATTAAAATACTTTTCAAAAGATGTTATTAAACTAGTTAAAATTCATGTCCAGAAATCAATCTTTTCACCTTCCGCAACAGCATAAGTAACTGGATAAAAAGTTTATAGCTAGGATCATGAGCATAAGTAATAAATATAATGTCTAGGTATTTAGATGGAGAAAAAAAAGGTAGCATCAGTACTAATAATTGGTACCACCACTCAAAAATCCGTAAATACATTCTTTAAAACAAATAAAAAATTCTTTAAAAGCAATTGTTTTCAGTAGTTTTTAAAAGCAATTGCTACCTTGATTTGACTCGATAACTATAAAAACATACTCTTTAAGACTAGCATATGTATCAAAATATCTACCATTTATTTCAGTTAATGCCATCTCTCGGTCTATCCAAGTTTTTAAATAAGAAATTCATGTCGGATGTTCTCTATATATATCAGTAACAACTTGTGCTCGATTGTAGGACTGATTATCCCTAATTATATCTATTATCTTATTTTTGATCCGTGAACTAGTAGCCAATGGATAAGAACCTGTTGTGAGTCCACCTAAACAAGAATGTCGCTTTTTCTAATGTAGCAATTTGAAAAATATTACCTCTACAAATAGGTCTAGCATATACTCTCGAACGTTTTGGGGCTTATTTGGATTTGGAATCCATTGATAAAATATGAGTTTTATGAGATTTTAATGGGCTAACCCAAAACTGATTGGAACTCGGGGTTGAAAAAAAATAACAGGTCAAGGGGTGAGGTTTTGAAACATAAATTTCGTAAGTACAAAGCTGATAGATAGTAAAGACTACGACTAACCTGTTTGGGTAATTGACTAGAATTTTCATGTTTTGCTTGAGATGAAAACTCGCCCTAACATATTTGGGACTTCCTCTCTTCGTTTTTTTGGTTCTAGAAATCGGACACACAAAAAATTCATGGCGTATCTGTATTGCATCATGTTGGGCATGTGTCGGACACAACACATGCATACACATCAAAATAGGTCTGCCAAATCCTTGTCCTCTTGTCAAGTGTTGTTCTATTTGTGTCTATGCAACATAACCTATTTGATACGAAAATGAATGTTAATTTTATAATATAAAACATAATATTTCAAGTGAACCTCAATTTAGTATAGTAAAATTTGTTAAGTGAAATTATCGTATGGTACCTAATAAATTGAAAATTCATATGATTTACCTGGTAGATGCTTGTTATCAATATGTTCCAGACCAAATGTAGGGTTCACACATATTTATCCTAGCCAAAAGTAGGATTCACCGTGAAAGTTTTCTTTCAAAAAATACCCTTTATTGTTTACTAACTAAAAAGATTAATTAAAAATAATAGAGGATATCTAGATAAATAAAAGAGTTGTGCTTTGGTATTCCTAATTACAACAGCTCTTAAATACATTGAGAGTATCTAAAAATAAGGTATTGAAAAATGGACTTTATTTAGCATCATTAGAAATTGAAAAAATGAACAAATTTTGACTACAAGTGTATTTTAATCTTTCTAGTAATAAGTATGTGCAACGCATGAGCATATATGTAGTATATATACAAGTAAAATATAAGTTATCTTAGGGACGATTGGCGGAGTGTAATAGGTGGTGGTTCATGAATCATCACTAGAAGTGCTACAATGATGGAGCTGGAAGACATTGCTTGTTAACTAATTGTGCTTTTGTTACGAGTAGAGGATGAAGATTGTGAGAGCACTAAGAGAAGGCAACATGCATGTTTACTATTGTAAAAAGGATATTCCAAGATCGATACTCCTACAAGAATTCAACTGTTCCAATATTTGAAGGTTACAACAGTTTGAAAAAGCTCCACATCCTAGCGTCAACTTGCGTTCTGTATGTGTTTATTATTCATGATCAGCAAAAATCTTTGTCATGTATGTTACGCTATTTCTCCTTCACGAAAAGAAGTATTACGCTCAACAGGTTGAATGTATGTATATATGTTTATTTTCTAGATATAAAGATATAAAGAAAGATGCATTTCTGAAGTCAAGATTACATATTTACAATATTCATCATATATGTAGGGAGGATCCAATCGATGTTGTCCTTACCAATTGGAACTTACCTTAAATTTGTTCTTCAGAAGATTACACTAAGACACATGCAAGTAGGGGTGAGCATTATTCGGTTTTGGACCGAAAATTGAGCCGAACCAAGCCGAACCGAATAAAAAATTTGGTTCGGTTTCGGTTTTCAAAATACAAATTTTTTTTATTCGGTTTTGGATTTCGATTTCGGTCCAAAACCGATCAAGAATTATACAATTATGTAAATACCCTCAATTTAAAAATGTATATATTTTTAAATAACAATTCTATGTATGTATTCTGAATTTCAACTTTGATAATTTTGATGACTAGTCCAACTTTGTTCATAACTTTGAAATTCAACAAATGTGTGTATAAAAGTTATAATTTTTAATATAATTTAATTACTATCCTAATTTTGGGTCTGTTTGCAAAAACAAAAAGTTTATTCCAAACTTGAAAAAGAATAGTACAAAGTACAATGAATTCTGGAGAAGTACAACTGTAGAAATCTGATCAGAAGACGATCACTTTATCCCTTGGACTATGTGAACTTGAAGACTGTAGCCTCTGAAGAATGCAGCAGCAATTTTGTAAGAGTTCTTGATCTCTGTGCGTATGTATCTGCTGATTTCACAATGATTGGAAACTCTATTTATAGAGTTCAAGAAATAACTGTTTTAGCAGTTATTCTAATGTGCGCAAGGCTGGATTGCGCCATACTGGGTTGCGCCAACCTCCTGTTGCGCCAACTTTCATTCAGTTGTTAAGTCGTGTACTAACTGTATTTAGACGCGTGGCATCATGTGATTGAGATGCGCGTGGTCATGTACAGGATAGTAGACACATCTTGAGAGATTAGTGGCATGTGCGCCACGTCATCCTACTTTAGAATGCAAGTTGCCTCAACTTCATCAGGTTGCGCGAGCTTCGGTCAACTGCGCATGATTGAGCCGCGCCTAGACACATGGCAGCTTTTGAGCCGAAGTCATTCAGATTGCGCCTAGGCGTAACTAAAGATTTTGTCTGGATTGTGCCTAGGTGCAACTTACGAAGTGTACATGACAGCTGTCTACCAACTCTCCTTGAGCGGCACAATTCACGGGATTCGAAGAGATTTTCCTCGTTCACTGTGGTGTCAGTTGTCAGTGTTGTCAGGTAATGATGGTCATTAAGTGTCAGACGCCACGTAGATTTTAGCACAACAAGACTGGGCGCAGTCTGATATGTGGCACAACCTGATCAGTGACGCAGCTTGTTCTCTGAGCTTCATATCAGTGGCGCAACCTGATCTTTGGGGCACAACTTGATCACTGATTAGTATGTTCAGGGCGCAACTTAATTTTTAGGCCCTACAAGACCCCCTTCAAAGTTTTTAAAACTTAAAAAAAATGTTTCAAAGTTTTGAAATACTTTGAATTTAGAAAAATTTTGACTGAGTCAACTTGCGCCAGTCAACAATCGGTCATCACAATTAAATCTCTTTCTCGAAAACACAAAACTTCCTCTTCGTCTTTCCGAGTTTCATTGATGATTTTTGGTTTTCAATGAAGAATACGAAGAGTCAATTTGTTGATATATATGTAGTAGTTGATCTTTGTGCTTTATTCTTCACTTCTATTCTTCAATGGCCCCTAAGAAGAAAGAGATGGAGACAAATGCTGACACTGTAATCAAGTCCCCTGAAGCGGGACATGATGTTGCACCTACAACTTATCTGTTGGAGGCTGACCCGTCGCTGAGAGCGACAAACTTTTTAGACTGTTTTGGTCTAGACTCGATAATCTTCAATCACTTGAATGGTGGGCCATCCTCCGAAGGACATGGTGATGCTGAGGGGTTCCTTAATCTGATGCGTCGCTCGGGGATCCGCAACATGCAAGAATTGGAAGCCGCCCTTCGTCAGCCTGATGAAGGCAAGAACAAGAAATAATGTTTTAAGCAAAACAAATTTTATTCTCTTTTCTGAAGTCCTTGATTGTAGGGGTCCATCCCTCTTAATGCAATGAAATCTATAATTTCTGATACATCGTGTGGTTGAGATTTCAAATAGCGTACGTGGACGCATTCTTTTGGCTAATTCTTTGTTTACTATTTCTTTTAGGAGACACATGGCAGTCGTCACACGATTTTAGACACCCTTTTTTAGTTCTTTCCAGAAATAGACTCCTAGAATGACGTGCCCGTTTTCCTTCTTCAGTACTTTAAAAAGGATAGCCAAAATAAAAGAGCCATTCATACTTTCTCAAAACAAATGGCTTCTCACAAGGTCCCATTTGCGCCACTTTATTCTGATGTTATTCTTTTGTATGCCGTGTCTTCAAAAATTGGTGAATCTCGAAGAAGAATCAATGGTATGAATATTCTTCGTTCGTACTACTTTTGAAGATAGGTATTGATCTGCATGTTGTAGACACTATTGATATGCGCTAACTATTTTTGAGAATAAGCGCGCACTGTGATTCAGTACTTAGTCTCGATCATAGGCGCGTATTGTTGACATGCGCCAGTGTGATCAACTTGAACTGTGGAGATATGCGCCTATTGATCGACGAGCATTTTTTATGTGCGTCTGTTAATCAGCACACTTTGTTGGGATGTGCCGGTTTGATCAGCGTATAGTGCTGATATGCGTCTGTTGACAGGCGCAGTCTGCTGATATGCGCCTGTTGATAAGCGCACACTGCTAAAATACGCCTGTTGATAGGCACATACTGCTGATAGATTCTGCTAACTTTTCCTATTTGGTTAATATTTGCAGGGATTCGGCTAGCAAGCTTCTTCCGAACTGGCATTGGTGATTTGGATGTTGCAGAGGGCATCTTCTGACACTCACATCAGACAGCTCATGTGGTTCTGACACTCAAATCAAACAGCTCAGAACTCTTTATATTTAAGAAGGGTCTTCCTCAGATGGAAGGAAGAGCCTATACACACGAGAGTTGGATGGTGGAGACGCAGAACTAGCAATTGTATCACAAGGGTGATTTCGTTCCTAGTTCCCCTGGCGGGTCGTCTTCTCTCCACCAGTTGTATTAACAGCAACTCATCTTTGGGCTGCTGCAGTTTGGGGTTCTCCTCTCATCTTTCTGAGAGAGAAGACCAGAGTTGATTACATTGTCTGGCTTGTTGCTTCAGGTCGAGACGACAAGGAATTGCCACCAACAAAATAAGAAGATCCAAAGATGTAACAGACCTTCATTATCAATGGGAAGATCCAAAGATGTAATAGACCTTCATTAGAATGGAAATCAGAGATATAATAGATTTTCATCAAGATGTATCTATGCTTTTTAAAGAAGGAATAAAGAAATGATTGTCTCATTATTCTCCTTTTTATAATTCAATTTTGATATGCTGACATAGATAACAGAATGCGGAGAGAATACGAATATGGCAAGTTGTTTGACGTGGCTATTTGGAATTCAGAGACATGGATTCTCATTATGATATATGAATGAGTAATCGGTCACTTCGATTTTTAAGGAAGAGACATTGAATGAATGAATGGTCGTTCAAACTCTCGAGAAAAAGAATAAATAAGTGAATAGTCACGTCAGTTTCGGAGAAGGGACAATGAATGGTCAGTTATAAATGAATGAACAGTTATAAATGAACGAACAGTTGCGCTTCTTCCCAAAAGTCGTATTAGATCTCGAGGCCGATTATCTAGTTGTTTTGCCTATAAATAGAACAAAACTTTTGTAAATATTGACAATCGCTTTCCCTTCTGTACGAAAATGTCTTCCAAAGATTTACTTGCTCCGAAGATCGAAGAAGAAACCGAGATGCCCCCTACTGAGCCTCCCGTACCTTTTTGAAAAGAAAGAGGCGAAGGCTCAACTGTTCCTCCTGTACCAGGACAGGATTTGATCTCCAAGTTAGTGGAACCTGGGAAAACTGCCAAAAAAGAGGCATTGAGGATGGCTGCCTGTAAGTTTCTTGTGAGTTCAGACAATGAGATGTTTGAGCTGTTGGCAAACTATATAATTCCATGAATAAAATGAACTTTTATTTACATCATGTTCCTGAAATAAAGTATATTTTGTCTTTATACATAATATTTCTTGATAAACTTGCCATTGATAGGCATCATAGCAACTCTGCCATCCATATCTATCAATTGATATGCTCTATTTGAGAAAACTTTGTTTACCATATACCGCCCTTCCCATTTTGCCTCGAACTTGCCTTTGCTCATATGTATTATAGTCATAGGACGTCTGACTGTAAGGACTAACTCGCCTTCCTGAAATGTTCGCACTCTGACTTTACGATTGAAAGTTTTAAAACCTGGGCTTGATAAAGTTCGATGTGTTGTTGAGCTAATAACCTTTTTTCGTCGAGCGCCTCCAATTCCTGAAGTCGAAGACGGTCATTATTTTTTGTAGTAAGCTCATTAGCAATGACGATTCTCAATGATGGAATTTGAATTTCTAGGGTTAGGACAGCTTCACATCCATATACTAGAGAAAAAGGTGTACAGCCTGTAGGATTACGGACAATAGTGCGATATGCCCATAAACATTCTCCAAGTTTATCACTCCAATTATGTTTGTTGATAGAGACAAACTTTGAGGAGTTTGATAATGGCCTTGTTGAATGCTTTAGCCAATCCGTTAACCGCAGGATTATAGGCCGTAGAGGCAATATTATTGATTCTGTTGTCATCACAGAACCTATTAAACTTCTGGCTGATGAATTGCGGTCCATTATCATGGATGATTCGGCAAAAGATACCAAATCTGTATATCACATGATGTTTGATGAAGTTGATGACACTATTAGTTTTTACTTCAGCCAAAGGTATAACTTCTGTCCACTTGGAGAAATAATCGGTTATAGCTAAGATGAACCGATGTCCTTTAGATGAAGGAGGATTAATAGGGCCAATTATATCCATGTTCCAAGCTTCAAAAGGCCATGAGGCAGCAGTCGAATGAAGAAATTTCGATGGTTGGTGAATAAAATCTGCATGAATCTGACATGCACGACATTTTCTTGCATATTCAATAGCATCTGATACCATAGAGGGCTAGTAGTAGCCCATACGTCGAATATGATCCTGTAGTTTAGGACCAAGCTGATGTGCTCCATAAACACCATCATGTACTTCACGTAATATCTGCTTTGCTTCATCACCAGCGAGACACCTCAAGAGTAATCCATCAAAAGTTCTTCGATAGAGTGTTTTAGTAATATGAATATAATTGAATCGAAGCGATCGACGACAGATACTTGTAGCTTCTTTAGGATCTTCTGGCAAGATATCATGCACTGCAAAATCAATGAAAGGTGCTCTCCAGTCCTCGCTAATGATATTGACTTCAGTTAGCTTGCTAAATTCAATGTTGTGGTAGTTTTCAACACAGAATAGTTCTTTATTAAAGATAACAACCATCTGTTGTATTTTGACTGGTACTGCCAATACCGCAGCTAGGTTAGCTAAGGCATCAGCTTCTGTATTACATGCTCGACGTACATGTTTGATGAAAAATCCCTTGAACGAAGAAGCTATCTTGGTTGCTGCTTCATGGTATGGTACTAAATCTTGATGTCGGACTTCATATATGCCTCTAACCTGATTAACAATCAGCTTAGAATCGCCATATACTTCGAGATATTCAACACCCAGTTGTTTAGCCAATTGGAGTCCAACGAGCAAGGCATTGTATTCTGCCATATTGTTAGAGCATGATTCGTCTAAAGAATAGGCCCTTTGAATAGTTAATCCATCGGGTGAAACAAGAACAATTCCTACTCCAGCCACAAGGGTACCTCCAGGTCCAATTCTAGAAGCTCCATCAAAGAATAAACTCCAGGTAGGAATTTCTTCTGAGATCATATTTGATTCTAATGTTTCGTCCGAAATCTCATCATAGAGTTTAGATGTCTCAGGGACAGGATGAGCTGCTAAGAAGTCGGCAAGTGCTTGGCCTTTCAAAGACTTTTGAGGAACATAAACCATATCATATTGTGCTAATAATATGTCCCATGTGGCAAGCCTAAAATTGAGTGTACTTGGCTTCTTCATTAAGACTCGAAGAGGATTGACTCGGTATATGACATGAATAGTTTGGCCTATGATGTAATGTCTTATCTTCTGAACAGCAAACATTAAGGCTAAACATTCATTCTCTACCGGACTATAACGATGTTCAGATCCAATCATTGTTCGACTAAGATAGTAGATGGCTTGATCATGACCTTCCTTGTTCTTTTGAGCCAGCAAATCTCCCAATGAATGACCCATTGCCCGGACATACATTAAGAAGGGTATTTCTGAAATCGGTGGTACAAGAACCGAAGGACTCATTAAATACCGCTTTATGTCGTCAAATGCTCGTTGACATTCTTCCGTCCAAACGAAAGATACACCTTTCTTCATTAACTGAGTAAATGGTCTACAACGTCCAGATAAATTCGAAATAAACTACCTGATGTACGCAAGTTGACCTTGGAATCCTCGTAGCTCTTTTAGGTTGCGTAGAGGACACATCTCTTGAATGGCTTTGATCTTCTCGGGATCAACGTGTATACCCTTAGAGGTAATGACGAAGTCGAGAAATTTGCCACTAGAGACACCTAAGAAAGACTTGGTGGGGTTCATTTTGAGTTGATGCTGGCGCATTAGATTGAAGATGGTTCTTAAATCTTGAATGTGATCTTCCTTGAGACGACTTTTGACAGCAATATCGTCAACATAGCATTCGATAGTCTTTTGCAGATGATCGTGAAAAATAGTACTCATAGTCCACTGGTAAGTTGCACCTGCATTCTTAAGACCAAACGGCATGACTGTATAACAGTATACTCCACGAGGAGTACGAAATGAAGTATGTTTCTTATCTTCAGGATTCATCTGGATTTGATTATATCCAGAAAACCCATCCATGAAAGAAATTCGTTTGAATCCACATGTATTGTCGATCATGACATCAGTAATTGGGAGAGGAAACTCGTCTTTAGGGCAAGCATCATTGAGATCCTAAAAGTCTATACAAATTTGAACCTTTCCGGTCTTCTTCAGAACTGGTACAACGTTGGCTATCCAGTCAGGATGCTGTTCTTCTCTGATAAAATTGCAAACTATAAGCTTTTTGACTTCATCATCAATTGCATCCATCATTTCAGGCTTGAATCGTCGTTGATGTTGTTTGACCGGCTTGGCATTTGGTAGGATGTTTAATCTTATGAGTCGTAATTTGAGGATCTAATCCCGACATATCTTCGTAACCCCAGGCGAAGACATCAATATATTCACGAATAAGATGAATTAATTTTTTTTTATCATCCTCAGGGAGATTTTTGCTAATAAAGATTGGTTGTGATACACCCTTCTCTCCAATATCGATTTGGACTAGTTGATCCTCAGTAGGTGGCTCTCGTTGTTCAAAATGAAGTTTCCACTGATTGTCCATCCTTTGTGCCCAAGGGTCCATTTCAGGAGCTTCTTCAACGTTATTTTTATCATCTTTCGAAATTCGGCAGACACCATGTTAGAAGATACTATCACTCTATGAACATGACCAATGCTGGTATCAGAATCCCATGAGATAGAATTAGAAGAATTTGAACGTTCTTTTTCAACAGATTCAGAAGGTTCTGGAGTTGGAAGTGGTGACGTATAACCTAGTCCTTGTTTCGTTTTACTGTGGTATTGTTATGATTTTTCTTTTGGAACAACAATACGAAGAGGAGTTCGCCTTCATTTACCATTGTTGAGGCTTGTTCTGAAATCATAGCCCATTTTACGGATGATGGCTTTGGATTATGGACTATAGCGTCGTAATTGTAGCCTTCCTGTATCATCTCTATTATCATTATAGAGCATGATTTTTGGTTCTTCTCTTTTGTTGAAGAATATAGGCTTTTCATCTTTCTTTCGAAACGGTACTAAGAAGTACAACTCTTGTATTGAATCAAATGATACCACATTTCGCAGAGATGATACGACTTCTATTGTAAGTGGTTTAAAGTTATCTAGCATATCCAAATAACAATGAGTATAGTAAGAGACATCAGTATACTGCAAAGGAGATGCTTTATTGATTTTTACACCGTCATTTATAATAGGGACTTTAGCCTTAGCAGGCTTAGTCAGATTGATGATAAGAGGAGGAGAAGAAGAACGAGAAGGAGGGAAGAACTTCTTGCGACGAAGATTGATTACAAGTGGCTCAGAAGAGGTAAGCTCCCTTTGTTCCCGACTATCACCCTTGGGCTGCTTTTCATGGGAAGAAAGATAGATAGTCAGTGGTTTGGAAGACTGAGGACATGAGGTGCATCCTTTGACCGGAATCACCAGAGTATCATTTGGCACACTCTTCTGTTCTTCATCCGTGTCCATTGCTAGTACCACCTTCATGAATTCTTCCTTATACATGCGAGAATCGTTGCAGTATGCTTCAACCCCTTTGAAAGGATTCAGATCTGCAACCTCTTTTTGGAATTCTCCATTAGCATCCACATATTTGAAACATTGGTGGAGCGTAGAGGGTACAATATTGTGTTCATGGAGGAATGGCCTTCCCAATAAAGCGTTGTATGAGCCATGATTGTCAATAACATAGAAAGTTACCTTTGTACGAAGATTGCCAATTTGAAGTTTTAGGCGTATCTTTTCCAAAGGTTTACTTCTTCCTTGATTAAACCCCAGGATGGAAAAGCGTCACTTAACGTCATCCTATATCAAGGCTTCACTTAACGTCTCTCGAGTTTCTTTTGAGAGACGTAAAAGTTCAAAGATTGACAATCTTGCTGGAGTATTGGCCAATTTAGCCAATATGTCAAAATTGTAAGGTTTTTCAAGTCCAAGAGATGAGGACTTCTTTAGTGCTTTGTCAAAGCGAATAGGTTGCTTCCCCTTGTCTGCTGATGTTGGTTTAGGAGGAGATGGTTCGACCACCGGCAATGATGTGGATGGTATATTCTCGCCAGGAGAAAATGATGTAGGAGCATCATTAGGAGATGGAGCAGGATTCTCTTAATTTTTGGGATATTCCCGAAGATATGGTTTCCCTGATCTAGTGCCCATTAGAATTTCTTTTTCTGTTACTAGTTCAAAGGATACCATATTGCAGTTCTTGGATTTAGATCTAGAATGCTTCTTTTGCTTAGAAGAAGAAGGCGTTTCAAACTCTGCTACCAGATCTGGATGAATCTACATAATCTTTCCTCTGTCAGTTGACAGCGAAACAAGACCTTCATTTTGAGGAGGTGGGAGATTCACGATCTCAAGAGTAGTCCTTGGAATGGGGACAACACCATCTTGTACAAGTTGTGGTGGAAAGTCACCGAATTATAGAGAAACCACATTAGCAGTCACCATTTTCTCGTCCAATTGCAGAGTAATTGCTCCAGGGTTGACCAACTCTTAGATTTTACCCTTGAGCACATAACATGCTCTGGTTGGATGTCCTATAAATCTATGATAAACACAGTATTTAGGGTGATCAGTTTTATCCACTTCTTCTGGCCTTTTTGCCCCTGGAAGCTGAAGTTTATTGCTTTTGATCAAGCAATCGAAGATGCTTAAAGTATCATCTTCATCAAAAGAATACTCTTCTTTTGGATGAGTTAATTTTCGTGGTGGTGCTGATGGAGTGGATGCCGTCTGAGTAACGTTGACAGCCAAAGACTCCTTGTCCTTGATATTGATAGCCAGTATTTTTTTACTCTTGCGGTTATTCTGGCGATTACTATCCCTGGGTGTAGAATGTTCATCTTGGTTAGGATGAGTCATTTGGACTCCTAACTGCTTGAACTTTTCGGTACTGACCTCGGCTGCTTTGGCATTGATAATGAAAGAAGGCCAATCCTGGAATTGTGTAGATCCTGTCCACATACTGATAATAGGCAACAAGTTTGATTTGCAAGTGTCTATTGTTACAGCAGATGGAGTTCCTAAAGGCATTTTAAGTGCCTCTCGGCAGAATCTTTCAATGAAACTCTCTGTGGATTTATTGTGCCTCTGTTTAATCTTAATGAGAGCAGACATCGTTATGTCGTTGACTCCTTCGTAAAATTGTTCCAAAAACATTTGCTTGAAACCAGCAAAAGAAGTGATACAGCCATCAGGCAGGCTACGATACCAGTCATAGGCTGCGCCGGCTAAACAACCGACGAACACTCTGGTAAGGAGAGCATCATTTGGCTGTAATTGATCAGTCATCAATTCAAAATGATTGATGTACTGACTTGGAGAAGTGCTGCCATCAAACAGCATGATGGTTAGAAGCTTGTACTTAGGAGGAAATGGAACTTCCTTCCACTCTGTAGGATATGGTTGCTTTATGTCCAGTCTTTGTAGGCCATCCTTCTGCTTGAAGGCATCAAACTGAGTGCGTAAGAGTTTCACAGCCTCATTAGCATCCCCTGATGTTTGGGTATTGATAGGTTGGTTAGAAGTGTTAGGAGGAGGAACAATATGGTAATTACCACCCCCAGCACCAGACTGACTGGGATCAGCTTGAATTGGCACAGAAGCAACCTGAGAAGTTGGTACCCCCAGACTAGCAGGTACAGAAGATGCTATGAGCTCAGGATTTGTAGCAGGGTTTACAATCGGTGGCACTGTATGTTGAGCCACGATTATAGTGTGCATACGTGCTACCATTTCTGCCATGGTCTTTAATTTGTCCTCTAATGCAACAATTCGTTGCTCTTGTCTGGTTGAAGTAGAGGCATCTTGGTCTTCCGTAATGGTATATGCCGTCACTTCTCTTACTGCTGTTGATGAGATAGTTTCTTCAGAACTTTCACTATCTACGTCAAACTCTGAGAAAGAGTCCTCTCCTATATGGGCAATGGGGAGATCTTCTTGATTAAAGACACCTTGGTTCAAATGTCGATTCCTCGATCTAGTGTATTGAAAGACACCTTCACTGGATGCATGGATCCGATCTAAGTATTGCTGACTAGGATTACGTGATGCATTACGTCTTGGAGGTTTCCCACCCCCAGTGCCGTGAGAAGTCATGTTGACAGAAGCATATAATAGCTCATCTTAGTCTTCTATTATATGTTCAGGAGTTGAAGCATAGTTCAGACGATCGAAGACAGATTGTCGAGCCGATTGGCAACAATAGTTGATGATGACTTCATGAAGGTAGTGGCGATCTCAAGCACGATTTAGGGAGACATCCCTGTAATCTCTCGTCTTTGTGTAAGATGTTGCCGCAAATCAATTACAACTACAGGACGAGAAGAAGTCGGAGGAACATATTCCTTAATGATGTTAGGAACATGTCTCCTATTTTTTAGATGTTTAGTTTCCTGAGTGTACAAATATGTACTCAACTCATTAGCATAGGTGGTTGGGTCTTTCTTTTCAAACTTTGGCGTTTGGTACAGATTGGCCTTTGGCATATGGTTCTTATGTTTCGCCAAAGTTGATATTGGTTGATGCCTATTAAGATAAGTGCGTAAATCAGAAAATTCTGCTCCAGATGTTTCTGTTTATGATACCCTCAATTTTTTTCAGAACTTGAGAATTAGAAGAAGGAATAGCCAAAAGACTAGTTCCCTTGAGTTGCGCCAGAGTAGCAGACTGCGCCTGAGGTGCTGATTGCTTGGGTTGTGCCATAGTCCTACGGGCTACTGATGGTGCCTTGGAAGCAACATGGGTAGACTGCCCCTCAACGATGACTTGAACAGACTACGTCTTGGCAGATAAGATAGTAGTAGACTGCACGTGGGCAGCAGGATGAATAGGTTGCACACAGGCAACAAAAGCAAGCCGTGCCTGAGCCGCTGAGACAGATTGTGTCTTGGCCACTGAACACTCAGGTTGTGCCTGGGCAAAAGTGACCATGGAAGATTTAGGAGCCCACACAGTCCTGTTCTTGGCAATAGCCACTGTACGCTTGTTGCTCTTGGTGCTAATCATATCCTCATAGCGGTCTGGTTGACTTGAACAACCAGAGTCTTCTGCGTCTTGTCGATCGACGTAGTGTCACATTGAGTTGTCACCTTCTCGTCGGAGGAGAAAGTCGTCCCCAGCAGAGTCGCCATTTTGTTTGCAAAAACAAAAAGTTTATTCCAAACTTGAAAAAGAATAGTACAAAGTACAATAAATTCTGGAGAAGTACAACTGTAGGAATCTGATCAGAAGGCGATCACTTTATCCCTTGGACTATGTGAACTTGAAGACTGTAGCCTCTGAAGAATGCAGCAGCAATTTTGTAAGAGTTCATGATCTCTGTGCGTATGTTTCTGCTGATTTCACAATGATTGGAAACTCTATTTATAGAGTTCAAGAAATAACTGTTTTAGCAGTTATTCTGATGTGCGCGAGGCTGGATGGTGCCATACTGGGTTGCGCCAACCTCCTGTTGCGTCAACTTTCATTCAGTTGTTAAGTCGTGTACTAACTGTATTTAGACGCGTGGCATCATATGATTGAGATACGCGTGGTCGTGTACAGGATAGTAGACACGTCTTGAGAGATTAGTGGCATGTGCGCCACGTCATCCTGCTTTATAATACAAGTTGCCTCAACTTCATCAGGTTGCGCGAGCTTCGGTCAACTGCGCCTGATTGAGCCGCGCCTAGATACGTGGCAGCTTTTGAGTCGAAGTCATTCAGATTGCGCTTAGGCGCAACTAAAGATTTTGTCTGGATTGCGCCTAGGCGCAACTTACGAAGTGTACAGGACAGCTGTCTACCAACTCTCCTTGAGCGGCACAATTTACGGGATTCGAAGAGATTTTTCTCGTTCACTGTGGTGTCAGTTGTCAGGTAATGATGGCCATTAAGTGTCAGACGTCACGTAGATTTTGGCGCAACAAGACTGGGCGCAGTCTGATATGTGGTGCAACCTGATCAGTGGCGCAGCTTGTTCTCCGAGCTTCATATCAGTGGCGCAACCTGATCTTTGGGGCGCAACTTGATCACTGATTAGTATGTTCAGGACGCAACTTGATTTTTAGGCCCTACAGGGTCCGACACATTAATTTCAACCGAACAAACGGAATAAGCCGATTTTTTTATTCGGTTCGGTTCGATTTCGATTTTGGCTAATTCAGTTCTGTTCCGGTTTTAAATTTTTAGAATTCGATTTATTCGATTTTGCCTAATTCGGTTTGATTGAAACCGAATAACCGAACGCTCACCCCTATATACAAGTTCCTTTTTCTTTTGTTCTCGTTTTCTGTGTATAGAACTTAGAATTGTGTCCCCACATCCTCCTAAATGTTTAGTAGTACGTAACGCAAATAACAAAAGGTTTGCACCCAGATGTACAAATGTAGAAGATGAATAGTATAATATTAAATTCTAGAAGAAACAAAAAAAAATAAAAGTTTATGTGCTAAATTTCCATAGTAAAGGGATCAATTAGTTTAAAAAGATTAATATTTTTGTATGTTATTATCAAAGTTAGTCTGACTATTATTACCACCACGTCACAGAGTCTAAATAGTTCACAATTTAGAATGCTAACTATTCATATCTTTGCAATATTATAAATGAAGGAATAATACGTCGTGGCTCGATCCACTAATCTTCTCCTCACCCAGACAATATCTTATACCTCTCCTCGGTAACCACAAGAATCACTCGAGTTTGGTAATTTATAGCTCTGGCTGGATCTTATGCCTCTTCTCGGTAACCACAAGTACCAGAGTTCGGTAATTCATAGCTCTTTTAAACTATTGTAACTTGCAAAAAAAATATCACATGTTGTCCTTCTCTCGGCACTATTAAGTACCCCGCGTACAATCTTCATCGATCATCCTCATTGTGTCTAGTCTGTCTAGTCTAGTACCATTTATATGTGAACCCTACATTTTGTCTGAACATATTGGTATATGTACTTGTTTGTCTGCAACATGCATGAATGCTTATAGTACCATTTATAAGGTTTTGTGTTGATTATATGTGCACGTAGCTTCGGCTTGCAATGGTTTCGACAACGATGGGACGATGATTGCAGCGGCGAGTGAGCCTATCTGGGACAATGGCGATGTATGTTAGAAAATAATTATTTTTTTGTCTTGAAATCCTGTATTGAAATTCTGTAAAGAAAAATAATAAAATTAAGTTTACGGGCCTTCGGGGAAGTCGCGCACGTAGCACTGTCCTAATAGTTGATTCGGATCTATGTGCAGACTTATTTTGAATGCTCCTAGTGGTAAAAATTCTACTTTACCGGTATCCCATCGTTGCACACAACTCGGAAAGATTGACCCTGACTTAGCCCTTACCCAGAGCATAAAAAGGATGAAAAGAAATGTGAAAAGAGGAAGAGATTTTTATGAATGAAAATATTTTATGTATGAACAAAAAAGGAATATGTGAGTATATATAGGAACAATGTCATAAAACCAATATATCAATGGTCCTTCAATAGAATTTAATAGAAATAAAAGTGTGATAATGGGTAATAATGTGACCGTTTAGGGAGTTTAAGAAATGACCCTTAATAGAATTTTAATGTAAATAAATGGGATAATAATATGAAAAAAATTAATTTTTTTCATTAACAATTACAACAATCACTTCCAAAAAATCAATTTTTTGAAAACAAAGATAACAAAATTCAAAAGAATAGAAGTAGTGAATTTCTGGACAATTATATACTATGCATAGATGAGATGGACTACAGCCTTGAATCTCACGTAGTGACTATTGTCTTTGTCTAAAGAAGTGCTTGATTGACTATGCCTTGAATCAGACTTCTTGAACCAAATTCAGACAATAACACACATAGTACGCTAGAGGTTCTTGGGTCTATCGGGTGGCACGTTAGATTGGTCATGAACACTTTTCCATATTCATGAGAGTTGTCTAGGATCGTCTTGTCCTATAGTCGTGGCCTTCACGACCTCTCATATAGGGTAAGTCCTCAAAGGGTTGATGATTGGAGTCAACCCTGCATAATTATGATTGGACCTATTAAGAGTTTTAAAACGCATCCTAACCAAATTACACCGAAACACTGTCACCATAGGGATGGGGTATCCATGTACAACATTGTACAGCCTCTTGGGTATTAGTTTAAGATAATTTAATCTCAGGGTCAGTGTTCCATAATAGTCACCTAAATCAAGCTTGTTCTTACACATTGAACCAGCTTCTTGGGATCTCTAGTCAGACTCGGTTGGGTTGCCACTGCTGGTGACTTACTTATTGTAGGCCTCAAAAATGAAGTTACGCTGAGTTGATCAGAACAAGTCACGCAGAGTGATCCAAGAAGCAGCACAAAAGATACGCTAAGTTCTGCCTGGCCATCTCCTTTAGAAGTCACGCAGAGACAGCTCAGCCATACGTCAGAATCATAATGACTGACAACACAACAGTCGAGAAACGTCTCCTCGTATGCCACGTATGCACAGAACTCGAGAGATCACAGCCGTCTTTTGCGTGATTTTTGAAATCTTCCTTAGCAAGACTCACTCTTCACCAAATTGGCGTGACTTTGGGTCTTATCTTCATTTAATGCGGCTGACAATATAATCAATGTCAGAGGTTTTGTGTCAGACGAAGCGTGCCAAATCAAGACAACTGGCGGTTTGCGTGGATTCTGAACCTTCTCCTTCCTCAAAACATTGTGTGACTTTTGAGTTATTCTTCTCAAAGCTTGCGTGAATTCTGAAGTATTCTTCTTCAAAGCTTGCATGGATTTCACCTTCAACGAGTCTGCGTCAACGAATCTGCGTGGATTTTTTGCCTTCAGCAAGTCAGCGTAGATTTCATTTCAACTGGAGTACGTGGCAGCCATGCCACCGATCTCTCTCTCGCGTGCCCAGTAACTTGCACACGACTCATGCACTGATGCTATGTGTCCAACAGTTACGGGCCACGTCCAGTAACTACTCACTAACCCTGCGTGTATTTAGAGTCTGCGTGACTTTTCAAGTGCACCAGTGGTGAGGTAGTTATCTTTTCAGTTACTGTTTTGACTCTATAAATAGAGTTCTTTTTCTCATTCATTGTACAGATACATTGATATCTACTGTCAAAATTTTGAGAGCTTTTCTTCTTCGCATAGTCCAAGGGATAAAGCGATCGTCTTCTAGATCGGATTCCTACAGTTGTAATTTTCTCAGAAACACAACAAATAAAGAGAATTTCTTTATGGAAAACAAATTGGCGACTCTGCTGGGGAAAACCATCTCCTCTTCTGAGATGGTAACAACTCAATGCGACACTTCGTCAATCAGCTCGACGAAGAAGGTGATGACGATCAAATTCGATCAACTCGCCTATGAAGAAATGCAGCGGGCTAAGGGTGGCAAGCCCACTCCAGGCTCCATCATCACTGCCAAATCGAAGGGACACTCTGTCTATGTCCCTAAAAATCAGTTGGCAGTCAATGGTGAAGTCTCTGCCACAGTGTCTACTCCTAACACTGGCAAGAACTCCACTGCAAGCACGTACACTCTTGTGCGCTCGAAGATGACAGTAACTAAAAGTCACGCTAACAGTACTGGCTCCTTAGCCGAATCTGTTCCAGCGTGCAAATTCAATTCTAAAAGTCACGCTGACAGTACTGGCTCCTTAGCCGAATCTGTTCCAGCGTGCAAATTCAATTCTAAAAGTCACGCTGACAGTACTGGCTCCTTAGCCGAATCTGTTCCAGTGTGCAAATTCAACTCTAAAAGTCACGCTGACAGTACTTAGCCGAATCTGTTCCAGCATGCAAATTCAATTCTAAAAGTCATGCTGACAGTACTGGCTCCTTAGCCGAATCTGTTCCAGTGTGCAAATTCAACTCTAAAAGTCACGCTGACAGTACTGGCTCCTTAGCCAAATCTGTTCCAGTGTGCAAATTCAACTCTAAAAGTCACGCTGATAGTACTGGCTCCTTAGCCAAATCTATTCCAGTGTGCAATCCCACATTCAAAAGTCACGCTGACAGTACTGGCTCCTTAGCCAAATCTGTTCCAGCGTGTAATTCTAAAATCAAAAGTCACGCTAACAGCTCTGGTTCTTTAACCAAGTCTGTTTCAGCGTGTATTTCATCAGAGAAGAATAGCTCCTTAGTTATCTCTTCTTCTTCACCGAGTTCTACTAGAACTGGGGGTGGTCTTCCACATAAAGTCCCTTCGAAAAGGAATAACTCTTTAGTTGTTTCTTCTGCTCCTGTAGTTTTTACTTCAGGAACAGCTTTGACTGATACTTTTGTTAGTCAAAGGAAAGGAGATGGTCTTTTGACTACTCTTCCTTCTGGACATTCTATGTCTCAAAATCTGAATGAGTCTAAGAAGAAACATTCCTTAATGTCTTCTTCTTTGATTTCTTCAAATTGGGCACAGAATTTGTCCATTAAAGAGGGTCTGTTACCAACTCCTAATCAAGGGAGTGGTTTAACTCTTCCTTCTCTGCAAATATCCAGATCAATGGAAGGAAAACTCCATGTTTCCAAAATTAATGTGTTACCTTCCACTGATTTAAGAACAAAACTCAGCACTTCTGGTGTTAAGAAACCATACCAATTGGATATGAAGATAAAAGATCCAGATGCAGAGTATGCAAGAAATTATGTGGCTCACATTAATCACTCTCTGTATAATCAAGAGCCATCAAGACCCAAGAACAGGAAGTATACTCCTCAATCTTCACAAACAGATTTACGGGAATATCTTCAACAGAAGAGAAGGAGTAATTCTATATCAAAGGAACATGCTGAATGTGACTTCTATCCAAGAGTCATAATTCAATGCAGATGTCAATCAACAGTTCAAGACCATGGTGATCATGAATGTGACTTCCAGCCAAGAGTCACAATGCAATACAGATGTCAAAATAAACGACAGTCTGTCTTTAATAGGATTCAGTATGAACCTATGCCTGATAAAGATGAGCCTTTGTTTGCCTCTGTCAACATGACTTCTCGGGACATCGGGGGTAGAGTTGATAGTCCAGATGGAGTATATAGAAACACCAGAGCAAGAGTCCTGGCTTCTAGTCAAAGAAATTTGATCCCTGAAATTGATTCTGAATTTCTTGGAGAATCTAACTTCCCACCTCTTCCTACTGGGGGTAATTCTCCTATAGTTGACTTTGATACACGAAGCAATGATTCAGAGTATACAACATCTACTAGTTCATCAATAATCCCTCATACAGTTACAACTTACATGGTTGATGGGAATACTGATGAACCTTCTTCTTCCTTGACTCCTCAAGATCAAAGAATTGCTTCTTTGGAACAGCAAATAAAGTCTATGACTGACACAATGAAGTCGATGTATGAACTCATGACAGCTCAGTTGCAAAATCGACAGACTGTATCAGATGCCATACCAGTTGATACTGATATAAGTCCAGTACAAGTTCCTCCAGCAGTACAATCCAACACTCCTGGACCTGCTCAACCAAATCCTAGTCTCTCTGGAGCTGGGGGTAGTGCTTACAATGCTGTTCCTCCTCCCAACTATTCTCTACAAGCCACAACTCCACAATCTTCGGGAGTTGTCTCTGAAGAATTGAAGAATCTCAAAACTCAATTCGAGGCATTCAAACAGAAGGATGGTTTACAAAGGTTAGGCATCAAACAGCCTTATCCGATAGAATGGAAGCAAGTATCGTATCCTCCTAAATACAAGCCTCCTACTATCTCATTCTATGATGGAACCACTTCTCCAAGTCAGTTTATCAATCACTTTGAAGTGATGATTGATCAACTACAACCAAGTGATGCCCTCCTTACTCGGGTATTTATTGGATGTCTCAAGGGAACGGCTTATGAATGGTATAGGAGTCTCCCAGATGGGAGTATTACCTCATTTGCTGGTTTCAAACAGATGTTTCTTGAAAGGTTCTATGAAGGGCTTAATGACATGACTATGTCTGCTCTTATTAGAATCAAGCAGAAAAATAATGAATCTACAGAGGAATACATTGAACGGTTTCGAAGAGAAGCTCTGAAGATGCCTCTTGGAACTCCTGATGCTGTCACCATTGACACGTGCAAATCAAACTTGTTGCCAATCATCAGTATGTGGACAGGGTCCATTCAATTTCAAGATTGGCCTTCCTTCATAGTCAGTACTAAAGCTGCAGAAATCAGTACTGAAACCTTCAAAGGTTTAGGAGTGCAGATGACTCCTAAAGAAACATGGCAAGGTGCTAACAATAAAAATAATGCTCGCAAAGGAAAAGAAACTCTTGAAGTTAATCTTCAGAGCAAAGATGCATCAAATGTTCAAACTCCTGCCTCTACAACTCAACAACCAAGAATACCTCGCCCCAGAGAAGAATATTCTTTTGATGACGACGATGTCCTTGGTATCTTTGAATGTCTGCTGAAAGGTAATAAAATACAATTACCAGAGATCAAGAAACCTGATGAAGCTGGTAAGACAGATCATCCGAAATACTGTTCATATCACAGAATGCTGGGTCACACAATTCGTACATGTTATGTATTGAAAGGAAAGATCCAAGAAATGATTAAATCTGGAGCTATCTCTCTTACTCCAAAAGAGAAGACCGTCACCTCCAACGTCGTCTCTATGCAATTTGGAAATTTCCCTCCTCAACTCCTTGAAAGTGGGATTGTTCCTATTCCCAAGGCAACTCTTGACATAGTGAATCTTCCTCCTCCACAGTCTGAAGGATTAGTGCCAATCACTTTGGAAACAGGGGAAATCATGTGGATCCATCCTGATCTCGTGGCAGATTTTGAATCGCCTTCTCCTGAAAAGATTTCTTCTTAAAAATCCAAGAAGGCTGGAAAGATCAAGTCATGTCATATGACTTCTCTTGGGTCTACCTCTGACACAGGGCCAAAAGACAAAGAAGAAGCACTTGTTAGTGCTACTCGAACGGGGAAACCTTACCTAAAGGATTATTCTAAAAATCCTGAAGATCCTACTGATATCCCTTCAGATGCTAAAGATGCTCCTAATGTTCCTCCCGAAGAAGAATCATCTACTGAACCTGTTCCTTCCAAGCCTACGGCTCTGGAGAAAGGCAAACAACAGGCTCGATTTGATAAGCCAATCAAGAAGTCTTCTCCTCTTGGACTTCAGAAGCCTTACAATTTCGACATTTTGGCTCAACTTGCTAATACTCCAGCTAGAATGTCCCTTTTTGAACTTCTACGTCTTTCCAAAGAGACTCGGAAGACATTAAGTGAAGCATTTCTATAAGCTGACTCTTGTCTTGCACAATTGAAGAAGCCGGATGCGGAACCTGCCACTTGCTTACATTGCAACAGTGTACTGGAGATTATCCCAAATATCACCTTTATACAAGACGACATGTTGTTCGAGGATAATCGACATGACCGACCTCTCTACTACACTGGTTATATTGATACGATGAAGATAGATCGTATCCTCATTGACCCAGGGTCTGCTATAAGCATAATTCCAAAGAGTTTGTTGGATGAACTAAAAATCCCTCTTCACAAGCTCTCTAAGACGGTTACTACTATCTTGGGATTCAATCAAAGCCGAAGTGAGCCTTTGGAAAAGATTCATCTGAAGCTTCAGATAGGTGATTTCAGATCTAAAGTCACTTTCTATGTGATCGAGATCGCGGGATCCTATAATCTTCTTCTGGGGAGGCCCTTTCTTCATGAAAATAATGTGGTACCCTCTACTCTTCATCAATGTTTTAAATACATTGATAGTAATGGAAGAGTACAAAAAGAAGTTGCTGATATAAATCCCTTCCATGGGGTTGAAGCTTATTTCAACGATTCCCGAATATACAAAGAAGAGTATACAAGGATCATACAAGCTATGGAGAAAGAAGATGCACAAAGTGAGACTTTAATAATCCCTGTTAAATGTCGAACTACTCAGCAACAATCTCCTAAACCCTCTGGAGAAGATTCTTTCATCATTCCAGTGAGTGGACGGATCTCTCCGTTACCTCAGTCATCTACTCAAAATACACTGATCATTCCTGTCAGTGGGCGTACTACAGTTCCTGTACCTTCATAAGATACTCTGCTAATTCCAGTTGGAGGGCGAACTACTCTTCCTACTCAAACTTCAAGGGAGCTCACCTCTTCTGAGCCATTTGTTATCGATCTTAATCGAAACAAAGCTTCTTCTTCTTCTCCCCCTTTAGTCATTTGACTTGGCTAAAATCTCTAAGGCTCAGCCTTCTCCCAATGTAAATATTGCTGCTTTTATATTTAATGAAAAGTCTCCACCTTTGCAGTACGTTGATGTGTGTAATTGTGTTTATAGTTATTTACATCTGTTAGATGACTTGAACATAATAACCATAGGAGTTGTACAGACTGTTCATACAGATGTATCTCTAGAACCTGTACAATCTTCATACTTTCTAGTTCCCAGCAGAAAGCCAGGAGACATTCCAATATTCTTCTACAAAGGGCCTCAAAATCCTTCTGATCTTGAAGATGATGACAAAAATGATGATACTGGAAGATTACAACTACGTCGTTATAGTCAGCAATCTAGAGACTTCATCAAAAATATGGGCTATGACTTCAGGACTGGCCTCAATAATGGAAAAGGAAGAAAAATGCCTGTCCGGATTCCTCCTTTGAAATATGGAAGGACGAAATGCGGATTGGGTTATATTGCTCCTACTCCTTTCATCAACATTATCCATGAAGATCCTGAGTCTGACGAAGATAAGAGATCTGATTCTTCTAGTACTACTTCTTGGGATTCCGATACGAGTACCGGTGACTTCTATTGCAACCTTCTGTCTTCCAATATGGTTTCCATTGACCATTCTGAAGAAAGTGATGAAGACAAAGAAGAGTTTGAAATCTCACCTGAATCAGAACAGTGGGCCCAAAGATTAGATAATCAATGGGAGTTCCGTTTCGAGCAAAAAGAACCTCCGACTGAAGATAAACTTGTTCAAATAGATGTTGGTGAAGAGGGATCTCCCAAACCAATATTCATCAGTAAAAGTCTTTCAGAAACTGATAAGAAAGACATGATCAGACTCATTCGTGATTACATCGATGTCTTTGCTTGGAGTTATGAAGATATGCCAGGGCTTGATCCTCAAATTGCAACTCACAAGCTCAACATCTTGCCGAATGCTAAACCGGTCAAACAACAACAGCGACGATTTCGTCCAGACATCATGGATGCAATTGAAGCTGAAGTCAATAAACTCATTACCTCTGGGTTTATTAGAGAGGAACAACATCCCGATTGGGTGGCTAATATTGTTCCTGTTCTTAAAAAGACTGGCAAGATCAGAGTTTGTATAGACTTCCGCGATCTCAATGCGGCATGTCCTAAAGACGAATTCCTTCTACCAATCACTGATGTCATGGTTGATAATACCTGTGGATTTGAACGAATGTCATTCATGGACGGGTATTCTGGGTACAATCAGATCAAAATATTTCCAGAGGACGAGAAGCACACTTCTTTCAGAACGCCGATTGGTACATACTGTTATACAGTTATGCCATTCGGTCTCAAGAATGCAGGAGCAACTTATCAACGAGCTATGAGCACTATATTCCGTGAACATTTACGAAAAACAGTCGAATGCTATGTTGATGATATTGCAGTCAAAAGTCGACAAAAGGAGGATCATATCCAAGATTTGAAGACTATATTTGATGTAATGCGTAAGCATCAATTAAAGATGAACCCTACTAAGTCCTTCTTAGGCGTCTCTAGTGGTAAATTTCTCGGCTTCGTCATTACCTCTAAAGGTATACACGTTGATCCCGAGAAGATCAAAGCCATCCAAGAGATGCGTCCTCCACGCACCTTAAAAGAGCTACGAGGATTTCAAAGAAGAATCGCTTATATCAGGAGATTCATTTCTAATTTACCAGGACGCTGCAGACCATTCAACAAACTTATGAAGAAAGGTGTCTCTTTTGTCTGGAATGATGAATGTCAGAAAGCATTCGATGATATAAAACAAAATCTAATGAGCCCTCCAGTATTGGTACCTCCCGTCTCAGGAATACCGTTCCTCCTCTATACTCGAGCAATGAGTCATTCATTGGGTGCATTACTCGCTCAAAAGAATCAAAATGGCCATGAACAAGCCATTTATTATCTCAGCCGCACTATGACCGGAGCTGAACCTCGATATTCACCGGTTGAAAAAGAATGTCTAGCCTTGATGTTTGCTGTCCAAAAGACGCGTTATTATATCATTGGCCAGACTATTCATATCATCTCCAAGATCAATCCTATACGGATCATGATGAAGAAACTCAGTGTTTTGAATTCTCGATTGGCTAACTGGGGAATCCTACTTGCTCAGTATGATATGCACTATATTCCTCAGAAATCAGTCAAAGGACAAGCTTTAGCTGATTTTCTGGCTGCTCACTCAATTCCAGAAAATTCAAAACTCTATGATGAAATCCCAGATGAAGTCCTAGATTCAAATCAAATTGTTGAAGAAGAATCCTACTTGGCGTCTATTCTTTGATGGAGCATCAAGAATTGGTCCTAATGGCGATATTGTCGCTGGAGTTGGAATTGTTCTTGTATCACCAGAAGGTCTTGCCATCCAAAGAGCTTATTCTCTCGATCAGCCGTGTTCAAACAATGTAGCTGAGTACAACGCATTGCTTATTGGTCTTCAACTCGCTAAACATCTGAATATTCAATATTTGGAGGCGTATGGAGACTCTAAACTTATTGTCAATCAGATCAGGGGTACTTATGAAGTTCGCCATCAAGATCTGGTTTCTTATCATAGAGCGGCCATATCTATGGCCTCATCATTTAAGGAATTCTTCATTGAACATGTTACGCGAGCATGTAACACAGAAGCTGATGCCCTTGCTAATCTTGCAGCAGTGCTGGCTATCCCAATCAGACGGCAACAAATGATTGTTGTTCGTAATCGAGAATTATTTCATCTTGAAAATAACCTGACTCTAGGACTTCCAGTTGACATTGAAGAATCAACATCTTATGACGTCAACACAACAAGAGGATTTGGATTCAGTCGTAAATCGATATCATCTTCATCCGATTCCAGCATGGAATTCATCTTCAGTAACTCGACTGAGAATCAGAATACGGATAAAGATTGAAGACTTCCTTTCTTAGATCTCGTATTATATGATATTCTTCCGGATGATCCAAGTGAGGCAGCATCTATCAGACGACGATCACTCAGATTCTATTACAATCATACAACAAAGACCTTATATCGTCGAGCTTATGATGGTTTACTCCTTCGGTGCATTGCCGGTGATGAAGCCCAACAAGTTATTCGTGAAGCACATGATGGAATTTATGGAGCGCATCAATCTGGGCCAAAACTTCAAGACCGTATTCGACGGATGGGTTATTATTGGCCAACTATGGTATCAGATGCCATTGAATATGCAAGGAAATGCAAAGCTTACCAAATCCATGCGGATTTTATACATCAACCTTCGAAATTTCTACATCCGACGGCAGCATCATGGCCCTTCGAAGCTTGGGGCATGGACATTGTCGGCCCGATCAATCCACCGTCATCTAAAGGTCATCGGTTCATTCTCGCAATAACTGATTACTTCTCCAAATGGGCCGAAGCCATTCCTTTATCTGAAGTTAAGACGTCTAATGTCATCAGCTTTATTAAGCACCACATCATCTACAGATTTGGTGTTCCTCGACGCATTATTCATGATAACGGACCACAGTTCGTCAGCCAGAAATTTACTCGATTCTGTGACGATCACCGGATCAATAATGTTGCTTCTACCGCATATAATCCAGCAGCTAACGGATTAGCAGAAGCTTTCAACAAGACTATCATCAAACTCCTAAAGAAGTTTGTCTCCACTAACAAACGTAATTGGAGTGACAAGCTCAGGGAATGTTTGTGGGCTTATCGCACTACAGTCCGTAATGCTACTAAGTGTACACCTTTCTCTCTGGTGTACGGATCTGAGGCTGTTCTCCCATTAGAGATTCAAATTCCTTCTTTAAGGATAGCAATCGCTAATGAACTCACTGCTGAAAATAATGATCGTCTTCGACTTCAAGAATTGGAGGCTCTGGATGAAAAGTGGTTATCTGCTCAACAGAATATTGAATTCTATCAAGCCAGAATTTCAAGGGCTTTTAACAAGAAAGTCAGAATTCGAACATTTCAGAAAGGAGAACTTGTGCTTACTGTCAGACGCCCGATGACTATGACACACATGAGTAAGGGCAAGTTTGATACAAAATGGGAAGGTCCATTCATTGTCAATAAGATCTTTTCTAATGGGGCTTATCAACTCACTACTCTAGATGGTAAAGCCACTATGATGCCCATCAACGGAAAATTCTTGAAGAAGTACTACGTCTAATATTTCTATCAAGATTGTCCTCCCATCATTCTCCAGCTATTTTATTGTTCTTTCCGAAGAATCATTCTGATATCTATTATCCCCAGTGGAGATAGGTATTCTACTTTGTATCGTTTTCTCAACAAATTTGATATCCAGAAAATCATGTCCATATTACCTCTGAATTTTCTATCTCAATATCATATTTATGAAAATGATATTTAGTCTTTCTGATTTCTGAGTCAAAAGATCAATGAATAAAGGCAAAAATATAAAGTGGGAAGGATATATCATAAACAAAGTTTCCTTAAACGGAGTTTATTTGAGACAAATTCCTCAAGAAAAAGAGTACATCATCATGGAAGAGCACTGTAATCCCTTTCATATTTTGGACGAGGACCACATACATAATCAGCAAAAGAATTGAGTACATCTTTTCCTGACCGCATCAAGAATTGACAGGCAGCCAGCCTCATTACTTCTTCTTCTTCGGTCTCTTCTGGTTCGACCAGGAAGTCCAGGATATCTTTCGGCGGCTTGGGTGTAGACGAGCTTTCGCCCATTTCCTTCTTCTGTGGAGGTGGATGTTCTTTAACACCTTCAGTAGCTTCAGGGACGACTTCAGCCTTCTTTATATTCTCTTCAGAAGACATTGTGGATAAAATGCGATCTTTCTACTCAAATATATGCTCTATTTATAGGCATATGGTTACAAGGATCGAAGGGACGTGTTCTTTCCCGATATTCAGTTCATCCATTCATTTCTCACATTCATCCGACGTTTCACATGTTCATTAATACTTGACGGTTCATCCGTTCATTTATTTACATTCACTCGACAGTTCATCTGTTCATTATTTCCTAACGGTTCATCCGTTCATAATCTTCTATCAATTTATCAAGTGGGGATTCGTTATTTATCATGTTTTCATAACCTCTGAATCAATTCCGAATCTACTTACTCATTTGTCATATTTTGATCTCTGCATAGAAATCAATCTATTTTCTTTCGAGTTCCTATATATTATCATGTCCATAATACCTCTGATAATATCATATACTCTAAAAACAGAAAAGATGATTTTATTATCTATCATGTCCACAATTCATCCACAAATACAAATCATTGAGCATAGAAGAATTGTCATTTCTATTCCCATTTCACCACAAAAAAAAGTCTATTACATTTTCTTAGACTTTCCTACAAATCATAATAGAAATCTATTACAAATCTTGGATTTTTATTCTATATACAACTGAGATCTATTTCTTCTTGGATCTTCTCTGGCAATCTCGTTGTTTGTGGCAATTCCTGGGTATCCAGCAGGAATCAAACTCTGGTCTTATCTCTCAGACGAGAGGAGAACCACAGAGTAGGGCAACACGAAAACGTGTTGCTACCAATACAACTGGTAGATTAGGAGCGACCTTTCAGAGGAGACAGGAATGTATCCAACCTTGGGATACAATTCCTAGTTCTCCCGTGAAAGGAACTCTACTACCCGATTTTTCGGTAGTAGAGTTAACTCCACCATCCAACTCTCGTGTATAAAGGCTCTTCCTACCATCTAAGGAAGACCCTTCTATCTCACGAAGAGTTCTGAGTTGTCTGATTTACGCGTCAAAAGCGTATGAGCTCCCTGATGTGGGTGTCAGAAGAACATTGTCCACAGCATCCACAACACCAATGCCAGTTCTGAAGAAGGTTTTCAGCCAAAATTTTGCAAAAAACAGTAAAGAAAAATCAGCCAACAGAAACTGGCCAAGCAAAGACAGATGCATTATGTTCATTTCAGGAAGATGAATTTGTCTTTAGCAAACAAAAAAAAAATTTCGATGCGTGTATATTGAACTTACCGCTGAGTTTGCTGCTAAGGATTGACAGATCCATGTCTGGTAGCGTGCACAGAGATTTGACATCAGACAACATGGCTTTCCTATTTTCTTCTCACAGAAAATTCATTCTCAGAAGAGAGGAAGAAGAATGAGAAGATGAGTTTGCGTGGAGTTCATCCATCTATTTAAAGGGTCAAGTGCAGGTCTATTCTTGGAAAAGATCCGCATAAATAGCGCTCGTAAATTGTGGAATGAGTGTCACGTGTACTTCGGGAGACCGTGCAACATTGGAAACAGTCAAAGTGTGCTAATTAATATTCTTTATTAAAAGACACGCAGATCAAACACAAAAGTTGTACTTCATTCTTTAAACAGGCACTGATGGCCTTACAAAAAGACAAAAAGTGCAACAAAAGCGTAGAAAGTTACGCTCTATTTTTCAGAGCGGCTAAGTTTGATGCCTAACTCCTCTATGCTCTTAACTCCCAGGCGATGCAACAGAGTCTCGAGCATTTCACGCTTCTCCATAAGGCTCCGCCCATCAGAAGAAGACGAGCCATCCAATCCAAAGTAGCTCAAGAGATTCTTGGCTAACTGCGTGGAGTCGTCCTTGAGCTCGATGACGACAGGTTCGGGTTCTTTACCCCCAAAAGTGGGGTCACCATGGGAACAAAAGCCCAACTTGCGTGCTTCCTCTTCGGCTGCTTCCTTTGGGGTCATATTTTCGAGAGATGAATGTCAAAACTGAGAATCACTCCCTGTTTATATAACAGATCTCGTCGACAGTTCATATTCCACCATAAATTGGACGCAATCAGTCTCGGAGAACGAAGAGTCATTATGACATTTAATAAGTTCATTTGGATGTTTTCAAAGAGCTTCAAAGTCTTTTCGACTTTCGAAAAATCATTTAAGTCATCTCAGCGTGACTGATTTCATTTCATCATCTCTATTTCAAAGTATTTCGAAAATATTTTATTATTTTTCGAAAACTTTGAAGGGGGTTTTGTAGGCCTCAAAAATGAAGTCACGCTGAGTTGATCAGAACAAGTCACGCAGAGTGATCCAAGAAGCAGCACAAAAGATACGCTAAGTTCTGCCTAGCCATCTCCTTTAGAAGTCACGCAGAGACAGCTTAGCCATACGTCAGAATCATAATGACTGACAAAACAACAGTCGAGAAACGTCTCCTCGTATGCCACGTATGCACAGAACTCGAGAGATCACAGCCGTCTTTTGCGTGATTTTCGAAATCTTCCTTAGCAAGACTCACTCTTCACCAAGTTGGCGTGACTTTGGGTCTTATCTTCATTTAATGCGGCTGACAATATAATCAATGTCAGAGATTTTGTGTCAGACGAAGCGTGCCAAATCAAGACAACTGGCGGTTTGCGTGGATTCTGAACCTTCTCCTTCCTCAAAACATTGCGTGACTTTTGAGTTATTCTTCTCAAAGCCTGCGTGAATTCTGAAGTATTCTTCTTCAAAGCTTGCGTGGATTTCGCCTTCAACGAGTCTGCGTCAACGAATCTGCGTGGATTTTTTGCCTTCAGCAAGTCAGCGTGGATTTCATTTTAACTGGAGTACGTGGCAGCCATGCCACCGATCTCTCTCTCGCGTGCCCAGTAACTTGCACACGACTCATGCACTGATGCCATGTGTCCAACAGTTACGGGCCACGTCCAGTAACTACTCACTAACCCTGCGTGTATTTAGAGTCTGCGTGACTTTTCAAGTGCACCAGTGGTGAGGTAGTTATCTTTTCAGTTACTGTATTGACTCTATAAATAGAGTTCTTTTTCTCATTCATTGTACAGATACATTGATATCTACTGTCAAAATTTTGAGAGCTTTTCTTCTTCGCATAGTCCAAGGGATAAAGCGACCGTCTTCTAGATCGGATTCCTACAATTGTAATTTTCCCAGAAATACAACAAATAAAGAGAATTTCTTTATGGAAAACACTTATGTGCTTAACCCACCTCTCTCGATGATTCTAGAATTAATTTTCTAGACAAACTTATCGTCAAGAGTAAACAGACTCTTTGTCAAGATATTTGTAAAGTTCTTTTATGACATTTATAGTCAAGAACCACATTTTTGCCTTTTAGGCTATTTTAATGTCTTGAAACGCAGCTGCAGGTACTTGTTCATCTTAGAATTCACAATATCATACTTTAGCAGTTCTTTAGCATAACTTATAAAAAAGACAGGTACAAAAATATGTAGATCATATATATAAATAATAAGATGCTTGATCTATTCAATTTCATTACTTCATGAAGTCATAGCAAGAGTAAAATTTGGGCCTTGATCTATTTGATATATACATAGTAAGATATATGAGCCATTCAGCTTCAACACAAGCTATGCTTCAATATACCATTTCAAATTCTTTAATACTCCTAGGTATGATAGTTTGTCACATGGGCCTATCAACATATGAGTATCTAAGTTGTTCCACAGGTGAAATCTTATACTGGATCTTAGTCATCTTTAGTATTTTTATATTCGAAAAAAATGTCATATAATGACTCAGAAAAATACTTAAAATTTTATGATACCAATTGTAGCACTCATTTCTTTAGGAATTTTTAGTTTGACTGAACCAGATTTTTGGGTTACTCTAAAAAACTCCGTATCATCAGAATCAAAATTTATGATTCCACTAATTGCTAATATAATCCCTAGGATAGTGAGCCAAAACTCATCTGACTCTATCACCTGTTAAAGTAAGACACAGTAACTTTCAGCCTTGACTCTAAAGATTTATCTTTACTAGCCATGTTTGCAAAAATGACAGTCTAAAATATTATAATAATAGTTTAAGTGATTTTGCTAATCAACCTTAAGAAATCTTTAGTTTATCAAGTGTTGATTAATTTGGGTTAGCTGTAGGGGCCAGTTTCCAGCTAGCGGAGGTCCACAGAGGGATGATTAAGTACCATATCACTTAGAACTATTTACGTCTGATTGATAGAAGGACCATTTCGGCTTGTACCCAAAATAATCTCAACTTTTAGAACTTTAGATTTAAAGGAATTTATAATTTCACTAACT